>RQPE01000009.1:600000-1143548 GCA_008271525.1 Sarocladium brachiariae | reverse complement strand
CCTGTTGAGGCAGTCGTGGGTTTGCCTCACTGGTAGTTCCGGCGATGGTGGGTGATACGGCATGTTCTTGCCAGCGTATCCACTTGTTCCCTGAGTGCTCAGTTGGGACTCGTCGTAGTTCCTGCAGTGGATTTCGTAGGGGTAGGCCCGGATTTCTGGATCTCCTGACCTCGTTTTTCTGGAATGGCTTGAACCCGTTCTTTTTCTTGGGCGCCTTACACTTTTCGCAAAGTGTCCTTCCTTGCCGCAGTTGTAGCACTTCCCCTTTCCGTGCTTGCAGGCTTCGTCTAATTCCATTGGTCCGCTGTGGGTGGTTCCATTAGAACGGTGGAGGTATGTCGGCTTCTCCCTTGATTAGCCTGGTATTTGTAAAGGGGCACGCTGCTCCAGCGGCTCTTCCTTTCCTGCCGTCGCTGATAGATGCGATGTCTAGGCTTGATTGCCATTTGGACAAACGTCTAGGTCGTCAGGTCATTCGACCTTGGATAGTTCGTCCTTGACTTCGTCCTTCAGACTGTTATAGAAGTATTCCATAAGGGCGCTTTCCCCGAGATCTAGCTTAGTGGAGTATCGGCGGAAATCCCGGTTGTATTGCATGGTGGATCCGGTTTGTTTAAGATTCTTAAGGCGTCGGACCGCAGTTCGTTCTTCATCAGGGTCTCTGAAGGCGTTTTCGAGTTTTCGTTCGAAGCTCTCGTAGGTTCGAAACATCGCAACGGTTTCGTCTTCTCGCTGTTAGGGAGTGTTATCGAGGTAGTCCCTGAGGTAGGGCTCCCACCACTCCAAGGCTTTGCCGGTGAGAAGGTTTCCGATGCATAGGATCTGAGCTTCTCCCACGGGGATAGTGCTGTTGACCCTAAGGTAGGCCTTTGCTTGGGTGAGGAAGGTTCGAACGTCTCCCTTCACTCGATCGTAGGCATCGGGCTTGGGGAACTTAGGCATTCCTAGCGTTGCAGGAGCCGGAGCGTTCTGCAGCTGCGTCTGGAATGCGGCCTGCATGGCCTGCATTTCCTGCTGGTGTCTGGCTTGGGCTTCTGCCATCTCGCGGCGAATCTGCGCGATAGCTCGGCAGGGTTGGTCGTAGCTCCAGACCTGGTAAAAGAAGATTCCCCAGCCATAATTAACTGCTCGTAGTTGTCAAAGGGTAACTAACCGAACAGGAGTGTTCAAAATGTAACGATCGGCCTTATTTGGTAAGACTGTCAAAAGGTTTCTGTTCAGGGTAAGTCAGGCAATGACTTAGACTGAAGATGTCTTGGTTGTCGAGCAGTTATAGTTCACAGGTTGATCGTCAAGAAGCTTTGAAGACTTCTCACTCAGTTGTAACAGGTACTGGGACTGAATGCTTAGATTGAACACTGAGGATCTAATCCTCGTGTTGAGTAGGTTCTCTAGCTATCTTTATATAGACTTCCTATTTCCTTGGATCACTTCATGTCGGTGATCCTTTCCTTGGATCACCCTATGCCGGTGATCCTTCCTTTGGATCACTGGCGGGTCGTGATCCCTTAGGATCACGCCTTGCCCGTGATCCTTCCTGGTCACGTGACTTATCACGTGACCTCTTCCCGTCCCTAGTTCCGATGCTAGTGATTGTCCTGTAGTCTCGTAGGCTGAGCGGCCCATCCTGTAGGCCTGCATTAGCTACGTTTGTAACAGAGGAAATGATGAAGAAGGCGGCCGATGATTCTAAGAAACGCCGAGAGGAGAAGAAAAAGGAAGAGAGAGATGGAAGAGCTGATGAAGAAGGCGGCCGACGACTCCAAAAAGCGCAGGGGTGGAGGGTCCAGCACTACCTGATGACGTCCTATTATGACTGAAGTAAGCGTAAACAACAATTGTAGTGGCTAAACTCTACTGACAGTCTTCAGACAAACTCTCCACTGCCTTCATTCAATATCCAACACCTCGACGCACAGTCAGAATGATTCGTTAGGACCATCACGACAGCGTGCCATAGGGGCAAACTTGAGGGAACTTGAGCGAGGTTTCAGCGGAAGCAGCGGTAGTCTAGTTCTATATCCAAAATCACCTTAAACCTCTCTCGATGCCTTTACAACCTTCTCGCGCGCTACGTAGGTTCAAATGGCATACAAACATGATGAATCTTCCTGAAGGACAAACACGTCTTTGCCGAGCATGAAATACCTCTGTTATCTTTCCTAGTCGTCTCCCAGCCGAACCGCCCACTCCTTCTTGTACGCCTTGAGTTGCTCCATCTTCATCAGTACCAAAGACTCAAGCTCCGCCCGCGTTACCTCATCAAGAGAGTCAACACCGTCACTGTGCACCTCATGCAAAGCATGCCAATATATATCGTCCATATCCAAGCACGTCCTTGCGGCGTAGTCAAACCAGAAGCGCCCGGTCTTCCATGAATCCCTCATTCGGGTAGAAAGCCTTGGCTCCATTTCCAGCTCTTTATGTCCATTCGCAGCCGATGTTTCTTCCACTCGCTCCAGCGCTCTCAAGAACTGCTCCATCCTGGGGACATACCGCGCCAAAAACTCATCCATACTATTCCGATCAAGCCACACGTCTGGCCCCCGCAAGAGCAGCCACCAGGGCGGGTCATAGGTGAACTGCGCTGGCATGCTGTTTGTGAATTCGAAGTCAAGTATCGCTGTGATTCGAAGGGTACTTGGGTCAATCAACATGTTTGCCGGTTGCATGTCGTCGCAGAAGAACTTGAAAGGGCCAGTATCATCGACACAATATTCTGGAATAAGTTGCTTAAACCGATGACGTGCAATGAAACGCCTTCGAACATCAGCTTCGTCTTTAGCCAGGTTCCGCTGAGTCTTGAGATGGAGGAGACGCTGGTTCGAAATCGACTGGAAGTAGTCGCTTGCACTATGGAATTGCATAGTGGGAAGTTGGTTCGTCGGATACCCTGTTCCGGTTGCTAACTCGTTCATATCGTATGTCAAGGGCCTGCTGGTGACAGCCCAATTCTCTGAACCATCCTTAGAGATGGCACCAATATGAGAGAAGTTGAGCCGAGAAAGTTGGAGAATATAATCGGCTAATTGATTGTAGATTGTGTCGAGCGTTTCCTCGTCAATATTTGGGTTAAGAATCAGATCCGCATCCTCATCCTCGCTTGGTTGCTTGAGGAAGGTCGAGAGTCGGACGCCGTCGATAAAATCCATAATGATAAATGGTCCCAGCTGATGTGGGCTCTCCTCAGCCAAACCCCAGCAGCGTATGCAAGGCACGGGAATGGTAGTGTGCTGGAGGAGGTACTGAATAGTACGCACTTCGTTTGTGACCTTTTCGGTCCTCCATGGCGTGTGGGTGTGGCCTGGCTTAGCAAAGCGAATAAGAACGCCTGGTCGTTGCCCCCCAAATCCGATGTGGAAGCTGAGATTGAATGATCCCTTCAAGAAACCAAGGTACTCCCCGGTTCCTTTGCCATCTAAGCGGGCATCAACAAAAGCCACAACGTCGTCTTTCGCGGCGATCAGCTGACGTATCCACGCCCGACATTCATCATCAGCGTTTGCTTGGGCAACTTCATCGTATGCTGTCATGTTTGCCGTGATAGGTGAAATTGGCAGTTGCGGAGGACTGCAGAGAGGGAAGATGATACGACATAGGCTCGGAGTTTGACCACAGCCGATCTGGCCATCAATGGTGAAAAGGCGCCCAGGGGTGACATTTCTGTCGGTCGGCGGGGACCTTGGGCTATTCAAGAGGTCTGTGCAAGTTGGTACGTAGCATTGGAGGCTGCGGAAAATGATTGGCTGAACCTTCGATGTGGAGGCGGGTCATAACAGTTGAACCTACTTATTGGACGATAGGGCAGCATTGTCTAATTGGCGTAGCAGCCAAGAATCCCATCCGGACCAAGCCTCACTGCTCGGACGTATATTAGTGAAACATCGAGGGCCATATCCATAGACCACTGTCCAAGCTGTCTTTGCTGCCTGAAAATAGAACTGGATAATTTTGTCGAACTTGAATGTGATGTGGCCTACAGTTGAGTTTGTTCATCTCAGGCTCGCACTCACTGATAGCTCAACGTCTCATATGTTTGTTTCACACACTTTACGGTCTGGGTGTGATGAGGTGGGGCTTGCGAGTGCGGATGCTGCGTCAGTCAAGGCAAAGAACGGCAGGATGCGGCTGTTGGTACAGTAACACCAATTGGATAATGGATTTCGATTTAGTACAGTATACAGTACAGTACAGTAGCAAAGGCTCGCGTGGTACGTATTCCGTGTGTGCCTAGTGTGGGTTTTTAAGGGTTGGCTATACTCTTGTGACTCAAACGGCGGAAGGCTTACCCTGGTGTAATTTGATTCAGCGGGGGACAAGATAATTAGAGGAATTCTCGTGTGGAAATTACAGGGGATCCGTCCGTTTATGGGTCATCACTGGTTTGGGGATAGAAAAGTAGGGCCTAATGGAGTATATACTGAAGTACAGTATGGTATCTATGAACTGCATTCATTTGCGAGCGAGAGATCGTTGAAGAGCTTCCGTCTCCAAGTCTTCTTCGCTTCGCAAAACATCAGCATCGCCATGTGCGTTGTGCGATGGTGGTTTTCGCCGACGTTTCGGGGCTTCGTCGCTCTCGTGAGAGTGGTATAACCTATCTGAAAATCGCTCTCAGCTCCCCACACTCACTCAGTATCCCGGATCTCTCAGACTTCCTCTTAGGTCTCTTGTTCGGGTTGCCCTCCCTCCAGGCTCGCTTATTAGGGACCACTGGCGCGAGGGCTACACGACGTAGGTCGAGGAGCTTGGCTCGTTCGAAGTCAATCAGCATGACGCTATTCGTCTCCTTGCAAAATAGCATGTTTGCCGCCCGCACATCCTTATGGACTACGTGTTGACTGTGGACAGCGTGCAACGATCTCATGGCCGTTTGATATAACCTGTCCTTGGTGAGTCCCGTCTCTTTGACTTCCTCAATGTTGCATCCTGCCCAAGATAGGAATACCAAGTAGACCACGTAAACGCGGTGGTCATAGTAGTAGATTTTCTGCATGCTGCGAAGGTCGACAGACCCCAGGAATACCGGCACATGCCTGCCTTGAACTGGGAGGAGGCGCTTGTACACGGCCGCTTCGTGCTCCAGATCAGGAATGAAGGCTTTCACGGTGCCTTTGCTGACAAAAGTGTAACCGTACGCAAGCAGAGTCACCTTGAATAAGACTCCTCGCGCGCCGCCGTTGCCTAGCGGCACGATGCCATCATCGAGGGAATGTTTCAGCTGGTCATGAAGCAGAGCGAGCCAGCGCGTATGGTCGATAGGGTGACCAGGGCGGCCATTCTTTCGGTGCAGGCTCACGTTTGGGCATGACGTGTCCAGCTGATATCCCTTCACTAGGCCAAGGAGGCATCTTTGCGAACAGTATGGTCGATCTGCATTGACGCCGCCATCATCAGCGCTGTCGACCCTCGGTTCAGTATCATCCACCCTGTCCCCCTTTTTGGAGCTTCCACGGCCATGTATCCGCTGTGCGAGGATGCGCTGGCTTCTTCTAGTACCGGTACTCTCTGTGTTAGGCGTGGGTGTATCTGGCGGTCTGCGATTCGAAGATGATTCGTCATCGGACGATCCTGAGTCATCATCCACCTTGAGGTGGCCGTCATTGCACTGGTCTGGGCGGGGAATGCGTCTCCTCAGGCGGTTGAAGATTGGCGAGCGATCGATATTATGGTATGTTGTAGGCTCGGGAATATACGTGGCGTCTGAGGATGCAGTCCTTTCGTCGCGGGGGATGGATCGCACCGTCGTTTCAAAATCTTCAGCCCAGGTATGTAGAGTCTGTGTCGCTCTCTGTCGTTCCTCCTGCCCATACTCACGCCGCCTCTCCAGGGCCATGAGGGTAAATGTCATGTACTGACCCACGGACGTGCAGAGGTGTAGCTGATCTGGATGTGCCGCCGCCTCGGGCCCGGGCTCGGCCAGATGATAGTAGAGTGTCGCGGGATCATCCCAGTTGATCTTGAGAAAGACAATTGCCTCGCCGGTAGTCAGAAGGCTGTACTGCAGACCGCCCTCGATCATGTAGTTATACGTCTGTGTAATCGCAGATGCCGTCAACCTCTCCGCGAAATACTGAAATCGGGCGGCCTCGTCGTCAGATGAAGGGATTGTCTTCCGGTTGACAACCTCCTTGTATATATTCATGGGACGGAGACCGAGACGGAGATGAGCAGGGGTCAATTTGTGAGGCGGCTTGTACTCCGAGATGTATAGCATGGTGCGGCTTGACGAATGTGTGTCGCTGGATCGGTAGATGCAGATCTGATCAGCACGTAGCTGACGGAGGTCTTGCCGCTGGTTAGGTGTTCGCGGCGGTGTCGATGGCGCTTCCCGAGCCACCACTTCTTCAGACACCTCGCTGATCACATGGGGGTGGTTTTCGAAGATGACCCCATTGCCAATATCAAAGACGTCAGATATCTCTGGGATATCCTTCAGCTGCTGGATGATATTCAGTACTGGGTCTTCCACGCTTAGATGGAGGAAAAATTCCAGCGACTTCTCGTCCGCGATTTTACGTCTCGAAACCACGTTCCCCAGCCCATCCAAAAAGCTAGCGGACTCGAAAACACGCTGTTCAAGAGGAAATGTGCTGTAGAGAGTACCAAGAATGGCTCTCTGGTCGTCGAGGAAATCGGGCCACGGTTGAATAGTCGTTGGGCACCACTTGTCCCGCGGGTTGGTGACGGAGCCTTTCGTGGTGAGCCTAGGGTCCGTCTCGATGGTTAGGCGGGAGAAGACGGATGTGTGGCAGGCAGCAATATATTCGGGAAGGGTCGTCCGTTGGGTCTGTTTCTCGGCTTCTTCGCGTCGGCGTTGCTCTTCTTCGCGTCGGCGTTGCTCTTCTTCGCGTCGGCGTTGCTCTTCTTCGCGTCGGCGTTGCTCTTCTTCACGTTGGCGTTGCTCCAGAGCGGCGCGATTTTCGGCTTCTTTGCGTAGTCGCTCCTGTTCCTGGAGCTGCTGCCGAAGCCTCGCAAGCTCTTCTTCCATGGCGGCTGTCGGCTGACGATTAACGGAATCGCTGTAGGCCAGGAAGCGAAAGTTGAAGGTTTTTAGGAAGCAGGTCCAGATTAGTCGCTGGTGGACGCGTGAGGGGAGGGCAGTGGAACCCGTCGCGTAACCAGGGCAACCCATCCAGTCCCCCCCCCCCCCCCCCCCCCCCCGGGCAGAGTCACGCAGTACGCACCCGGGGGCGCATATAAGTATCACGTGTTGCGCACCCGGGATGGCGAGAAAATACGACGTGGGCGACGGCCGATCCTGAGCTGCAATTATGTAAGCCTTCTCGCCCTTGTAAGCCAGGCGCGTCACCCTTTCCCGTTCATGAAGAGCCACCTATTAGCAGATTTCACTACACTGTTTTCCTCGGAAAACGAGTATGGCTCTCGGGATGCCCTGCACGCTGCGATCAACTCATGACAGTTGCCATTGGGAAGTTGACAGACGAATTGTTTTCTTCAGCTGCGACCGTGGAGGAGCTCAAGGCTTCCGATGCACGGCAACGGCCAACTACAAACCGGCGTACAGGGGTGTCAGTTCTCGGTCCTTGCAAAGTTGCAAAGGTAGCACTGCATAAGACAACATGGCGTCTTACACACCGGCCTAGCAGCAAGTTTGCTCATCATAACCATGCCCCAAGTACAAGGAAAACTGCACCCAGTCCACCGCCAACTACCACGTGCCGATAGGTCAACTATTTGCAACCTCGCGAATGCTGGACAAAGCCATGTCGCAGGTCCGCAGCCTGTGGCGTGGAGTCACTGAATGCAGATCGACATTGGCGGCTGATCTGGTGTTCCGCTCTCTGCTTCGTCGTATGTAACCGTAAAGCTCACACAAGTGCAAGAAGTAGCTGATTCAATGTTGACCGGCCTCTCCACTACATCTAGACTGCAGTCTTCTTCCAAAAACGTTTAGTACACTAACGCCATGCGTCCGCCACAGGAAGCTTCTTTGAGTCCACTAGCCCAACAGCGAGTCACGGGTTTTCTGATAACCCAGCTTGCCCATGAGGCAGAGTCGGTGGTTCATTACTGCCCCTGGAAAACGCGCTCTACAAGACTAGCAAGTTGACTACAGATCCCACACTCTCCATTCATCGTTCCCACGGTCAAGTTCATTGGGGATCTTGTCAATTCTGCGAGAGTCCCGCGGGTGCCTGTGCTGTATGTCCTTTCTTGCTTGACACGTCTGAGGTCGAAGCCGCAACCACAGAACATTACCGCTCTCCCGAACACCCATGGACTCATTCTTAAGCTATTCGTGATCGCGAACAAAGTGATATATGACAACGGGCCGAAGAATACTTGGTGGCAAAAGAGGATTCCTAAAGGACCCTTTGACGTCGTTGATCAAACGGAGAGGTGCATTCTGCATTTTCTGAACTGGGATATCCGCGTCAGACACGACTCTGGATCGCCCTCTTTCGCTAACGCTACCATGAGGACATGCGGCATTGAAAGAACAGTTTGTCAAAATGTTCCACCCCTTTGATGCAAACAACATGGGGATGGCAACCGCGAACTTGCAAGATACACTTATGCGCATTGAGGCTTGTATGACACGTTACCGCCTCCGGGTTCTGATGTATATATCTTCAAGATTATATATACCACTGTGAGGCCGATGGCAGAGCATCTCGGATTCACTTATCTTGCCGAGGAATGCCTAAAGTAATTAAGGTACTCTATAAGGTCGCACGGCCTTAAATTAGACGTAGATAGCGAGGGAAAGACAGGATCAGCGAAGCGACAGCATGGTAAAGACTCCGAGTATTAGGGAAGGTCCAAACGCTAATACACGGGAACATTACCTCGCGCATAAATACATAAGATAAGAGCAAAATTCTCATCCCTGCTCGAGTCAACTGTAGGGTACCGCGGCAGCCACGGCACTATCTTGACTAGCGATTGTGACGGTTGGCCTTCAGCTAGCTACAGGGTAGATAGAAGAAGGGTGTGAATGTCGTTGATGTCCTAGGGATATCAGGATGTCAGTCTTGAGCAATAGTACCTACGGTCAGTCACGATTCAGGTATAAGCGTAGTTGTGCGAACGGAGCTTATGGCGAGTGAATGTGTATTGATAGCTGAGGAGCTGAGAGTAGCTCATACTAGGAGGCATCCTGTGATGCGTCTATATACTTGTAGTGGTGATGGGGATCACGGTGATCCAATGCGAGGGCTCGTCGTGAGCTTGTATAGAGGCTCGTTGTGAGCCCTGCGGAGGCTCACGGCGAGCCTTCCCGGATTGGTGGGTTCTGAAGAAATTGTGGGGTGAGTCACGTGGGCGGGGCCGTGGGGTCACGACCATGTTACTGAGTCGTAACAGTAATCAACCTTAGGAACACTGGCCCCCTTCGCCATCAGGGTGTAGCCATCAACCTCGAGAGCTTCTATCACGGTCGTTCTCGCACTCGCCTCCGGCCAGAACCGCCGCATCTTACCATAGGTTATCCAGTCCTCGCCCCCCTACATATCTACAACCCAGAACCGACTAAACCGGCTATTTAGTAGGCATAACTTATTCCCTTCGAAGTTTTTAGGCACGTAAATAGCCACCGCCTTTAAGCGAGCTATTGGGCAGTTGATATTGTTTTCGAACCTTGTTTCCTTCGTGCACGATTTGGAATCCTTGGGGGCCAGGATGGAGTACCTCTTACTATTAAGTGGTCCTTCCCTGATAATGCCGAATTCTCTGCTAAACATACCTTTGAAGTAACCTACCATCGTCCTCTTAATCGTTACGTGTGACGGTTGGACTTCAGCTAGCTACAGGGTAGGTAGAAGAAGGCGTGAATGTCGTTGATGTCCTAGGGATATCAGGATGTCAGTCTTGAGCAATAGTACTTACGGTCAGTCACGATTCAGGTATAAGCGTAGTATGCGAACGGAGCTTATGGTGAATGAATGTTAATTGATAGCTGAGGAGCTGAGAGTAGCTCATACTAGGAGGCATCCTGCGATGCGTCTATATACTACGTGATCATTGAAGGTGATTAATGATCACGAGGTCTGATCATGGTGTTGTTGCAATGATCGGGAACCGATCATTGTCGAGAGAAGATGATCGGGCGCTGATTGGATGGAAAAGGTGGGGTGGCTCTCGTGTGCCTAACGGTCGCATAAGGGGTCGTGACACTAAAGAGCTAGGGAACTATAGTTTAGCCCCTTATTTGGAAGGATTTAGCTATATAATATAACCGAGATAATACACACACTTCTGATCACTAATTACACGGTCCAACATATACCCAGCTCCGTCGACCGCTTGCTTCGCCTGTGATTTCCTTTACAGAACTGGGCTAAAACACTAAGGTATACCAAGAATTGTACGATAAAACAACGCTAGGCCGGTCCAGATGTTTGGCCGGTCATAACTCATCGCACAATATGCCACCACATTCCAGACAGAAAGCTCGGGGCTTAGATCCTTCCAATCACAGCCCTGAGCGATATTCTTGAAAAACAACCAATAGTGGCTAGATGCTTATCCAACCGAGCGCCTCGAAAGACTGGATTGTGCTCGATCCGGGCCTGGGCTTTTGCGCGTCGATCAATATCTCCATGCGGCATCCGAAGCACTGGGCTAGAGAACTTGTCGAAATGGAGCCTTCGAGACCTAGACCTGGTTGCTTCGTAGGGACGGAGGTGTATTTGGAAAGCAGACCAGGCGAGAGTGATTCTTCTGGTGCCGATCAATTGGAGGAGGAGGAGGGGTCCCTGAACCCATGTTCTTGTATGTATGTACAAGTAGTTTCCGTGGTACTGTAGAGAACTACGCGAACGCTCTTTGGTGAAGCCAAGCTGGAGAACAGAGCTCTATCAAGCCTCTTCTTTTCTGTTCTCCTGTTTCCTTCGTGTGGAGATTGCAATGCCGCCACAGATTC
The DNA here is from genome assembly GCA_008271525.1 of Sarocladium brachiariae. Lineage (NCBI taxonomy): Eukaryota > Fungi > Ascomycota > Sordariomycetes > Hypocreales > Sarocladiaceae > Sarocladium > Sarocladium brachiariae. The sequence continues at coordinate 1,132,660 of RQPE01000009.1, read as the reverse complement.
CAGCCCTGAAAGCTTCATGGGAGGTACTCTACTATTACTCCGTACTAGCTGCATCCGGCGGAAATCTCTTGAACAAAGAAACCCAAAGTCCCACCGAGACAGCGGTGGCCTGAGTAATTATGGGGGATGTAGAAACTCGGCACAAAACATATTAGTGAGTAGAATGACAAGTGACTAGCGCTCGGCTGGCAAGTAGTCTCCTCTCATGCTTATCGAACGACAATGAATTGATTCACGGGCAGAGAGTGGTCAGTGAACCGACACATGACTCTGTGTGACATTCATGGGTGTGTTGGAGATCCTCTGGTTTACATGGGGAGGCGAAAGGCGGACATTGTCACGAAGATGATATTTGCTCTTGAGAGGAGAAGGGAATTGGCAACCCAGGGACAGGCTCTGTGGCAAACGGCAAAGAAGAAGAGAAGAACCCCCTTAAGAGGTCCGTTATAATTACCGAATGTCCCGGCAAATCGGCGGCCATGTCCCACACCAACTGAAGGTATATGTACCTCGTCAGCCAATGAGATCTAGTAAACTAATGTATCTTGACACCGAAACGGGCAAGTAAAAGTACTTTGATATATGTGTACATATACAAGTACACCACTCAGCGAATGTGTGGGATAATGCATGGACGCAGCGCCTACATCCCCGGAGCTGCCTCCTTTCCCGGCCTCGGCCTAGGAATGGCCGGGGGACGCCTCTATCACGCACCGCCATGTGGCCAGGGTGAAGGGCTTCTTTCGACAAACTCATGGCAGCTGTTTTCCCTGCTGCGTACGGTAGGGTCACCGAGTCAGAAGGTGATTGGTTTCCTGAGAATAGAAAATCCCGACCCTTAGTTTACCGAGTGACCCGCGGAGCAAGGCGATGCAGGCTATGGCTGCAATGGAGGCGCTGAGGCTCGTAATACTGTCCATACCCAGGAGCCTCATCATCATCTGAGAGAACAAGCTCGGATGTGTCTAGCAGGGTCCATTGTGGCTTGACAGGCGAAGTCAGTCGGGCGATTATCGGTGTGCAAATGTGGATGTACATGTATTAGTGTTTTCGTTCTTTCTTTCTTTTGTTGCCTCTTGGCGCGTCGTGTTGAATGAAGGTCAGAGAGTGATCTTGCTGGCGGACACTAGGTTATAAGGTCAACCTCCTGCTCGGCAGACTTTGGGCTTCACGGCACAGCACAGCAACGCGAGTTAAGGCCGGTCAGACCAACACACACAAAGCCTTTCTTCTTCTCGGTGTTGTAGTAGTTCTTCTTCTTCTTCTTCCTCTTCTTTTGCTTCTTCTTCTTCTTCCTCTCCTCCTGCTCCTCCTGCTCCTCCTCCCACACCGTTTCAACTAGCGGGAACGCGACAACGACAATGCGTTCGCTCAGCCTGCTCATGGTCCTCCTCGGCGGCCTCAGGGTCGTCGTAGCGAGTGGCTGTGCAAACGGCCAATTTGTTCAAGGGATGGGTTGCACTTGCTCCGCGCCACTACAAGTAGATTACAGTGCGGGCGAGTGTTTCTGCCCGAACATTTTGGATGGTTACGATTCTTCCTCCAATACATGCGTACGTTGCACCAACGGCTTGACTGTCTCGACCACTTCTGGACGATGTGAATGTGCCTCTCCCAACGGCATGTTCAACTCGAACTGTATCACGTGCAGCTTGCAGTCCTTGGTTCGGTCCAACGACGGCACATGCCAGCCCCAATGCAATGCAGGTTACGATGATGTCAATAGCGTGTGCTTCGCCGCGTGCACGGCTGGGCAAGTCCACTCCACCGATGGATCCTGCATCAGCTCCTGTCCGTATCCCAATGGAATTTTCAATCGTGTTTGCAAGTCATGCGGCTCCATGCAGGTCAGGGGCCCTGACGGGAACTGCGCACCCCAGTGCCCTCGCGGTTACACTGCGAACTACGGCCAGTACACATGCGACTGTCCCTCTGGCCAGGGTGTGGCCAGTGACCTGACCTGCATCTCTTGTCCAACGAACCCATCGACACCGCTCCTTGACTCCACGACTGGTTACTGCGTGGCAAGCTGTGCTGCGGGTTACGAGGCTTTCCAGGGTAAATGCCTAACCACCTGCACCAGCCCAATGGTGCGGGATACTGATGGCAGCTGCATCCAGTCCTGCCGTTCGGGTTTCGAGGCCTGGAACGGCGTCTGCCAAACCGCCTGCGTCAGCCCGGCAGTCCTGAACCAGCAGACTGGTAACTGTGATTGCCCGATTCCCAATGGCCTGGATGGTGCCGGTGGATCTTGCGTAGCCTGTGGCGCGCTGTCTCCATACAACAAAGTCCGGGGCCCCGACGGGATCTGCACAAGTACTTGCCCCAGCGGCTGGCGGAAGGATATCTATGAATGCGTTTGTGACACTGGCAAGGGCGTGTCTACAGATGGCAGTTGTGTCGACTGTTCCACGCTGCCAGCGACCCCGTACCTTGTCTCCGGTAACTGCGTCGCGACCTGTCCTTCGGGTTTCGAGGGTTTCCGGGGGAGGTGCGTGGTCGCCTGCGTCAGTCCGATGGTCCGGGACTCTACTGGTAACTGCCTCTCGAGCTGTGCCGTCGGCGAGGAAGCCTGGAATGGCGTCTGCCAGTTGGCCTGCCCCAACCCGTCAGTCCTGAATCAGCAGACGGGGAACTGTGATTGTCTGGCCCCTAACGGCAATGATGCCAGCGGGGCTTGTATATCATGTGGAACGGCTTCCCCTGCTCTAGTCCTGAATCCCCTTACTGGCAACTGTGTCGCGGACACGGCCTGTCCTGCTGGTTATGCTCCCGTTAATTACGTGTGCGAGCTTGCCCCTACCCCTACCCCTACCCCTACCCCTACGTCTACGTCTACCTCTTCCTCAACTTCGACTTCGACCTCAACCTCTACTACTCAGGCTGACACATCTGGCACTGGGACTGGCACTGAGACTGGCACTGCTACGCCTGAGAGCTCTACGACACCTGGCGCTTCAACAACGTCAGAGGCTTCTGCTTCTGCTTCTGCTTCTGCGTCCTCAGCGGTTTCTACTCTGAGCGGTGGCCCCTCGTCAGTTTCTGCTTCTGCTCCTCCGTCAGCGACCTCTACGGCGTCCGGCTCCAATACGGCCTCTCCAGTCGTCTCGTCCATCACACCACAACCCACCTCAACCGGGGACCCAATACCCGACACCCTGCAAGACTTTAGCTTCGTGGCATGCGCCGAGTCGTCCCAAAACTTCCCTTCTTTCTTCCTCCAGCTTTCCAGCGCCGAGATGACTCTAGATATGTGCGTCTCGGCTTGCGGCGACTATCTTTATGCCGGCGTTCACATTGAGTACGTGGCTTCCCCTGCACGATTCACTCCGAAAAGTAAAACCAAACACGTACTGATACTGACTTTACCTCCTCCCTTAGGAACTGCTACTGCTCTAATAGCTACACTGCTGTGACTGGTGCTCCTGCCGAGGCCTGCAATATCCCTTGCCCTGGCAACCCCCTCGAGAACTGTGGCGGCTACCGCATTACCTCGAAGAAGCGTCAGAATGTTCCAAACAACGCCATCTTGGTCATCTACGTCAATAACCCTCTCATCTCGAGTACTGCGCTCTCTACCAGCACTGCTGCGCAGGCGACCACCGTCAACAGCGCGACCGCCGTCACCACTGTCGTTGTTACCACGACGGCTGTGGCCACTCAGACAGCTGTCACTCAGACAGCCAGCACCACTCAGATTATTCAATTCTGCGTTGATGGCTACTGTAACCTGGCCGGCTGGGTCTTTGAGTTGTGTAACGGCCTGCCTAACTCGGGTGAGGTTGTCTTTATCAAGGTGCCTTGCGGCTGCTATGGCGGTTGGCAATATATTGTTGCTGGCTGCGATGGTGCTTCTTGCAGCGGCCAAACTGTATACCGTGCTGTTGCGTACACAGGCAGCGCCAGCCAAAATGGCCTCACCATCTATCAACCCGAGCCTTGTACCGCGGCAAGCTGTACCGGCAACGTTACTTTCGTGCAGCCTCCCCCCTCAAGTAATGGCGGCGCAAATGGCTCCGGCAGTGGTGGTGGCAACGGTGGTGGCAGCTCTGGCAGCTCTGGCAGCTCTGGCAGCTCTGGCAGCAATGGAGGAGCAAGCCCTCCATCTGTTTCCACTGCTGGCGCTGGTAAACTTGCTTCCTCGTTTATGAGCTTGATCGGCGCTTTCGCCTTGTTCGTATAGATGTACTCTTGCTGGCAGAGTTGGGGGGCCACCTCTAAAGCGAGCGGCGTTGCTGTACCCAAGTATTGTGGAGTGCTTCACGCATTTATCGATTGGCCAATCAATCCAAGGGGCTTTTTGAGGAGGCACATATATGGTTCAGGAGCATATAATTCTTTTCTACTATTCTTAACGCGCCCTATGTATCCCATGAAAACAAGATGCTGTCGAAATTCCTTCCAGGGCTTTGATTTGCCGACCACCATGAGAGTTGTAAAGCCAGAGGATGTTGCCATACGAACACGATTAGCCAAGCTTCCTCATAAGAGCTTTGGATTATAATATGCTTGATTGATTAAATGGTTCATCTGTTCCTCTCCTGCCCTCCATCCTCTTAAACGAGGTAGTTCTTATTCCAGTATATGGCATTCCTTTAGGCGAACTTTCATCCTCTTCGTGGCTTTAATTGTTTATGATAACCTCCTCCCCCCATAACAACTTGCTTTGAGTTCAGTTCAACAAGATCAAGCCCGAAAAGGAAAAAATCAACCTGTCCCAACTCACCAGATTTTATACCCTCTTGGAAGCGGGGACCTCTTCACAAAAACGCCATTGACACGGAACTCGTGCCAGGAGGGCTCCCCGTCTTTCAGGATATAGTTAGGATTGTTGCAATGTATCACTTACACCGCCATGCCTCAACAGGACACGATGTGTTTTTATCGCTCCCAACTCGTCTCAGTCGAAGACGCAGCTCACAATTACACATAGGTATCGGGCACAGTCATCGCGCCAGCCTAGTGTCCCTATCCTACCGAGCGTGGAATTTCCAGCTGGAAGGTTCATTTCAAGAGAAGAACACGATCAGATTCAGTGTCCCGGTTGGTGGCACGACATCCCAAGCTACGTCGGTGCATGGCATGGCACAGTGATAAGATCTCCAGTGGAGTGTTGATACAATGACCGATCATTCTAAAGACCCATCTTCTCCCTCAAAAGCTTCTTGACGGCCGCCGCTTTTGTGCCCAGCCCGCGTGAACTGCTATTCTGGGGTCTACTGGAGTTGAGCAGCAAAGCCACGGCCATGTTGCAAGCTGCTACGGCTCCGCGCCCCAAATGCTCCTCGATCTCGTGCAGTACATCCAGCAACATGCGCACGGCTGTGTGAATCTGCTGCAGACCTCGGGCTACGTCTGTGCAGGGGAGCTCGCCTAGCCGAAGCTTGGTGGATGCACTGCTGGCGCTAGGGTGAATAACGGCCTCAGTGAATGTCCCAAGTTGGCGAGGATCGCCCGCAGGCATCCGGTGCAAGTGGCTCTGAAAGTGGCCCAGTACGACGCCGTATATTCGTACCAGCCATATGTAGCCGCACATGATGAGCAGAATAGTCGGCGTGTCTGGAGTAGCAAAGGCCCCCTTGCTCCCACCGTTGTCTTCGTGCCCACCGCAGTCCTCCGTTTCACCACCGACACAGACGGTGCCGTTGAGAACTGACCCGGCCATAGCGCTGAACTGCTGCGAGAGCTCCAAGATGGTACCAACCGGGTAGTCACTCAAACTGTGGGCGCTGTCCGTGTGCCACGGGCCTTCCTCTAATCTCTGCAGCTGTTGTTGGATCTCGGATACCAGAGCTGCGAGTTGTTGACCAGCTGTGATGGCATTATTACCCCTATTGACAGTACCGGCTGAGGCGTTGACCGCGGCGATGCCTTCAGCAGGACGTTTGGTCGCAGCTGTCGAGGAGGGCAAATGATGCCAGGACGTAAGGTCAGACCTGTCCGTTTCAAACGTACTTCCTTCATCAAGAGTAAACACAGACTGTTCCAGCCAGTCAAAGCCGACAATGCCAATGTCAATGTCCATATCCCTGTCACGCTCGGACATGGTCGAGGCGAAACCATGCAGCCCTACAGCCGTGCCATCCCAGGCTGGACCGAGACCATCGCACAAGCTGGCCTCCAGGTGTGCTGGCGCTGCCGAAGACACGGGCTCGGAGACTACGAGTGCTTCCCGCTGCGTGTCCAGAGGAGTAGCAGCCGGACAGCCGGATGATGTCGCCGCCGTCACTGGCGATACCACAGACGAGTTCGATGATGATGACGATGCTGCCAAGGCGAAGGTTGATGGCGGGGTAGCGGGCCGTTGTGGGCTCAAGGGACTGGTCGTGGGCGGGCTCGGCGGGCACGTCGATGTCTGATCGACACGTCGGCTTGTGCGCTTCGAGGGAGTCCGACGACCGAACGTGCAAGACACTCTAGCACGCGTGCATCTCTGGCAGGCTTTTGCTCCGGCAGAGACGGAGCATTTGACTTTCTGGACACGACAGCGATCGCACGACATGCGCAATGACAGAGACGAACTGTCGTCACAGCGCAGGTCGACCTTGGGTAGCATTTGGACCGATGTTGCGGTAGCAGTTGATCGAGCATGAGATCTGATTCTGATTACTTGCTGTGAAGGATACCCACGAGGTTTCGTTGCCATGATGGCCTCTCGGTAGGCAATGGCTCCTATATAGATTTGTGGCGAGGGTGCATGCTTTGATTGATTGGTAGCTCTCTTCCCATTGCCAGGTTCGAACACGTCCATTCCTATGAAGGCCTAGATAGAAGTAGGTCACCCCGGGATGCGTGTATCCCTGTCCAAGGTACCTGGTAGTAGACTGTGTTGCTTATGCATGACACAACTGGAAGCCAGGGACTGTGCAATTGATAGTAGAAGCTAGGCGTACCTATAGAACCCCGTTTTCGTGCCTGACGAGTGCTAAGTAGCTGAAACTAATTGTGTGTTAAAAGAACTTTTTACATCTCAGATATCCAAATTATAATTGTAAATATATAAAGTGAGATAAAAGGCACTAGCTTGCAAATTATAGCATAATACTTGCTAAGCTCACCCTGTAATTAATAACCGAATACAGAATAAATGACGAAGCTATACAACTATAATATGTATGCGTCTTAGGTATTTATTAACACTTACTATATAAAGAGATTAGTAATTATTTTTAGCTTAACTTAAGGACACTAAATTAATATAATCTAACCATATAATAAATAAAAGCAGATATAATAATTTATGTCTTAGCTATAATAGAAAATATAGGCATCCTTTTTATACAAGTAGACTCTGAATAAATATAATAGTCGAAAATATTATGTACAAGATTATATCTTAAGAACCCTTATCAAAGAAAGTATCTTTATATTAATTAATCTTTTAAATCCTACCTTCCTATTCTGGGACTGCATGAATACTCCCACGTCTCTGTCTCTCGAGACCAGACTGGCCATCGAGTGAGTTCTGTTTCGGCACAGGTGCTGCCACAATAAATCTTATCACGATGGGTGCGAATCACTTTGACTGGCTGGCTGAACGACCTAGCAAAGGCGGGTCACTGCAGACCTTGTACGGTAAAGCACGGTAAGGCCAGTAATGATGCTGGACTAGATCACGAAAGGGGGCAGCTTGCAGCCCATACGACAAGCCACGTTGTCATGAAGTTCGAAGGATCGCTGCGTCGGGGAATCATAAGAAGTCACCGAATGCTTATTCGCAGCACATACGAAAAGAACCCGACTAAGTTGTTTGCGGCATAGTGATTTCGCGTTCCATCGAACTGCAGCTACTACTACTACTAAATTACCTCCTGTACTTATCCGGCAAGCGAACCCATGAGCTGAGCTTTGAAATGCTACTCTATACGAACCAAACCCGTTATCTGAGCAAGCTAGTCAGAGAATCTCTGAGACGCAAACCCAGCATGCGACGATGCCGATGTAACCGACGCTGCCGCCATAGCCGATCTCACCTCCCCAAACCGTCCTCTCGTCTATGCTGCAGAGAAGACTGGCGAGAGAATACGTCCCAAAGGATCCCACCACCCCACCTAACGTGGCTGACTGGGCTTATACTCTCGTATGTCGGCCCTCCCCAGGTCTCCCCTAACGATGCCCGTCTGCTGTTGAATATATTTTCCTAGTAGGATCTGCGGATGTTGGGGGTTTGCCGAGTCGGGCCGCACGGAAGCTCTTCCCGGGGACTTGGCAGTCAGACGGAGCAATCAACGGAGCAATCGACGGGGGGAGGCAACGGCGTCAGTCAAACATGCTTAGGTAGAGAAGCTTGAAATGCTATTGTCGCTCGAGGATGCATCCTTCGGTTCGCCAACGGTCTGGCTGAGTGCGTCTTTCCAGAACAAATTAGTTGTAAATTAAATTACATTAATGTTCATCACCTCCAACGGACAAGCTTGTGTCGATCTTCAGCTGTCGCAGTGTCAATTACTGCTCTCGAACTGCTTGCCGACCCCTCCTTCGCGGTAGGTACTAGGTCACTGAGTAACCGACCCTATCAGACCATGAGCTGGTAAAGATCATCGAGGACTACTAGTCAGGATTAGAGTTAGGAACATGCCCATTTGCAATTGTTCTATTGGCGAAAGTCTAGTGGTGTCCAGTGTGCTTAACGTAATTTCGCGAGACTTAGCTTCGAGCACATCATAGGGGAGCTGGGCTTTGGGTGAATGTTTGCATGACGGCATGGCCTTCCATGTGGTAGTTCTGTAAGCGAGCATCAGAACGATTCCACCTGTTGCTACTACTCAATTGACCCCGTGGAGACTGGGTGATGTCGTCGGCAGGCAATTGATCCCACCATTACATCACATGTAACTTGCTTTGCCGCCAGCAGCTGTACAGGCCACAGTGTGCTTTTGTATTCTGCTCATAGAGGCTGTTTCTGGATGCGACGGCGAATGGCTGCTAGCCTCAAGAACTAGAATGGGGGGCATAAGAGATCGACACAAGGGGACCCGCCGTTGTCACAGTGTAAACTCATAGAAGTAAATAAGTCAGTTAGAGACTACGGAGAACAGTGAAGCCATACATCCATATCTTCGCGAGAGCGCGAAGAGTTCACGCTAGTTACTAAGTTCCCGCCAGGAGCCGCAGAACCGGAGCGGTGTGGTCAGCCTCTCCCGTCGCCGCTTTTCAAGTCCGAGCCGAGCGAGACAAACTCTCCTGGAGACTTGCAGATTGCAATGCTAAGGGCCACTGTCTCCATATCTCCTGTCTGGCATTTGGCCAGTTTGGAAAAACCAATCCAGGGGGTTTGAGATGTGACTTTGTTTGAGAGTTCAGAACCCCTAGGAATAAACCCCACCGTCATGCTCTCTGGAACGTGAACCAAGCAAACCTTCTGTCTCTTTCAACGGAACGACTGAATGTGAGATCAAACACACGGCATTGCCACGCCGGGAGGAAGTCCCGCTGGAGCTGAATCATTCGACTGACATGATTCAGGTCATCTTGTCGTGTACATTCCTTGGGTCGGAGTCTAGAACTTCCTTTCATCACAAAGGGCCTAACTTTGATTCTGCACCGTGCTTCACGTGCCGTACCAACAAGGTTCATGCAAGATTGCCGTCCTCAAGGATGTGACCCTGGACGAACCAACAAGCATGAGCGTGCAGCGCCGTGAACATGGGTGTAATGTGGTATTTCTGGGAAGGGTTGTTGGGGTCGTAAAGGCCGTATCCACGGAACTGTGCGGTGTATGAGTTGGAATGGAGTCCGATAGATAGATAGACTTTTGTATGCGTGTTGAACTAAGACATGCATGCATTTTGCATGGAAGCGAGTCAGGTCGGTGAGAATTACCTCACGATGGCTGGCGAGCATCGTAATAATAGTACCGGTATAGGATTCTGCGCTCAGCAGTCTACGGACATGCCCGAAACTTTAGGTGAGCTGAGACAAATCCTTTATGCACCATGCAATCGAGTATTCGGGGTGCAACATGGGTAGCAGAGTCATGAGGATGATCATCTCTCCGACATCACAGTAGACTTTCGTCAATACCCACGATCTCGAAACCTGTGTGATATGAATCCAGGGCGTATGTGAGGTGACTTTGAAGCCTTCAAGCAGTGATGACACGGATGACATCAAGCTAGAGTCTGATTGAGCACAGGAGATGTAGAAGCAGTGAAACGTTCCCATACGACTTGCTATTATTGACTGTTATTGACCAACTTTTCAAGCAATGGCGTATGTAATTGGGTAGCACATATCTTAATACAACGTGAGGAGCACAACCATAGCAAGGCAAATAAATAACTTATAACAAGAAGAAAGAAATTCGGCCACTGAGGATTGAGCGAGCTCAAGGTTTGTAAGTTTTCCAACATAAATCAACATATTTAAAAGGCACTCCACCATTGCATCTTGTCCCCAAATCACCGTTTTGAAACCACTCTTCGTCCCTTGTCATCCGTCACAATCAACTCCTGCGAGGTGATGAACCATTCAAACAGTCCGGCGCGCTTCGCCCTACCAACCCAATGCAAGGCCGGCACGGCTGGCAGCTTCATTACAGCTTCATTTCCAGGTTGCCTGAACAGCTCCTCTGCGCGTGCCGAGGTTACGTCCGTGCGAAGAACTGCTGTGCCAGGGTGGTTGACGAGGCGCAGCGAGTTGACCTCCTCCAAATTCTCATGACTTTCAGTCACGACGGCGGCGGCAGCTATAGAGGCGGCCACGCTGTCGACAGGCGCGACGTGGAATGTGCCGCCTAGTTGTGCAAAATCCGGCCTCACACCAAGAAGCAACGAGTTGGCGAGATAGCCGCGGACCAGAGCGTCCTCAGCCTCGGTCAGCTTTTCGGCTACGGTGTGAGCCTCGACCGGAGCCGGCGTGGGTCGATGCGCCGTGACTCTCAGGCCAGCCCGGCGCGCAGCATCGGCAAGGTATCGCTCGGCCACCCACTTAGACGAGACATAGCCGTGAGCGGGATCTGGCCGGGGCAGTCCGCCTTGATCGCCGTCACCTTCGTAATCCTCTAGAGAGCCTGAGCTTAGGACGTGAAGCGTAGCGCCAGTGTCCAAGGCTAGCTTCGCGAGCACCTTGGTAGAGTCCACGTTGACGGCCTTGAGAGCGCCATAGCCATCCCAGAAGTTGCGATCTGCAGCCATGTGGAGGATTACATCAATGTCTGCCAGCTCAGCGGCGTTATCGACAGGCAAAGATGGCAGCTCCGCGGCCAAGACGCACACTTTATGCGAGAGCCCTGGGAAAAGGTTCGTTAGATCCCTCCCCTCAGCAGGCCTCACTAGCACCAAGATCCTCGAGACGCGTTGGCTGGCAGCCAGATGAGGGATCACACTCTTTCCCAGAGAACCTGTGGCACCTGTGACCAAGATACGAAGTCCAGAACCCTTGCTGCTGCTGCTGCTGCTGCTGCTTGAATGTCCTGTCCGAAGGGTTGATCCTGGAATGCCATCCAGCAAGTCCATGGCGATCTCTTTGTCCCAATCAGGGACAGATCCTTGACTTTCTAGCAGATTCGCCATGCTGCTGAGCTCGGGCGTACTCATGAGCATACCCAGCCGTGGGGCATCGCCGAATGCACGCCTGATGACAGACTGCAGCTTGACCAGCAGCAACGAGTTGCCGCCTACACGGAAGAAGTCGGAGCGTGGCGAAAGTGGCTCAGTCCCCAATGACAGGCCCGGAAGCACCTCAGCCCAGAGTGCAGCAACGCGGCGTTCAGCTTGTGTGAGGTTCTTCTGATTTTCCTGCTGCTCCATGCTGTCTGTCTTGATCGCGGGCAGAGGGAGAGCTTGCACGGCTTTGCGGTCGACCTTGCCATGAGCAGTAAGTGGAATCTCATCGACAGGTATGATCACCGCTGGGACCATATAGTTAGGGAGCGAGTTTGACAACCTCGCTCGAAGTTGGTTGATTGCCTTGGCAATCTGTGCTTGGCCGCCCATATTCTCATCCTGGATTACCACGTGAGCGACGAGGAGCTCATCATGGTCGTCTTCGCCAGCACGCAGCGTGACCACGGCCTGGGTCAGTGTGCCTGCAGCTTCTCTTACGATGACCTTTTCGATCTCAGCAAGCTCGGTACGGAACCCGCGTATCTTCACCTGGGCGTCGCCAGCAACGCGGCCTTCGATGGCGAGATAACCGCGGGTGTCGAGCCGCCCATAGTCACCTGTGTAGTACATACGACCCCAGCCGGTTTCCTTCTTGTTCTCAGGTATGAACGGGTCAACGTGGAACTGCTTGGCTGTTGCGTCCGGCCGACCGAGGTACTCATTCTGGCCAACACCAGCGCCACCGATGACTATCTCTCCCGGTACACCGACAGGCGTAGGCCGTGAGTCTTCATCCATGATGTAGACGGCATAGTTGGGCAGGATTCGGCCTGGGACAGGAACCGTCAGGTCGGGGTCGTGTACATCGGCAACACCCTTCATGGTAGACACAGTCGCCTCAGTGGGACCGTAGGTTGTGTAGAAGCGCAGGTCAGGCAGGGCACTGCTCAAGTCACGGAAAGAATCCAAGAGACTCTGAGGAGAGCGCTCGCCGCCAAACCAAGCAGAAGTCCAGCTGGTGCAGCGACGCAGACCTTCAGGCGCAAAACGGAACCACATGCCGTACTCTGAAGGCGTTGCTACGGTCATGGTCACGCCGTGCTCAGCCATCAGCCTCGTCAGCTCTGCCGGGTCGCCACGAGCATCGGCGGGAGCGACAAGAAGACACCCACCGGTGGTGATGGCGGAAAAGATCTGCTTCAACGAACCGTCAGAGGTCAAGGCAAACTGCTGCAACACAACACGGCCAAGGTTGACGATGTCCCATTCCCGGACGAAACCCTCCACCATGGCTCGAATACTAGCATGCTTGACTGCGATTCCTTTGGGCTCGCCAGTAGAGCCGCTGGTAAAGATGATGTAGGCGGTACGATCCGGACGGGCTGTCGTTGGGATGCCCTGTGTGCTCCCTTGGATCGCCGTAGGGAGACCAGACACATTGATAACAGTTCCTTTGTCTTCGGGCCCAAAGCCGATTTCTGGGGCGCGTGATACCGTCTCCTCGTCCGAGAGGATGGCTGCTGGCCGCGCTGTTTTGACGTAGCTCCTCAGGCGCGGGATCGAGACCTTCAAATCCAGGGGCAGATAGATGGCTCCCACACGGAAGATAGCAATCATGGACGCGATCCAGTCGACGGACGGAGTCTGGAACACGCCAACAACAGACTGCTCGTGGCTCTGGTCAGGTAGCCTTCCAACAAGGGCTTGCGCAATACTCTCGACCCGCTGATTCAGCGTGGCATAGGTGTATACTCTACCATGACCATCCTTGACCGCAATACTGTCGGGATGCTCCGCGATGACTTGATCAAGGCGATGGGCGATAGTAGCAGGCCACTCAAGCGGCATGTCGGTGCCTGTGTATCCCAGAATGTTAGATATGTGTCCATGAGGTTTGAAAAACAGAAAGTCAGGAGAGAGAACAGGTAGATATCAGCAAAAATACACACCCTTGCCGCGCTCCAACGCATTCTTAACATCCGCCTTATCCCACTTGTCCAGGTTTGCCAAACACAACTTGTCGCCGTCTTGCTTCAGTACCTGCTTGAGGATATTAACATAGCTTCGAAGGAACAGGTCTGCGGCATCCTGGCTGTACAGAGCTCCCTGCATATGTAGAGCCAGCAAGGCCCCTTCACCATCGTCGACAATCTCCAGGGCAATGTCGTAAGGGCCTCTCGCAGCATGCCATTGGTGCTCGCCCACCTTGCACCCAGCCCAGGGACTCTCCTGCTGCTCCTTGGTGAAGAGTTTGTAGTCCATCAGCACTTGGAACACGGGCGGGTAAGCGTTGGAGCGTGGCACGGCCAGCTCGTCCAACAGCAAATCAAATGGCAGGGCCGAGTATTCGAGAGCACTGTATACGGTCTTGCGAGATGTTTCAACAGCCTGCCCGAATGTCTGGCTGCTGGTGTACCGATTGAACACCAGCGGCAGCACGTTCAAGAAGTTCCCGATGCTGCCCATGAAGTTGCTGTCAAGTCGGTTGGCGTCGGCGACACCTATGACGAGCTTGTCCGTCGTCTCAGGGGGTAGCAGCCGGAACAGGAGTGTATGAAGAATGGCCAGGTAGCCGTGGAACGAGGTGGCCCTGTTGTTCCGAGCAAGCTGTTTGAAGTTGACCACGGTCTGGGCGTCGAGGCGGATACGAGAGATGTTCGTTTTATATTCTTGAAGCGGCTGGCGAACCTGAGACCGAGCAAAGGAGAGCAACTCAACAGGACGAGTCAGGCCTACAGCTTGCAGCTCACGACGGAAGTGATCAATCGCGGGTTGAAGCTTGCCGGTTCTGTACGCAAGGAGCTGCTGCGCTCCGAATGAGCGGGCTTGCGAGGCATCAGGCAATGGTGACAGCGATCTGCCACGGTTGCTGTAGACTTGGTTAATGTCGAGCATAAGCATGTTCATGCTGTGGCCGTCCATCGAGATGTGATGCGTGCCCATGAGCAGGTAATGCTGAGTGTCAGAGAGCGAAAGCAGTCGGAGTCTGAGCTGTCCCCAGTCGCCGAGGTCCCATACATGATCACGCATGGCATCGAGCTCTTCAGCCGCCTGGGCTTCGGAGCTGATTGTAGCCGTCTCGAGACGCACAAACGACTTGGGTAGAATGCCCTGCATGGGTGTCCTGGTATCGTCATCAGACCAAAAGAATCGTGTGCGCAAGGCTTCGTGCCTCTGTGACACCGATTCGACAGCCTTGGCAAGGTCGTCGATGCGAATATGGCCTATGAGCTTGAATTGGTACGCAATATTGAACGTCGTGGGGTCTTCGATGTAATGGCTCAGGAACCAAAAACGTCTCTGCCCGAAAGTCATCGGTTCAGTGTGTTCTTTTAGCTTGACTGAGCCAGTAGGTCTCTCTCGTCTCTCGTCTTCAAGGGATCTCTCCAGGGGTTGTGCTGCAGGCCCTTTAAGAGCTGGCTCAGGTCCTAGTTCCAGAGACTGTTCCAGCGGCCTGTCAAGCGGAGATCTTGGTGTCGAAGCTGCAATCGGACTTCCTGAACCTGATGAACTGTATGAAGTCTCCGTCGATGACTTGGTTGATGGTAAAGACACCATAGAAAGACCACCACCACCACCACCACCAGCGGCACGAGGAGGAGGATGAGCAGAAGGGACAACAACAGCAACAGTAGGACTGGGCTTGTTGATGCTGCCCAGGTTGTTCAGGTCTAGAATCTCGGCTGGAATGACTTTCATCGCATCCTCAAGTATACCCTCCAAAGTTGACCCAGCGCCGAGGATCTTGAGTACAGGGAGATCGATGCTGAACTCCTGAAGGAACCAGGTTCTCACCTCGACCGCCATGATTGAGTCCACTCCTTGTTCCACGAGAGTCACCTTCTCATTCACACTTTCACCTTGAGGGATCATGAGGATGCGCTTCAACCGCTCGACAAAGGCTTCTCCGATGATGCTTTTCGCTTCATCGGCGGACCTGGCAGCCGCAACACGGGCTCTTGGACGCTCTGTCTTTCCACTGCTACCGCCACGGCCTCCCTGAGCTGCAGCAGCGTCGTGAAGGAGGAGATGACTGAAGCACGGGTTCGCCAGGAGGGTGGCGCCGTCACGGAAAGGAGACACGCCGGTGCACACCTCAGATCCTCCCTTCTGACCAGGTCGACCGGCGAGGATGCCCTCGGCGAACAGACCGTGAAAGTCCTGCTCGGAAACATTACGGTAGCCTATACGCGTGAAATGATCCTTGTCCAGGTGGTTTGCATGCTCAAAGTAGCCCAGCCCCTGGATGGAGCTGATGGCAATGTCAGAGCCCGCAACACCACGCACATCCCGCCTCTGGGCTGCGAGAGCTGCCATGAACTGATTGGCCATGATGTAAGCCGACTGGCCGGTGTTACCAACGACATTGGCCAGCGAAGTGAAGAGAATGAAGAAGTCAAGCGGCGTGTCATAGAAGAACTCATCCAGAACGACGGAGCCTTCGATCTTGGGCGGTGCAGTTCGCTGCAGAGACTTGAAATCCATGTCGTCAAACAAGGCATCGTCGATCATCATGGCACCGTTGGCAACGCCAATAATAGGCGGCAACTCAGCACGGATCTTGCGGACGGCTTCGCGTAACGACTCGCGGCTCGTCACATCAATGGACATGACCTTGACTGTCGCGCCCTCTGCTGCGCACGAGTTGATGAAGCGCTGGCTTACTTTAGGTCGTCGACTGGAGAGAACCAAGTTCCGGGCTCCGTGAGCTACCATCCAAGATGACAGAGACTGGCCAAGCTCACCGGTCAGACCGACGAGGAGATAGGTACCGTCGGCACGGAAGATAGTGCCATGGTCGATGGGCCGCACAAGAGCTCGTATTGGTGAAGTTGTCATCCAGTCAACGACACTTAGCTTAGTATGTAAAGCAGGCGACTTCACTACATTCTCGAGCTCCAATAAGGGGACCTCCGAGCTTATGGGCTGAGATGGCAACTGGCCTCGTGTTGTCACACTTTTCAACGCCGCCCTCAGCACTCGGCCGAGCTGCTCCAAGTCGTCAATGTCTGACGCGGGAGACAGGCCAGGCTGTGTGCTGATAAAGTCAGCTGCCTTGGCCCTGGCTGTGCGCGATGGAATACATCGGTCCAAAAGGTCAGAGCACGGCGATGCTGGGTCGGGCGACAGGTCGATCAGGAGTGAGGTATCGCGCGGCAGAAGAGTGCGCACGAGTCGCATTGGAAGCTTGTCGTGGATGAAAACGTAAGGCGACAAGCAACCGAGATCTGTGTGGTTCTTCTTCTTCTTCTTCACTGTCGTAAAAACCACCCGAGTATCTGTTCTGGCTGCCTCCTTCAGGAGTGCGTCTTTGAGGGTCTGGTCGGCCTCGTGAACCAAGACGGTACCGGAGCGTGGCGCCGTGGCAAGAATAGACTGCGCAAGCAGATAGGTTGCAGTCCGACTCAAAATGGTGATGGCATCCTTTTTTTTCATTGCCGGCAGAGAGACGGTCCATTCAACGGGCACTTGAGGTTGGGACTCGACAGGGGCATCAGATAGCGCGAGAAGTCGTCGACCTGTCTCGGCCTCGGTGCCTATGAACATGGTGAAGTATCCAACTTCGCGGATTTTGAGAATCTGAAGCAGCGAATGCTCGACTTGGATAGTTACGGTGTCTCCCATCATCTGGGTTGTGGGCAGTACACGCAGCGGCGACGCAACAGCCAGTTCGAGCCTTGTCCCGTCAGCCGCCGGCTCGAGAACCATCGTGGTCGTTTGCGGATGAAACCAGTCATAGACAGCCCGACGGTACGTGTTGTACCGATTGTTGGCTTCTGTGTACGGAAGCAGCCGCGGGATCAAGAGCCGACCGTGGACGTAGTGATACTCTGGCTCGATGGTCCACAGGAGATTGGCATCCTCTGCCTTCTTGAAGCGGGCACCCAACTCAAGACGCAGCAGTGCGTTCGCGAGATTCTCTGAACTAGCTTCTGTGTTGGCATCGAAGTCGAGGAGCTGCAGAGTGATCGTAGGATACTCATGGCGGAGAACACGAGACACTCCCAGGATGATGGACGAATACGGCCGCTCAGCACGAGCCTCACGTGTGACCCAGAGGATGCTATGACCATTCCTCCAGAGCGTCTTGAGACCCTCGATCTTGGCCTCAGTACGAGTTTCGAGAAGCTGCTCCTCAAGCTCGGTCATGCATAGGACGGAGCTGCCTGGCGTTATAGCATCTGTGCCGAGTTCCTCGATCGACTCAATCAACGTAACGGTAGAGTAGCTCGGGCTAATCAGCATGTCTACCTCCTTGGCCAGTTGTTTAATGGTTGCTGTGCGTCCCCCAACGATGACCAGGTGGCTGGGACCTTGGCTCGAAGCAGGGAAGGCTAACGGGTCACGTAGACTGTGAACACGGTCATCGACAGCCTGACTGACAAACACAGAGAACCATTGCATCTTATTGCTGTCGTCCTTTGCTGTGGAGAATGGAGTATTCGTGTCGATGCCGCTGAAGCCGTGCCGACGTGTAAGTGAATCCCATCGGTCCAGTGATAAGGACGGACCACTACTACTGCTAGCCCACCACCCAGGCAGACTGCCGAGGAGCGTGCTCAAGCTCAGAGACTCGTTGCTGTTGATCTCCAATGCGATCAGATAGCCGCCGGGTCTCAGGAGCTTCCGTATATGAGCAAGACTCTCATCCAGGTTACTGGCTCTATGCAACGCCATTGAGGCCAGCACGATGTCGTAGCTACCTTCATCTAGCCCCTGCTCAGCCGGCGCTTGGTCAATATCGTATGTCGCGAATGTTATGCGATCAGACAAGTCCTGAAAACGGCCCCGTACACTGTCCAAAGATTCAGCCGAGACGTCGGAGTACATGTAAGAGGAGAACGCATCACCAAGGGCGGGCAGTATGGAGGCAGTCGAACCGCCGTATGTTTCAGCTCCGATTTCGAGGATATTCATGCGAGGATATCGGTGAGAAATCTGGGCGACAACTCGGGCATACCATGTATTCGCATTGTCTTGCCCCGGTTGCGATGTCAACTGCTGATAGAACCGGCTCAGCATCTCCTCCGAAGCTACATGCTCCAGGGGCTTGCTGTGACCGTTGCGAATTCCATCGGCTAGTTCCCTCCCGATTTGATACAGTAGTTGAATGTAGTCATCCTCGTGATGCTTGGCAATGAGTGAGTTGATGAAGGCTTCTGAGTCTTTGACCGCCTGGCAGGGCACATAGGGGTGATTGCCTTGAGAGACAGATTCTACTGCACGAGCAGCATAGTCCAGAAGAGACTTATGATGGTCCAGAGCGTCATCTTTTTCCCACCCCGTGATGGTCTCATGGATGCAACGCAGGTAGAAGAAGGCCACACGCTCGGCTGCCAGCAAAGTTGCCTCGCTCTTGGGCGACAAGACAGAGTCCTCGCCACTTGCTTCTCCTCCTGCCATGGCCGCCATGGCGTCAGGGGCAGCCAGGCCGTAGTTATAGCGCGTGTAAATCACAGCGTCGTCACGAGGTGTTGGCGCAGCGAATGGCTGGAGCTCAACCGACTCGAACTGCAGAAACGGGTGCGTCTGGGCTGGGCCGCCAGAGAACACGTCAATATCAACCATCATATGGCCCTCGGGTGTAGCACGTGTAGACGTCTGGTACTCCAGGGTGCGATCACGGTTCTCGCTGGTGTTGAAGAAGTACGGGTTGATGACGATGGAGCGAATGCTTGTTGGCACGCACAAGGTGAAGAGGCGATTATCGTGCGGGTGGCTGTAGGCGGCGAAGCCGGTCTGGATAACCGAGTCGAGCCAGCCTGGATGGACCAAGAGCTTGTCTTCCCAGCCGTTGCCTGACTCGTCTTCAATCTCTCCCATGGCCCAGCCCATCTTGCGCTTAATCCCACGCACACCTGTGAAGGGCGAGGCATAGGTGTAGCCCAGGTTGGTGAACTGTGAGTATAGACGCTCTGGATCTGCCTCCACAAGGTTGATCTCATCGTGACGGACCGCCGGCAGCGTGTCTGACTCTGGTTTGTAGAAGGCTGTCGTGATGGTAGCACTGAAGTTGAGCGTCATCGGCGTGCCGCTGTCGAAAGGGAGGCCGGAGTGGCAGGTAATACGACCGGAGAGTTCGTCTTCAGTTGACCTTGTCACGCTCAGGGTCACTTTGGTCTCCATGCCAGCATTCTCACTGTCGAATGATAGAGCTCGTCCAATCACGACATTGTCAATGCTGATGAGCCCTAGGGTACGGTCCCCAATAGCAGCAGCAACTGCTTCAATAGCCAAGGCAACGTAACCCATTGCAGGGAAGACACTCTGGCCTTGTAATGCATGGCCTTGGAGCCAGCTGTTTTCAGAAGGACGGAGCACATTGCGCCATGAGACCTCGTCAGCTGTCTCTGTCTCTACTAACCGTCGTCCCAATAGCGGATGTGGGAGCGCGTGCAGGTGTCGGTGGGCACCTGAGAAGCGAGTGAGGGAGTAGAAAGCACGGGAGTGATCAAAAGGATAGGTTGGGAGGTTGGTGACGATCTGCCTCGGCGAGGACGCGGCATCACCAGAGATCAGCGTCTCGAACTTGTCGAAGTTGACAGAAGACGCGCCTAGGTTTGCCCAGAGGTAGCCGAGAGCCAAAGCCAACGCTTCGATGTCGTCCTTCTTTCGAGCCAGCAGTCCCGTGTAGGGAATCCGATGCCCTGCCACATGCTCGATAGTATCGAGGGCCGGACCCTTTAGCGCTGGATGCGGACCAAACTCGATGGATAGATCCAGGGGCCCAGCTTGAGCGACTGCTTTCGATATGGCTGGCTCGAAAAGTACAGCATTGGCCATGTTGTCTACCCAGTATTGAGGGTTCTGCACATCCTCCTTCGTCATGACATGGCCGCCCTTGATCACGCTCGAGATCCAGGCTGTATCATTGCCCTCCTCAACGGCATAACCAGCTCTTGTGAGGCCAGCGAGGTAAGGTTCCGCACACGGCTTCATGTGTGCAGAATGATATGCCGTATCAACCTGTAGACGACGTGCGAACTTGCTTTCATCCTTGAGGATCTCACCAGCTTCTTCAATAGCATCCTCATCGCCTGAGAGGGTGATACTGGTTAAGGAGTTGCGCGCAGCGACCTGAATCCCGCCAAGGAGCTCGCAGAGCTCTTGAGCATCTTCGAATGAAGTGCCAACCGCCATCATAGCACCGGGGCCCCCAGCGCGGGCCAGCTTGGCGTAGAGGCCACGATAATGGGCGACCCGGATCGCGGTTGTGGCGGACAGGAAGCCGGCCGCATATGCAGCGCCGATTTCACCAGATGAGTGACCTACAACGGCACGCAGCTGGATTCCCGCAGCCCTGATAAGGTCCACGAGTACGATCTGTACAGCAGTGCAGAGTGGCTGGGCTATGGCTGCTTCGGAAAGTCTAGAACACTTGGGCTTGGCCAAGATTTGCCCGCTCAACGTCCAGTCAGGCCGGTCTCCATCAGGCAGCGTAGCAAGGGCCCGTTGTAGTTTGGCAAAGCGCTGGGCTGCAAACGGTGACTCCTCTATGAGACGTGCTCCCATGCGTGGCCACTGAGCACCCTGTCCAGTGAACACGCCGAGGATACCGGGACCTGACACGTCGAAGTAACGGGCAGTCAGGTCTTGATCTCCCTCTTTGGCATCAGCAAGAAGCTCGTTGATCCTCTTGATAGCTTCGTTTACATCAGGGGCAAAAATGGGCTTGCGGAAGGCGAGCGTGGACCGGCGTGTTTGCAACGTGTGAGCCAAGGCACGCATGTTGGTGTCTGGTTTCTCCTCCAGATACGTCCTCAACTCATCGAGGCTGGTGCGGAGAGTAGAAGACGAAGCAGCTGAGATAGTGAGCGGCGTAAATACTGGCATAGCAGCAGTGCTGATGTTCGCATTCTCTTTTTCTGGCTCGTAGTGCTCGAGAATCGCGTGCGCATTAGTGCCACCGAAGCCTGCCGCGACGTCAGTCTGTCGATCCTCAATGGACTCTTCATCAGCCTGGAGGCTTTATTCGTCTTGTACTGACCGAAGCTGTTCACGCTGACTCGGCGTGGCTGACCGGGCATTGGCCTAGGCCACGGTGTAGCAGAGGTAGGAACCTTGAGATTATCGTAGAACGGGGCAACCCGATCGCTCAATTTCTTGAAATGAAGATTAGGTGGGATGATACCGTGCTGCATGGCCATCACGGAGCCTATCAAGCTAGCAAGACCGGCGGCACCCTCCGTGTGTCTGTAGGTGGGAGTTGGCCAGAATGTTAGTGCATGATTAAATATATGATGACAATGTTGACGCAAGGAGATTACTTGGGCCATACCCAATAACGGTCTTGATGGAGCCAACGTATAGCTTTTCAGTCGCCTGTCCATTCTCGAAGAAGGCCCGAGAGATGGCTTCTGATTCCTGAGGATCACCAGCAGGCGTACCAGTGCCGTGGGCATGGAAGAACTGTGGACGATCTTTCGGGTCATTGATGTTAAGGCCAGCACGGGCATATGTATCCCGGATGAGCTGTGCCTGAGCGACGTTACTTGGCATTGTCAACCCTGCCGTCTTACCGTCCTGGTTTACTACGATGGTCGAGTATTCAGCCTCCATGTTTCAAAGAGCTCATGGTAAAGACAGTTGCAAAGCAATGTCGCAGAGCAAGGAAACTTACCAGCCGTTCCACGAATCACGCAGTCTATATGGTCGCCATCCCGCAGCGCAGCTTTGAGTGGTTTCATCACAATGGCTGCAATGCCCTCACCGCGGGCATAGCCGTCAGCTGCAGCATCCCACATCTTGCTTGTACCCGTGGGTGACAGCATACGGAGGCTGCTCTCTTTGATGAACATGCCTATGTTGGGGATTCAGTTGCCAGTGCTCTATTAACGCTAATTCCACATCGGCATCTTCACCGGTGACGCTGCGGAAACTCACCTGGAGCCACAATCAAGTTGGCGCCGGCCGCAATGGCTACAGGGCATTCGCCATTCCGCAGGGCTGTCACACCCTGGTGGACTGCGACCAGCGAGGATGAGCAGGCTGTGTCAATGGTCATACTAGGCCCATGCCAGTCGAAAAAGTACGACACTCGGTTTGAGATGATGGCACGACTGTCACCAGTGGCAGCATACGTCGGGGCTAGATCCCAGTCTCTGTTCACCAGCTGAGCCCAGTCGTCACACATCATGCCAACATATACGGCTGTATTGGATCCACGAAGGTTTTCAATAGTTTGGCCACCAGCACACCTGCAGAGAGAGGAAGCGATAAAGGTCAGCCAGGATAGACAAGAGGACAGGATGAAGCAACATACAACGAGTCATAAACAGTTTCCATGACTAGACGCTGCTGTGGATCGATGGCCTCGGCCTCGGCCGGTTGGATGTTGAAGAAAGTGTTGTCAAATCGAGTCACATCTTCTTCAATGAAGTAGGCGTTTTGCGCATTCGAGGCACCATGTTGGGAGCCATTCAGGTGGTAGAACCCGGTCGTATCGAAACGTTCGACAGGCACTCGCTTCGAAAGATCACGAGGCGATTGGAGCAAATCCCACAGTTTTGAAGGCGAATCTGAGCTCCCTGGGAAGCGGCATGCCATGCCAATGATGGCGATAGGCTCCTGTTCTGGTAATGCCATTTCCGACGGCTTCTCAGTTGTGCTCAATCTACGACAGGACGGGACGGAGGATACACCAGGGAAAGTCGTAGCAGAAAAAAAAGGCTTAGCTGAGTCCTCCTGGGAACAACAAGAAAGGTTTCAATACCCAGATCACCAAAGTGTTGAAGAAACCTGGCGTCGACACTGGGTTGCAAGGATCACGGCATCGCCAAGGCTAGATGAGAGATCTAGTGAGTTGATTGCCCAACCTTCGAGTCGTTGGAAGATCAAGGATATGAGTGCAATAGTTCTGAGGTGGGGGTCGTTAACGTGTTAGAAACTCCTGATAATGATCAGGAAGGTTATGGACCATGCGATCAGTGACGGCGGTACGGTCAGATAAGCCACAGGATGTGTGAGTTGCAGGGGCCTTGAATTTTGTTCGCATACAACTGAACCACAGATACATCAAACCCATGCTGTTCTCGGTGATTTCTGTTCTCGATATAGCGAAGGAACCGTGTGTGCCTGAAACTCATCCAAGCCTGATTGCTTCCCATCCTTCTACGTATTCCGTAGCCTAGGGTTCCTGGGGCAGCAAACCGACTAACACCGAGTTTCAATTCATTGCTCGGTAATGATAACTATCCTGCAATGGCCCCCTTTGACTACTCCGTGCTAGTGTCGAATAGATCTCTATGACTAGACCAGGGTGGATATAATTAGTGCAAGCGGCCGTTGGTTTCGGAGTATATCGGAGCTTTTCGGGGGTTCCGGCGGCCCCACCCCGGACCGGCATCTCAGGCTCCTGTCAAGGTCCTGTCAAGCAAAGATAGCCTGAGAACGGGATCAAGAAGGTTATCGATATGTGTCCTCCTATCTCTCGCGGTATTGTGGCTTTCCAGTGACATATCGGTGCTCTGAAATGCCGATAAGACAGATGCACATGGTGCCGCTGGAGCTACACCGAGTATTATACTCACCACCTAGTTTACACGTTGATTTTCTTTCCCTGATGACTAGTCCACAGCAGGATCAATTGCAAAGCATCACAAGTGACGAATGTGTTTGTTGAACCCTCTGGGTCATTCACCAGCAAAATGACCATCAAATCTCAGACACAGTCAGCCTTGATCGGCGGTCCAAACGGGGACATCATTCTTTCCGACACTGCCCGCCTTCCCCAGGGATCGCTTCAAGACCATGAGCTGGCCGTGGCCGTCAAGGCCATATCAATCAACCCTGTTGACACGAAGATGACGGGCCCCTATCACACTGAGGGCGCCGTTCTAGGATGTGACTTTGCTGGGGTGGTCACCGCCGTAGGCTCAACTGCCGCGGAATGGGGGTTCCGGGAGGGGGATCGTGTGGCGGCCACGGTGATTGGGTTCAACTCGCTGAGGCCCAGTATCGGTGCCTTCGCCGAGAACACGGTATGCTCCGCATGGGGAGCCTTGAAGATCCCAGACGACTGGACCTTTGCGCAGGCAGCTGGGGGCATGGGCGGCCTTGCTTGGATCACCACATCTTGGGCCCTGTTCCACGCCATGGGGCTACCAGCCGGGCCTCAGCTTGAGCCGCTTCACAGCCTCCTTTCACCGCCCGAGGTGGCTCCCAAGATCAATATCGTTACGGCTCACAGTCCTGGCGACGGCTCGCAGCCGGTAACATCAGTGCTCGTCAGCGGCGGTGCCAGTTATACAGGAACAGCAGCCATCCAGCTGCTCAAACTGGCCGGACTTACCGTCATCGCGACCTGCTCTGCCCGTAGCTTTGACTTAGTGCGCTCCTTTGGCGCCGACGCAACGTTTGACTATGCTTCTCCAACTGCTGCCGAGGACATACGCGCCTACACGAATAACAGGTTGCGTCTGGCTATCGACTGCGTCACCACCCCGGAGTCGTCACAGCTCTGCTACTCTGCCTTGAGTCGCATCGGCGGTCGCTATGTGGCACTCGATCCTTACAGCGATGCCGTCGCAGCGACTCGCGCCGTTGTGCGCCCCAGCTGGGTCTTTGGTCTCGAACCCCTGGGCGACGAGATCGCTTGGCCAGCGCCGCACAACAGGAAGCCTAACAGCATTGCCCGGGAGTTTCTTCAAGTGTGGAACCGCACAATGCAGAACCTCGTGGACCATAAGCTTATTCGCTTCCATCCGCAGCTAGTGCGCGATGACGGACTGGCTGGTGCTTTGGAGGGTTTGGATGATATTCGAAGCAAGAGGGTGTCAGGCAAGAAACTGATTTATACATTGTGAGGACGGGGGCTATATGGCGCAAACATTAAACAAGTAAGCCATTAAGCACTAGGAGACTCAATGATCATCTGACCGAACCTCACCGTCCAGTTTCGATTTGATATAAAAGCTGACCTAGCTCGTCTCTCACTTACACTGTAACACTCATTCTTAATCACATAGTACAGTTAAGACTTGTTGTCTTACAAGCGCTCGTTGTTCCTCTTTGCCACGCTTCAGAGGTTCACGAAGATGCTTGGTTGCCATCCCCTCAAGGCTTCATATGTAGCAAATCGTGCATCTATTGCGTAAGCAGATGAAATCATTGCTACAGCCTATCGCTTGTTTCGACGGTGGGAAGCGCTGCGAGACATCTTGCAGCGCCAGTGGCAACCAGACTCGAGTCTATGGCGCACAGTATGTATCGGACACCGAGTGTGTTGATAGCCCAGTTCTGAACTTCATAATCATCATATATCCCGGCCAGTCCCATTGCTTTACCATGTCGCCTACAGGCCTCGCTGACCGATTCCAAAGCAGAGCGAAATATACGTGTATGGAAGCCACCCGATACACCTAGTTCGATCGCAAGGTCGTTCGAGCCAATGAGCAGCACGTCAACGCCCTCGACTGCTGCAATCTCGTCGGCATTGGCAATGGCGTCTTTGGTCTCTATCATGAGAATCACAGAAGATGCCGACTTGTTGCTTTCGTCGATGACTCGGTCTTGCGGTGTACTCTTCAGCGAGAACACTGGCAGTTGTCCAGTCATTGACCGGCAGCCTGTTGGAGGGTATTTCGAAATAGACACGGCAGCTTTGGCGTCTTCTAAAAGTTTGTCATTCAGCCTCAATCTTTCAGCTATAGGTACTTCAGTGGGCCTCCGAATAGGATGGTACGTACGAGACGAATGGATGTGTGGGAATATCACGCCCATAGCACCGCCGTCGAGGACTCGTTGCACTACGCCATTGCCGCACTGGTAGGGCACTCGAACAAAAGGGGTGATGCCTGCGAGCAGTGCAGCACAGGATAAATTGCTGGCATCGTTGATAGATAACGTCGAGTGCTCCAAATCGATGAAAACCGAATCAAATCCGGCATTCTTTGCTAGTTGAACGACTTGAGGGTTCGTGTTCAACTTGATACCAAAGGCCTAGGAGAAAAGATCAGAGTCAAACGATACACGATTACTGGGAAGCCCTGTAAGAGAAGGTTGGTTCTTCATTCAGCTTCTGTTTGTGACGTACCTTGCAAAGCTGTCCAGCAGCAACCTTGGTAGACAAAGTGTTGACGCAAGCCACCATCGTGAATACGACGAAAAGTGATAAGTCGACTTGCAGACACTCGATACCACACTTCTCAGTAAAGTTTCGAATACTACACCCAGTTGTGGTCCGCCACTATTTTTTCTATGATGAGGCCGGAATCTATGTCTGAAACTGCAATCGCATTTTATCGGCGTTCCCCCGCAACTTGTCGATCTCCGAGTCGGGGTGTCCTCCGCTGCATGCCAAGTCTCGGATCTAAAGTGTCTTACACGAGCATATGACATTTTATGCCGCTTATGACGGATATTGTAGGCCGTCACTATCTTTCCAATTTCTGGACTAGGTAGCTATCGCATCAACTCTTTGCATTGCAAAAATCTCGACCCAGCGTAACTCTTATGACCGGTCATGATGCTTCGCTCCTCGAAAGTCAACCTTGCCGTAAGGAAGACCGGCACTCATTACCACTCCTGTCTTCCAGGTTCGCCTGCTACCTCAGTTGCATCTTCAGACTTCTCAACAGCGCAGAGAGCTCATGGAAATGCAAGGTCCAAGAGCACATCTGCAGCTTTCGAGTCGCCCGCATCGTGAGTTATGAATAATTGCGTAGGACGCATCGCCACGTATTCGGTTTGCTGACGGTCGTTTCCTCGTTAAACCTTAGCCTGTCGCTGGGAATCGCCTCTGAAGACAGTGATCAGCCTTCTAGAAGTACACGCCCGAGTGAAAGCCACGAAACGTGTGTTTGGCCACCATGCCAAGAAATACTCTCATGCTCGGCAAGACTAACAGCGTTGATATAGACTCGTAGGCGATGGAGTCTCTCACAATAGACAACCAAATAACACCAGGAGCGGGTTGCGTGTGAACGAAAACGTCAAGGCTCAAGTTGCCAACGCTTTCAGGCTTCTCTCGCCACAGGTTCAAGCCAGATCAATTTCTGGTCGGCAAGCGTTCCTTGACCGAATCAACGCACAAAAATAGCGGCGCTCTTTTTTACAGGTCAAGGAGGCTGGACGAGGACAAATAAATCGCCAGCATTCCCCAGCGTTGAGGATGGCAAAAGTTGTCGTACATTTCATTAGGTGCGAGTCAGCGTGGCATTATAGTGCATTAGCCAAGTTAAGCAACAATCGATTTTTTGTGTACCTTGGAGTCTACATCAGCCGTATCTCTTTTCGACTTTGATAATGAAAATTGCAAGGGTTCTCAGATCCAGGTGAGATAAAGACTAGACTACTACGGCAAGCCGCGCGACCAAGACTCTCCAGAATCGGGCTCCCAGCCAGGTAATCAATGGACGTGGTTTTACGCAGGCTAAGTATAGGTTCAGGGAGCTTCACTTCATATGAGCAAGGACTGAGCCCGTGTAAAAAGTCTGCTGCAGAAGTTGTGATACTATACTCTTAAGACATGATGGATACTTTCTGCAACATATTCCACGTCCTTAGTTGTCACTTGGAGTAAGTGTTAGCTGCGTTCGAACTGTAAGCAAAAATGACTTATATTTGGCCACTTACAGCCTGTGAAGGACAGTCGACCGGTAGGGAGAAGATAGACATGGAACTTTTCTCTAAGGGTTGTCACTTGCTCTGGAGACAGCCCCGTCATGGAGAACATGCCGATCTGGTTCCCCAGATAATCGTGAGCATTTCTTTCCATCAATAACTACAAGGTCAGGGCGTTCTTACATCTGTCAAGAGGTGACCCCAGTTCCCAGGAGTATCTCTCTTTGTTAACTCCTCGTACAGGCGCTGTCGCATGTCTCTCAGCCTACCGCTCATGGTCCCCAGGTCTTGGTGCCATTGTTCCCTGAGCTCCGGGTCTTCGACGATGGTCGCGACGACCTTAGCCCCAAAGCTTGGTGTGGAGGTAATCTCGGCGCGTGATATATGCTTCAAAATTGCCTCGACTCTGGCTGCCGTGTGGCTGTTGCTCGAAACAATGTGCAGAGCGCCAACTCGCTCTCCGTAGAGACCAAAGTTCTTCGAGAAGGATTGTGCCACCGCGAAATCGATCGTACCGTTTGATCGGGTGGTAAAGTGCCTTATTGCCCAACCATCATTGTCGATGTCTCCTGTTGCAAAGCCTTGACTATGAGTGCAAATGACGTTAGTTCACGGGCTGAACTTTTCGTCCTATTCGTTTTGGCGTGGCAGACGAACTAAGCTGAATCAAAGATAGGGAACAAGCCCTTTTCCTCGCATAGCCTCGCGATGGCTTTCCACTGTTCCCTTGAAGGGTCCAAGCCCGTTGGGTTGTGCGCACACGCCTGAAGGACTAGAACATCACCTCTCGATGCTTGCTCTTCCATCGTTGAGATCATGCCCTGAATATCGAGCGAACAAGTCGTGTCGTCATAATAAGGGTACAAATGCTGCTCCGTGCTGGGGCTGGTATGTCTCCAGATCTTTGGATGATTGTCCCAAGTAGGGTTAGACAGCCATACGGTCCTCGGGGGAGCGATGCTGGACAGGAAACGTGCAATCAGGTAATTGGCTCCAGTGCCTGCAATAGTCTGCATCGAGGTGATACTACGACTGCTCAACGTGTCTTTGAAGGTGATCTGCCGCGCAACGGAGACTAGATTAGGGTAACCCGTCTGGGGTGAGATATCATGGTTGAGATACGGGTCGGCCTGAATTTTCTCTCTAGCCTGAGAGACGTCAGTGCCTTAGTTCTATGCGGTTTCTCACTTATCAGGAAATATGAAGAGAAATCCAGTTCAGTCTTCTGGGTGGTTCCAAAGCCATGAAAGAATCCGCGCTGCCCAAAGTCTTCCCGCCGCTTTTGGACTCGAATTCCAAGCCTGTTCTAAGCGCAAAGCGAGCTCAAGGGAGAATTACGTACCTTCTTTACGGAAGGGAGAACCCATGTCTTTGCGTTCTCATCCCGGTAAATACCAGGGCTGAGGTTCACTTTCTTTTTGCTCGTATCGGCCTTGAACGCTTCGATCATAGCAAATGCATTGTCGGGCTTAATGTCTGGGATTTGTTCAAACAACGACATAGTGACAGTACAAAGTGAGACTTTGGGACGCTGTAAACAAATAGGATGAAATCACATCACTTAAGGGCTAGCTTGACCAAAGAACCTCTCGCTCTACGTACCTGTGCATATATAACTATACTAGCTCGTCAAGCTTACACCTGATCTAACACCGTGTATTAATTTTATTGCGGCCTACGCTACTATCAGTACTAAGGAACTGAAAGATGGCAATAAACAATGTGATGCGCGTTGCGTATGTTCGCATGGCTCAGGTTCAACTCGGTATGTCGGCATCGCCGGACTATTCCGGTAGCGGCGTACGGAGTAGTGTAACTGTAATCGCCCTGCGTATTCCGACCACTCGTCATCAGCCTCCCTTCCGTAACTCCTGTCATCATTCTGGAAATGCCCCAAAAGTCACTAATCTGAAGCTGTTTAGAAGATTGGAAAGTCCATGCTCGTGTCAACTTGATGTTCGTACAAAGGATGACTAGGGCCTGTTAACTGCCACGCCTCCATAATACGGGCCGATGAAGGAATCACGGATTCTCTTTGAGAATGTTTGATCCATTAACCTCCGATTGATTATGGTAGCAGTCGGCCCCGTTAGGGTTCCAGGTCAAATGACTGTCCACCGAAAAGCCCCGAGCCATCATCATTGAGGGGGTTCAGTGCATTTAACGACAGAAGTAGTGCTCGTCCTCTCCAGAAGCCCAGATCAATACACATCTAGTTTTTTTATGAAAAAGAAAATTGACAATTAAAATTAGAAATAAGATCCAAGCGTTGAAACAAAATGGGTTCAATCCAGCGCGCAGATGACCCTCGCTCTCGCATCCAAGAGGCATATCACGATATCGGCAACCCTGTCTTCTCTGCCGCTGAGTTCACGCTCATCAAAGTATTCATTGACTACAAGGCCTTCGATGCGATCCCGGACGATGGCGACATCTCTGTTGCCGAGCTGGCCGACAAGATCGGTGGTACCCATGAGGTGGTCGACCGTATGACCACCTTCTTCATCGCCGGCAAGGTCCTTGCATCGACGGGTCCTGGCCGTGTCGCTCATACGGAGAGATCTCGTCTTTACAAGTACGATGAGCCTACCGCTTGGCTCTACATTCACATGTTCAACAATGTGTTCCGCTCCTTTGCCCAGATGCCCAACTTCTTCGCTAAGCACGGTTTGGCATCGCCTCAAAGCGCCAGCGTCACCCCCATTGGTCTCAGCCACGGTTACGAAAACAGGCCTGCTTATGAGATTCTTGTTGAAAACAAAGTCGTACACAAGGGCTTCAATGAAGCTCTGAAGGCTCTTGGAGTCATGTACTCGCTGAAGGGCATCTACGACTTCGGCTGGATGCGCGAGCCTCTTCTCGCCTCCGGATCGCGACCTGCTATCGTGGACATTGGTGGAAGCCATGGTCTAGCTCTGCGCGATGCAATTCGCAACAACAAGTTCATCCCCGCAGAGAGATGCATTCTCTACGACCTCCCCGAAGTTATCGAGAACACCAAGAAGAACGTCGCCAAAGAACAGGACGAGGACCTGGCCAAAGTCCAGATGATCGGTGGAAGCATGTTTGAGCCATACCCGGAAAACGTGAAAGGTGCCCTGATCTACCAATTCCGTCGGGTCCTGAACGATTTTCCTGACGAGGACGTCCTGCGAGCGTTTCACACTGTGCGTAAGGCTGTGGCTGAAGACTCTCGCATCCTGATCATTGAGGAAATGCTTAATCCAAAGCGCATCCCCATGAATGTCGGGCTGGATATCTGCCTCATGTGTGCCGCCGGTAAGAGACGGAACGCCGCCATGTTCAGCGAACTAGCGTCACAGGCTGGCTTCAAACTCAATGCCGAGTTCCAGCAAGTCGCATCTGAATTCGATGACTTTGGTGTGCTTGAGTTTGTGGTGGCTTGAGTAGCTCCATGGCTGAATAGCTTCTAGCCTGTCTATGGACCAAGGAGAGCTGATGCCAAGGTTAGGATTGGATAAACCACCACTCTGAGATTTGATTTGGGAATAGTTAGACAGAATATGATGAATATAGCCAGATTTAATGTGCTCGTGTTCTAGTAATCCATATGTCGAAGGGAATGAGGAAGCTCAAGTGGGAGATCGAATATCTATTGGCTGGCTCATGCGGATATGAGAAGGTTGATCGAGATATCAGCGACGCATTTTCAGTCTCATGCCGTGATCGAGCAGGCTGCAGCTTGTCCATGTGGAAGCTACATTGACGACATCTCTTATGCGTATTTGCTCTTAAAATCGAACAGAGTCGCGCTATATGCGATAGGCAATGAGTTTCTTTTGGATCGTTACACCTAGTGAAGAACCCTGATTCTGTGACAATATCTTTTCCATTCTGCGCGCAGTTGACTTTCTAATTCGGCAAAACCGTTCGGTCAATGGTGGCTATTCTCTGTGCACATTCCATCGCGCCGACTGAGATGAGGTTCGAGTCCACGTGAGCCAGGATCAAACGAACGCCCAGGGTATTGATGACCCAGTCCTGGAACTTGAGATCTTTGTAGTTGCCAGCCAAACCAAATACTTTGTTATGGCGCTGGCATGCCGCACTGACAGCCTCAAGTGCAGCCCTGAACTTGGGTGCGTCGACCTCGCCAGGTATCCCCATATCACTCGACAAGTCGATGCAACCAACGATGAGTATGTCGACGCCTTCGACTGCAGCGATGGCATCAACGTTTGTAATGCTTTCTTCGGCCTCAATCATGACACCCACAGCCGACGCCTCGGAGTTCACCTCGTCAGCCATAAGCTGCATCGGCATGGCGCGGAGGCCCACGGCGGCCTGTTGCAGCCACAACGATCGCTTCCCGTATGGTGGGAATTTACACATCTTGACAGCGGCCGTAGCCTCCTCGGCCGTGACTATGTGCGGGAACACTACTGCCATGGCGCCAGAGTCCAGAACCTGCTGGACCGGTCCCATGCCGCACTGGTACGGCACGCGGACGATCGGCGTCATGCCCGCCATCATGGCTGCGCTCGCGAGCGTGGTGGCCTCGGAAATAGAGTACGTCGAATGCTCCATCTCGACCCATATGACATCGAAACCAGCATTCCTCGCGAACTGGACAACAAGAGGGTTCGTCACGAGTCTGAGGACTAATGCCTGTAGTGACATTTTTAGCTCTCCTCTCTCTCTTTCTACCACCTTGTACACCTTGTACAGGCGAATCACCGGGGTGAAATTAGGACAGTCTTCCACATGCCTACCTTGCATAATCGGCCATCTTTAGCCTTGGTATATAGAACGTTTTCGCAAAGAACCATCTTCGCAGTTCGGTGGCTTGGCTATAACTTAGGTGTCGGGCTGCCTAGGCAGTATGTATGTTGCCTGGTTGAGGATGAAGAGAAACCTTCATTCGCCTACTGAATAGATGTAGCAATGACAGCAATATTGTTGACCCGAAAACGAAGAGCTGTGTAGTAGGGAATAACAGAAAACTGAGTTGGGGAGAGTGAATGGTAACATGGAAGGGATTGAGAGACACTTAGTTTTGGATCATAGTGCATCTAACTCTGGTTGTGACCGCTTTCCAATATGCCGGAGGCTACGTCACTTTGCCTGACCTGGTGTTTTCTTTCTATCGCCTATGACATTCACTTCGAGTTGTACTACAAAAGCCTTGGCCGGAGAAGGTCGGGACTTTTCGTAGGATTTCCGACCGGTCGGCACTTCATTCAAGCTCACGAACCATCGGAGGATATCGGCCGATACTCCGACCCGTTTACGGAATACTAAACAGCAAACTGGAAGTTATGACTTCATCTTTGTTTATCAGATAGTCTTCTTTATATTGACGTCGATCTTGATGTAATCCAACCAGAATATGCGGCCGGAAGATATTGACAGGTACGTCCCTATGTACTACCCAAGGACGTAGGCACAGAGGGAAGCAACTCGTGTGCGTCGGTGAGCCTCATTGCACGCACCTACTAGTAGAGAGCTATACGAACCGTGCGGAGTGATAGAATCTATTGAACAAGTTTGCGGTGTATATCGGAGTAGCCTTGATTTGCGTGCTTCCACAAGCCACGAGCGGTGTTTCTCACACTGTAGAAAACCGTGTAAGCACAAAGGCGAGCTTGCAATCCTCCTAAGTCCATTGTGTCAGAATGCATACGGGTCCGCAAAATGTGTGATCCGAATTCCTCCTTTGACCCTTGAAACCGAACAGTGGCACTCTAGCCTAGGGCAAGCCACTTTCAGTCCATCGTGACTGGTCAGAGCCAGAAGAGGCATCATATCTCATTCATCAGAGGCTCATTTCAACGTCTTAATTTAAATCAGTTAAGTGGGTATTCGGAGCTCCGGGCGCTCTCCAAGTATCTCTCGTACATCTTCACACCAGTCGCCTACGCAGAAAGTAACATTACATAGGAAATGAAGTAAAGTACAATCAAAGATCTTGTCTAAAGGAGCATTGAGTTTCCAGTAGCCTTGGACTGTGATACGGAATTTATTCTAGAAGCGGTTTCAGGATGTGAGTCGAGGCCCTGGGCTGGTACTTACATCACGCAGCCAATTGCGCAATATCTTGCGCTGGGCGCCTTGGCTAAAGCCATGAGGACAATATGCCGGACAGGGGATTGGTGTAAGAGCATGATATTTATATGTCATTCAGAAAGAGATGTGCACGGTTTTGTGGTCTATGAAGTAAATGGCTTATCCTCCAGAGATGAAGTAAAACAACAATATGATAGATACACAGATCTCGAGGTGGGTAACACCTACGCTTGCCGATAAGGGGACTAACTTTATACTCGAACATAAATCCAGGTTGCCAGGCGAACTGTTTAGCTTCCATACGCCAATAAGACAAAGCCGCCAAACAGCGCTACTAGAGAAGTAGCAATCTTACTGGCGTCAGCGGTATGAAGAGACGTAGGCGCGGCTTCACCGTTGCCAGAGCTGCTTCCGTTGCTGCCTCCATTGCTGCCGGAATTGCCTCCACCACTACTAGAGTCGCTTCCACTGTTGCTGTTGCTGTTGCTGTTGCTGTTGCTGTTGCTGTTGCTATTGCTATTGCTGCCGCTGCCGCTGCTCACGCCCAACGGGGGAGGCTGAACGAAGACGATGTCGCCTGCGCAGTTCGTGGTGCTGCAAAGCTCTGGCTGGTATATCGTCAGGCTGTCCTGACCAGGGCCGCCGGTGTAAGGAACAGCGCTGTAAACGGTTGAACCGCTACACGAGGGACCATCGCAGTCAGCTGGAATATACTGCCAGCCGCCATAGCAACCGCAAGGCACCTTGATAAAGACGATATCGCCTAGGTCAGGCAGGCTGGTGCACAGCTCGAACACCCAGCCGGCTGGGTTGCAATAACCGGCAATGCAGAACTCGGTCGCTGTCTCGGTAGCAACGGCTGCGGTTACAACGGTGCCAACACTGGAGGCGAGGCTGGTGACGGAGCTGCTGATCTGACCTGACACAACAGAGGTAACAGCAGTGCTGGTAGGAAGTTGAGCAGTGGAGGCAACAGGGTCATTAATGTAGACGGCCAGGACGGCATTGCTTGGGGGCGCATTCTGGCGCTTGGCTAAGACTCGGACGCCACCGCAGGACTGAAGGGCATCGCCCGGGCAAGGAACGTTGCAGATAGCGCTGGGTTCAGCAGAAAGACTGTCATCATCATAATCGGCGCAATAACAATCCCTATAGAATCGGTCAGGTCAAAGTGATGGGCGTGAGAATTGGGGCAGGGTGACCATGTACTTACTTGATGTATACACCGGCATAAAGTCGTCCACTGCAAGCAGCGGTGCACATGTTTAGGGTCATCTCATCACTTGACATCTGCAGGGAGAATGACGGGAAACTCCGATCTGAGCTAGCGCAGGCGACGAGGCTGAAGTCACCTACCTCCTGAGGCAGCATCATATTTGTTGAAGTTGGGGATACGGTAGATGATGAGGCCGTGGTGATAGTATCAGGAGTCAAAGTAGAAGTCCCAGATGCTGAAGCTTCGGATGTAGCTGCCTGAGAAGAAGAGGCCTCAGAGGAGGAAGCCTCAGCTGCAGTAGCAGAAGCGTCGGAGGTCCTGCCAGCTGCAGACACAGATGTATCGGAACTAGAGGCCGCAGACGTAGGAGTGCCAGAAGTAGAAGCTTCGGGGATACTGGAAGCCGCGGATGTTGAGGTCACAGAAGAGGAAGCTCCTGACGTAGCAGCAGCCGTCGATGCACTACTTGTCTGAGGATCCTGAGGTGCAGAAGTGCTGGTGCTGGTGGTAGTGGTGCTGGTGCTGGTGCTGGTACTGGTGCTGGTACTGGTGCTGGTGGCGACCTGGCAAACTCCATCAACGGCTTCATAGCCAAGGGGACAGCTCAGGGCACAGTTGCCCGAGGTGAGAAGGACTTGTGGCGGTATCATCAAGGAACACCGAACACATGTGCTCCCGCTATCCAAGCCGTTGGGGGACAAACACTCGCATTGTCCGCTCTGCGCATTCCGTACTGCCGCACCGACGCAGGAGGGTACGCAGACAGAATTAACGTCGTCGTAACTTGAAGGACAGGTCACATCGCAAGTTCCAGTGGGAGTCCGGACTTGGCCTGGGGATAGCGAGGCGCAGTTTATACAAGAGCCACCATCCATGCCGTTGGGAGACAAACACTCGCAAACGCTGGTCTGTGGGTTTGATACTTCAGCACCGGGACAGGCACTCACGCAGACGTTGTTGCTGATGCTCTGGCCGGAGGGACACGAAAGCACGCAGTCACCGTTGGGACCAAGGACTCGGGGTGGTGACAAGGTGCTGCAGACCGCACAAGCGCGATTGGTATCCAGACCGTTGGGAGACTGACACTCGCAGACGTTGGTTTGTAAGTTTGGCGTTTCTGCCCCAGGACATGATGTCACGCAGGCGTTATTGCTGATGCTCTGGCCAGCAGGACACGTAACACAGTTACCAGTATTATCACGCACCCGCGGCGGTGATAAGCTGCTGCAACTCACGCAAGAGCCACTTCCGTCCAAGCCATTAGGAGATTGACACTCGCAGACGTTAGTTTGTAAGTTTGGCGTTTCTGCCCCGGGACAGGATGTCACGCAGGCATTATTGCTGATGCTCTGGCCGGCAGGACACGTAACGCAGTTACCAGAGTTATCACGAACCCGCGGTGGTGATAAGCTGCTGCAACTCACGCAAACGCCTCCGTCCAGGCCGTTAGGAGATAAACACTCGCAAAGCCCGGTCTGTGCATTCTTCACTGATGCACCGGGACAGTTGCCACGCAGTTGTTGTTGCTGACAGCCCAGCTTCCAGGGCACGCAACGCAATTAACGCTGTTAGTACCACGAACCTTAGCTGGTATCAATGTGCTGCAGTCTATGCAAGCTCCATCGCTCCCGCCTTTGGGAGCCACGCAGCTGGAAGATGCCACGCAGGCCTGTTGGCTGACAAGGTAGCCGTTGGGGCAGCTAACGCAGCTGCTGCCGCCATTACCACGAACCTTTGCTGGTGTCAATGTGCTGCAGTCTGTGCAGACGCCGTTGTTCGTGGCGTAGGGAGTTTGACACTCGCACTGCATATTTTGTGTACTCCAGGTTTCTAGACCGTTGCAGGTGGTAGCTGCGACGAACCTTAGGCCGCCGAAGAAGAGCAATAGCAGGCTGAGAGCACGCATTTTCGTGAATGTAGGTGGCTTGCGAAAGGAAAGGGGGCGGAAGGATGGCGAAACGATCCCGCAAAAGCCAAGGAGAATGAACAGTCCACCTGGCAGGTCTTATTACTTGTATAAGAAGGAGGCGCAAGAGGACCAAGGAAGAACGGAAGAGGATTGTGATCGCGTATCCATCGTCAAAGTAACAGAAACATGTGCGAAGCGGATCAGGATGGGCTTTAAGTAAGGGAAACAAGGTCACACTGTTTTGCGACTACCCATCGAGATTTTCACGCGCTTGATGTAAACCAGTTTGGTTTTGTGTGGCGTTTTCTGCCACGTACTGGGTAAGGTTACAACTGTAGATGGTAGTAGTAGAGGTAGGTACCCCGTTGCAGTTCGTCTATTTTGAAAAGTCGCGGGCTTTATCGCGGCTGCCGCTCGATGACTATGGATGCTTGTGGTGAGGAATGTCGTGAAGAGTCGGCCATCTCCAATAAGCCACCTTAGGTTGTGTGGCGTATTCCTTCTCATGTGGATTTGTGTTGTTAGTCCAGCGTTTCGGTGTGACGGCGTGCTCCTAAGGAGCCTCGAAAGGTCCTCGAAATGCCTTTAAGCTTCTTCCCGACCTATCAAGTCAGTACCTTACCTTCCTTGGGGCGTATACATGATTCTCCTACACCGGTCCAGGCCATTATTGGCGTGTCTTTCTTCTTCTTTTTCTTCCTCTTCTTCTTCTTCCGCTTCTTCTCCCTCTTCCTCTTCAGCTGTTTAAAGCAATGGCAGTGGCTTTGATTGTCTTCGTTTCATTCCTGTAACATCCAGCATGTAATGCGTGTGAGATGGGGTTCTCCAACACAGATGTAGCAGCAAACTCGGACCGTGTACAGCTTGCGAGGTTGAGGTCTCGGCTTCGGCTCCGGCTCCGGACGCCGTAATGAAGATAGCCGCATCCGGTGGCGGGAACCTTTTCGCCCACTAGTAGCGTGGCTCGACAAGCAGTACGGATGATGCAGCAGGTAAGAACTAGCATATGGTAGGTAGCATTCGATCGAGATCAGCAGCGATTAAATATAGTAACAGCCGCACTCCTCACAGCTACAAGAGTAGCTACCTTATACTTTCAAAAAGTCTGAGTACTGACTGCGCGCTCCTTGTGTCTCTTGGCGGCATCGTCAACCTGGCGGCTCACATTCAGAAGACAACGAGAGCCCCCTGGTGTCAGAAGTTCGCTTTGGCTCATAGAAGCGGCGGAAGACTTTCCTTTTGAGTTATGAGAGCTGGAACTGATGTATGCAACAGTCAGTCACATCACGCACACAAAGTATAACGGTGCCCCAGGAAGCTCGCCAATCCCAACCCCGGCTCCAGCACCAAAAAAAGAAAAAAAGTGAAAGGTAAAAAGTGAAAAAGTAAAAGTAAAAAAAGAAAAAGAAAAACATTCGACCGTAACTGTACTATTGTGGGCTTCTTTCTGCCCTGGCGAAACTCTAGAAGTATTCTTGTCAAAGCAGAGATGGCTGGGTGATGCATCTCCGCGGAGGTGAGATGCAGTTGCGGTCTGATTCTCGATGATAGACCACGGTGGCGATAAGAGAGCCGTGCTAGAACACGTTAATCTGATCTCGGGGCTTTCTTTACTATCAATAGAGTGGTGTTAGAGGCGGGTTGGAATGGAGGTGGCTTAAGCCCATCATACAGTCATCCTCTATCCGTCACGCTTAGAACACCTGACCTGTCGCGGATTCTGGGAGTGCGCGTGGCATGACATGGGAGGCTACTCGAGTACCTAAGGTACTTTTATGTTTGTTGCCGAATCGTCTCTTGAGTGAATGTGACTACTTTGGACAAGTTTCCAAACGCATTGGAGGCTTGAAGTCAATATGACGCATCTATCAGCTTTCCCAGAACTCAGGCAGCCGAAGTGTAACTACGTCGTCCAGCCTCTTTCACGATCCTTGCTATTATTCCCATCCCTTGCAGAAGTTCCACCAGACGCAACGATGCTCGCTGAACCTCTGGAATTTCCATATAACATGCATGAAGGGACGAGGCTTGCTTTGTTATTCCTCTTGACAAGAACAGTATGCGTTAGCTCAGCCTGCTCTTACAATAATACTCAAGGTAACAACACCTCTCAACATACCCGAGAGAAACGTAGGAATGGCTCTCTCTCTCTCTGTGTATGAACGCCCCCTTGTAGTCATGGTACCACTGGACCGTCTTGTTAGCAGCTATTCGGGTGCCTGCAAACCCAAATTTTTCTGGCTGTGGGCTCGGGGGCTGCTTAGGCACAAGCAACAGGGCCTCTCTGAGTCCCTCTCGACCTCAAAATCAGTAGGACGCGAAGAAATTAACCGGCATATGAGGTTGATGCTTGCAAGCCCAAATCGACGGCGACGCGTGAACAGTGCAATAGTGCGGAATATCGCCTGTAGGAGAGAGAGTCGTCTCTAGGCAGGGAAGTGCGGGCCTATGCCAAGGCCAAGTCATCCTGAGACAGACTCAAGAAAGTAGGCAACAGACCGAAAGAGCGTACTGATGTCGAAGCGTACATCTGGCAAACTTATCATGCCGTTCATGGTTCAAAGACTCCTCTTGTCATCCAGCCACCAGACTCAGGGGTATTTAAGTTCATTAAAAGTAGATCAGCTTCAGATATTGTCGTCGCTGTACAAGAGTCGGGCCCCATGCCTGCACTACTGAATGCTGTCGTTGCCGGGAAGGCGGCCATACGCTCTGAGGATGCATCAGCCTACAAGGTGCGTGGTGTCGGTATGTGGAATTAAAGGAGTGCAATCGACAAGGCAGATATGAAGAGGAAAAGGAATAACAGAATGGGTATAGAAGGATCTATTAGGTAAAGACAGTAGGGGGTTCTCCATTTCAGAAAGCGTACCTTCGTGTGCGTCCCAAGTGAATTGGTCAAATGACAAATCTGTGTCTTGAGGCGTGGCGGTGGAAGAGCCAGCGAGAGGCATGTTGTCGCTGTCTTGATTTTGCAAGTCCAGCATGAGGCTCAGGTGATCAATCGCTCGACGTGCTTCCCGAGACACGGTCGTCGAGTGTAGCCAGAGGGGATAGGCGTTGCGCAATAGGTTGTGGATTTTCGTGCCCATCTCATGGTCCAAGGAAACATCTGGCTGAGACTTGGCCAGCTGTACATAGTAGCAGAGGATGCTGACTCCCAGCAAGAAGACAGCCCGTGGCCGCGAGGACAAGATCATCCAGCGCGCCCACCTCGCGGGATACAGCAGCCCGTCTCCCTGAGTTTCCTCCAGCACAATCTGCTGGAACTCCAGGATCTTGATGGCCGCCTGGACGCAGGCGCTACGTGAGTACTGGTAGCGCTGCTGGGTATACGGCGGTGCGAGGTACTTACGGTGAAGCCAGATGGTCAGTCTATGTATGGCGAGCTGAAGCAACACGCGGTGCATGATGATCTGAGGCGCCACCATGAAGGATTGGCTGAGAGGCTGCCATCGGAAGATAGGCGGTAGTGCGGCTTCAGCCTCTTGTAACTTTCGATCCAGCTCCATGATCTCTGTGTAAGGGTGCTCATGGGTGTCATTAACGAGATCATTAACGAGCCCCATCATCCTGTCTATCCTACCCTTGGCCAAGCTGTAGAGCACAGGGGTGACCTCGGTCTCAGGACGTGATGGGGGTAGCTCGACTGTGGTCTCCTCAAAATCCGTGTCCAGCAAGTTACGCGGCTCGGCAGTGTCGTACTGCTGCGACTTGAGTACGCACGGCAGCGCCATCTGGCTCGAGAGACGGAGGTCCATTTGCACTATGATAGCCCACACCCGCCGTCTCATCTCCCCGGCAAATGGGGATATCTTGGGGAAATTTTGGGGCTCCCGGTGGTAGCCCTGGCTGAGGGCGAGCTGCACGATGATGCCCTGTACGAGCCAGAGGCCTATCTCGGTATCCTGAGACATGAAAGACTCACAAATGAGATAGTTGATCATGGTTTCTAGCACGTATTCACCGCCTCTTGTGTACTGGCTCAAGATCAGGCTGTGAAGGGTCTGTTCACGAAACACGCGCACACGTTCCGGGGTTTCTGGATCTGCTGGGTCCTCGATCGACTGCTGGTATAATGTAGCAGCGCACATTACGCTGAACAAGAGCCCAATCCAAATACATGGCACAGCAGCTGGGTCTTGCCAGAACTTCTCGTACTATTGAGACCGTCCAAAATGTCAGCCAAGGTGATGTCGGGAACCAAGTGAAAAGCGTCAGCTCAGGAGAGAAGGGGTAAGGAAGTGGCAGTGAGAAATGGCATGTTTGCAAACCGTTGTCATTCCATCGAATACATAGCAAAGACTGTACCTCTCTAAGAAAACGCCCGTTGTGGAGTATCCCTGGTATGATCCCTTGTGCGTTGAAGTACCGAGCAACCATGCGGTCCACAACGGGCCGGGCCGGTATTGAAGCAAGTAGATCTGCTTTTGTGGTCTGAACGGGTTCGTACAGGAGTCTAGGCCCTGGGCTTGGAAGAAACACATGGTTGTTGACGGCCAGCATGCGAGCTTCTTCTTCTTCCTCGTAGTGATCTCTCAGTTCTGAGATACTGTCGAGGACAGCTGCCCAGTGAACGCTCCCGACATAGCTGGCGCCGGCACCCAGCGAGTGCAGATGCAAGCTGCCAGGCTCAGATGGTCCGGGAGAGTCAGGACGATCCCTGCTCCGCGACGCATGGTTCGGGGCTGGTGTGAGCGTATCCTCGTCAACGGACGGTAATAGAGATGTAGAAGCACTTTGCGGCGAGGATGCAGACGGATGCTGTTTTTGTTGTTGTTGCTGCTGCTGCTGCTGTCCCACGAGGGAACGGACGAGCTCATCTAGCTGCTGGATACGATCGCCGACGCTAACTTTGCTCCTGGTCTTGCGTGATCCGCTGCCCAGCTCGTAAGTGCAGGATAAGCCAATGCCCCTGTTGGTGCAAGTCTTGCACGGCAGCTGACGGTCACACCTCACCCTGGGGGAGGGGCTATGCGTCAGTATCACTAGCTATTGAGAGCCAGGTGAGTGGTGCTTACTTGCGATTCCTGCAAAAGGTACAAGACAGAAGCGGCTTCTCCCTGCGGCGATCTCTCAATTGCGGCAGCGAGTCTCCAGTGGCAGGGCCGGATTGCTGCTGATGGGGCGAGTTGGATGTCTCGGTGTAGACTGGTGGCTCCATCGAGGGTATGCCACACTTCTTCTTCTCTTCGACTGAGAGGGGTATAGCTTTCTCTGGCAAGCTGATATGTGTCCAGGGTGGGCTTCAAACTGACATTAGGGAAAAAGTGATCCTTGGCGAGTCCGAGCGGGAGTCGGCAGACCAGGAGACAATGACGGAGCTATGGACGGAGCAAACAACGGAGGAAACAACGGAGCAAATCGGCGAAGGTTCCGGCTGCTCCACTCTAGGCTCCACTCTAGGCTCCAGGCCCCACAGCGCGGGGATTTAGTGGAAATACGAGACCAGGGTCAGGTCAGGGTTAGGGTTCAGAGCAATGGATAACATCGCGATAAGGTAACGAACCTTACTCAGTCAACCAATGCTCCGTGGCAGAGTCGAGAAGCCGGGCCCCCCATTGCGCCCGGCTGTGCTCTCCATATAAGAGCATGACATGGGTCGTCTGGAGCTTTCAGGGTGCCGCGGAATGGCCATCGCGGCGGCGGGGATCATGTCCTTTTTTATGTCCTTTCTCCCCTCCGTGCGCTCCATGATGGCTTCATTTACTGGACGCTAAGGGAAATGGCCCAACATGGCGCCGACGGAGCAAATCCGGGGCAACGCGGTGGTCCCGGCCATGGCCAACAACCACCTGACCTTCAGTCCTTTTGTTTTTAAGAGATCCTTCTTACTCCATCATGTCACTTTCTTTTCTTGTATTCATCAAGGAAAAGTGTCACGTACCCAGCGTGAGATCGTCTAATTACAAGAAACTTGGCATCAACCGTGGCGTCTTTGTCTATTCACATTGACTAGTCGAACTACACACAAAAAGGCTACGAGTGTCCGGTAAGGAGATGGAGGAAAGCCGAGCTGGGAGCAATCACACCGTCTACGATCAAGAAACAAGCACCATGGGTAGCTTCGATGCGACGAGTCAAGGCAATGACGGCCGTGAAAAGGATCCGGCTCTCGATAAACCGAGAGACTACGTCGCCGGCGAAACCGACTCTGATGGTCCCAAGGCTGTAAATGTGAGCAGGGACGCCGAGAAAGGCGCCCCAGCAGCCGACGGCACAGCTCCGAGGACAGACGACCCGAACATCGTCGACTGGGATGGTCCCGACGACCCTGCAAACCCGCGCAACTGGTCCAAGCATTACAAGTTGGCCAACGTTGTGGTCGTCAGCTTGTCCGTGCTATACACCAATCTGGCGACCACCATGTTCGCCCCCGGCGCTGCCCTGATGCAGCGCGAGTTCGGCTTCACGAGCAGCACCGTCGAGGTCATGACCATCACCATGGCATCGCTTGGCTTCGCCCTTGGCCAGTTATTTGTGCCCCCAATGTCGGAGGTGTTTGGTCGCATGCCCATCTACCGCGCAAGCTCCATCTTCTACCTCGGGTTCACCGCCGGCTGCGCCCGAAGCAACCATGTGGCCGAGTTCCTGGTCTTTCGTCTGCTGACTGGCATGGCTGCTGCCTCCTACATGTCGACAGGCGGCGGTACCGTGGCCGATCTTCTGCCAAAGGAGGAGAGGGGCGTTGCCATGGCTATTTTCACTGCCGGGCCGCTCTTTGGTCCAGTGTGTTTTCTCCTCTCCTCTTGACTATCTTGCAGGACTTTGGCCCCGCTAACATTGAGACCAGGTCCTTGGTCCCATCGTGGGAGGATTTGTTGTTGAGAACCTAGGATGGAGATGGTGTTTCTATCTCATCCTGATGCTTGTAAGCATGGCCAAGTTCATTCCCTCTTTAGTCTCATCCCGCGCGAGCTGACAGATGATGTTCTCCCATTAGGCTGGTGCAGTCACTATCCTGACCTTTTGTTTCATGCATGAGACCAGCGCTGTCAATATCCTCAAATCCAAGGCCGCTCGGCTTCGCAAAGAGACGGGCAATCCGAACCTGCGAGCCGCCGGTGATAAGCAAACCCCGGTCAAGCAGCTCATCAGTCACGCCCTGCACCGCCCCATGAAATTCCTCTTCACATCGCCCATCGTCGCTCTCATTGCCTTGTATATCGCGTTCAACTTCGGCGTGACCATGCTCCTCTTCGCCACTTTCCCAACCGTCTACGAAGACACTTACCACTGGAGCGTTAGTCTCTCGGGTCTGGCGTACGTCGGTGTCGGCATTGGCTGCGCCGTAGGCGTCATCACCTTCGCCAAGTTCAGCGATCGCCTGCTGAACGCCAAGGAGGGAAGCTATCGCGCAGAACGTCGTCTGATAATGATGATGTTTGTCTCTCCACTGTTCCCCATCGGTCTGTTCATATACGGCTGGACCACTCAGTATAAAGTGCACTGGGTCGTGCCCATCATCGGCACAGCCATCTGTGGTCCCGGTGCTGTCATCATCAACTCGTCGTCGCAGACGTACATC
The DNA here is from genome assembly GCA_008271525.1 of Sarocladium brachiariae. Lineage (NCBI taxonomy): Eukaryota > Fungi > Ascomycota > Sordariomycetes > Hypocreales > Sarocladiaceae > Sarocladium > Sarocladium brachiariae. The sequence goes on along the minus strand of RQPE01000009.1, from coordinate 1,087,871 downwards.
ATCGACATCTTCGGGCCCCAGGCTGCGGCGTCAGCGCTTGCCGCTATCACACTGCTTCGCAACCTGATGGGAGCTTTCCTCCCGCTTGCCGCACCTTCACTCTACGCTAACCTGGGCTTGGGCTGGGGCAACAGCGTGCTGGCTTTCATCACGCTTGGATTTATCCCTGTCCCGATTTTCTTTTATATGCGCGGCGAATATCTTCGACAATGGTTCCCCGTTGAAATCTGACGAGGAAGGGAGGCGGCATTCGCTCCCTTTCGAACCCTTGCCTTGGGAACATCTAAGCCCATGGTGGCAACGTGTCTGTTTGGCAGGAAGGCATGAGGCTGTCAGAAGCCCGTTTTTTTTGTTCGCCGCTGAGGCCGGAAATCTCTTGTACGTTTTTGGTAGTGAATCCGGGGATATAGACCAAGGACTCAAGGTCAGGAGTCGGGACATAGATTGGTATGAGATAAACCGCAGGACAATCTTAATATTAGACTTAATGGCTTCGTTTCCCTGGAAGTATCCAGACACCATTGCCAGATCCCAGCAGTTTTGAGAGCCCTGCGGATCTCTATGCCAACCAACTAGCAAAGTAAGCACGATAATCGGCCTTATACCGGTCTGGTGGCACGACACGTGAAAGGGCTTGACAGATAAAAGTTCCTGGTCACCAGCCTGTTACTTTCGAAACCCAGATTTTCAGAAATTCCGGCCCTCAGGCTCTATCTCCCTCTGTGATTAGGGTTTCATACGAAATGGCGATGGGAGCATGAGGGGTTGATTCACAGCAGTGGCAACAAGACATGTCCAGTCATATCGAGATTTTCTATGACTTGTATCCTAGTAAAGACTAGCCCTGTTGCGCCTTTACAGTTTGGAACTGACCATCAAAGTCAGCCCCTTGATCGAACTCGGTGCGGCAGCATAGCGCGATGACGACAAGGTGATAGAGCACGTCTCCTTAACAACGTGGCGAAGGGGATGATCCTCTTACGCGATAGCACCGGCCTCTTTGAGAAGAGTTACCAGCTCGTCCTTGGAGTTGAGGGCCTGGACGTCCGAGTTACCGCCGATGTGCTTCTTGGCGATGTAAACGTTGGGGACAGTGCGCTGGCCGCTGATCTCCTGAAGAGCGTCTTGGAGCTCTGCGCCGTCGGCTGTTGCGGCAGAAAGAATGTCAGTTCATTTTCTTTTCTTTTCTTCCTTGGAGAGTAGCATCTGGGACTCGGGGGGGAGGGCGAACATTCTTGGTCAAGCTCGATGACCTTGTAGTCGGCGCCGAGGGAGTTCAAGGTTCCCTTGGTGGAGCGGCAGTAGGGGCAGTAAGACTTGGAGAACACGACTGCAAGAGAAGAGGAAAGAGTCAGTTACTGCATGCACAAGAGAGGCATTTACGTATCACAGCAGCAGGCCGCAATAATTCTGCGACCGAGGGGAGGAGAGAGAGAGCGGGCGCGAGGGTTCGGCGCTGCACGGGTCGGACGTACTGGCATTGTTCTCGTCAATGAGCTTCTGAACTTTCTCTGCGGCTTTGGCCATGGCTTCGGGTGAGGGTGCTGAAAAGGAAAAGAGTTTCTTGAAAAAAGACATATGCCTGAGGGTTGTAGGACCAGGTCGACGTGGTGATGAGAGCGCAGGGCTGTTGTATCTGGGAGAAAGCGATGACGGGTTGGTGGCTGCGAAGGAGGACGAGAAGCGGGAGAGGGTGGGGCGAAATGATGATGACAGCGATGATGTGATGGGCGCAGAAGTGGTGGTGGTGACAGTGCCAGTAACCCTCCTCGACGTTGGACCGGGGTTACGGCTAATACTGCTGATACTGAGAGATGCAAGGCCACGAAGGCTCCTGTACGTCGTTTGTGGTTGCATGCAGGCGGTGAGGTCGCGGTGGCTGAGTGAGTGCAAGACGGATTGGTGATGTTGGGAGCGAGAAGCTGAAGACCTTTCTGACGCGGTGGCTACAACTGGGGAACGATTCTTCTTCTTTTGACGCAAGGGTAATGAACGAGGTTTATCAATGAGTTGGTTAAGCTAATCTAATCTGGCAGCCAACCCCCCGGCTCTCGCGACACGAAAGCCGAACGAAGGCGACAGAAAGGAACCTAAAGCTTTGAAAGCCCACCAAAACGATTGCTTACCTGAGCAAAACTGTGAGAAAACGGTTCGGTTTTGAAACGGTCGCTGAACCTTTCTTCTTTCAGATGCAGTGGCCACCGTTCAAAAGTGGTGTGGATTATTCAGCGGCTGCCACAGTGCTATGGTGCTATTGTGAGGTACCTACAGTGGATTGATTACCTGGGTTCAGCATCGCTGCAGTGAAAGTTGCTGAGGCATCTCAAGCTTTCATGCCGCTTCGAATCACTTCCCAGAACTCCTCCACAAACTTCTCCTGTCCGCTCACCGCAGGCCGAACAGCAAGGTATCGTCTGTTGTCCACCTTCGGATTCCAGTTGCCTGTCGGGTGGCCATCTACCATGATACCTCCGGCCTCGACCAGGATGCACCATGCCGCGGCTACATCCCACGCCCAGCTCCCACACTCCCAGAACGCATCCTGTTGGCCCGCTGCCACACGGCATATGGTGATGGCTGCCGAGCCGGTGCATCGCAGCGAGTTGACGAATTTGCCTCCCGTCCGCTCCGTCCTTGCGAGGGTTGTGAAGACGTGCAGGATGAGCTCGAATGCCGGGCCTTCTCTGTCGCTTCCCCACTCGATACCGATGCATGCTGACGTTAGGCCATGTAGTGATGCGGAAGATGTCAGCGGTAGCGTTTGTCGAGGTTCGTCGTTGCGTGACGTAAAAGCTCCATGGCCTTTGATCGCTGTCCAAAGTTCGTCTCGAAACGGATTGTAGACCACCCCGACCGTCGGTGTCTGCTTCACAACCAAACCAATGGACACACAAACGGCTGGAAATCCGTGGACAAAGTTGGATGTTCCGTCTATCGGGTCGACGATAAAAGTTGGTGCGTCTGGGATGACTGACCCGGCTTTGTAGGATTCCTCTCCGATGAAGTCGAACTCGGGATATTTGGCCAAAAGACATTCACGGATATGGACCTCCACAGCCTTGTCGGTTTCGGTCACAATATCGGCAGCTGCATGGCCATCAGCAAATCTCGTCTTGACTCATCCTAGATCTGACACGCTGATTCTGGGTTACGAACTGTTCTTCTTTGAAGCCGTAGTCTCAGCTTTCGGCTGGGCTTTGGAAATAATCTGGCCAGCCTCCTTGGCGACACTGATCATGTCTGTACATAGCTGATGAAGATCCATGTTGCTCGGCTACTCCAATGGCCGGACTATATTGAAGCAGCTGCCATATTGCTTGGGAAACCTCACTACTTATACCGCACTTCTCCACAGCCGCTGGACAAAGCTCATCTCTACCTACCTAGTACTATCCACGAGATCCGCACCCAGCCCAAGACACCAAGGGAGTTGAGCAGGCTTTCACTTGTTAGGTCTCTGATCAGGAGTGGAGGATCATGGCGAAGGTCTAGATGGCCGTTGCGGCTAAAAAGGAAAAAGGCCCAGCGGCAGCCGGACAAAAAGGATTGCCTAACGCAAGTTTGTAGGAAGCGATAGAGAAGTCAAGTTGGATACTTGGCTGGCATGCAGTTGTGTCTTCTGTTTATTCTTCCTCCAAGTCTTCTTACACGTGCTCGGAGCGATCGGCTAGAGATAAGGGAGGGACGAGCCGCTTCGAGATAAGACCACCGCGACTACGCATATTAGCTTTCACCATCAGCTACTAGTACTTCATGAAGCACCTAGCCTGGCCTATCCACGTGTACAGCGACCGCGTGTACTCCATTTGCTGGGGTCCCAAGGTAGTGAGCTGCGACAGTCGGTTATAACAGCCGACATCCAGTAGATACGATATGACAAGGTACGCAACTTTGCCGTCCCTCTCCTTGTCGCATATCTGTGCGATGCGCGAATGCAGACCTTGACACGCATGCCATCGGCTCGATGATACCGGGTCAGTGGAGAAAATGCCGAGTCAGAGACAACTACATCATCATCTCAGGGGTCGAGTGCGAACAGGCTGCTTGACGTGTCGGTCTCGGAAGGTCAAGTGCGACGAGGCCAAGCCAGACTGTTGCAACTGCGTGAGGCTACAGCGTCGTTGTGTCTATCAATCTCGAAGGACGCAGCCGTTCCATGTGGTAGCTGCAGCACCTTCGGCTACATCACTTCCGCCGAGCCAAACAGTAGAGGATCAGCCACAAGATACTGTCCCAAATAACTGGTCACGTCAGCACAACGAACAATTAGGGATCCCCTTCTCGCAGCTATCACCTGTGAGCGAAGCATCCCAGTCCAGTACCGGGACGCGTCCGCCCTATCTGCCACAGTTGGCTACTGGCACAAGTCCCGGTGTGGACCCCTTCACACATCCAGATAGACTTGTAGTCAATGTTACCGCTCGCCTGGAGAAGGCGCTGGAGGATCGCCGACGGCATCAACAGCATCAGTCTCCATCCCGTGATGGCCAGTCCCAGGATATCGAAGGAGATGACAACGAGGATGTGGATGAACCATCCAGCTTGATATCACGCGACATCGAATTGACTACAACTATGGATCTACTCGCTTCGTGTGGAGAAACCTCACAAGTAAAGGCTTTGTTCATGGAGCTGGTTGAATGTCCAGGCATAACACCTTTTGATCGTGTCAACTGGGATCTTGCCAAGAAGCACATAGTCAACGCAAGTGAATCTTGCCTTGCAGTCTCTGCCGCCATCACCACACTCGCAACCTTGTTCAAAGCGCAGGCTTACAGCATGCCTCTCTCAAGAGCAGTTGCACTGCATCGCCTGACGCAGACCTCGTTTGAGGAACTTTTGACAGATCACACGCGTGACCTCGGCCACTGCCTCATGGTTGTCTTTCTCATATGTCTATTCGATCTCGTACACAGAGGCGAGGCCGAGCCGGTTTTCAAGGCACCTAGCAAGTTGTTCCTTGCTCGACTCAGTGCATGGACACAGGATTCGGAGTCACATTCTAGCTTGTCGATGAGGCTAGTCTCATGGCTTAGGGTTCTGCAGGTCGTGACGATGCGCGGAGGTGGCTCCGGCCTCCTGGCAGAGTCAGTGTGTGCTTTGCTACCTCGCTACGAACGGCCCCTTCAGAGCCTTGCACCACCAGAGCCCCAACAGCTTGACTTGTCTTCGCACCTGTACGAGACCATATCTGCCCCGGTCTTCGACTTCTACTACCGTCTTCAGCTTCTGTCCGGCGAAATAGCTCAGTTGACACACTACCACCGGTCTCGCACCACTGGTACAGACCAGCAGGAGGTCGTCAAGCTCGTGAAAGACATCAAGTCACGCCTTCATGCACTATGGGAGACTAGACCTGCAGTGCAACGTCAGACGTCCCAGCAATTGCGAGATCAGCTGGCCACAAATCTGGCAAGTCTCGTTGTCAGTCTTGTAGGGATCTGCAATGCTGCATATCATGCTGAGTTTGTAGAGATTGACCGCGTACTTGGCGATCCGGTCTCGCGGTTCACAGATTCAAGGGGCTCGCTGCAAGTCATCAAGGACATGGTGGATGAGGAGTGTGAGAGTCACGTCACGGGCCTGAATCCGGGGTATCTGCGCGCGTTGTTTCTTTACGCTATCGAGTGCATGGATCAGAAGCAGAACCGCTGGGCAGTGGAACGGATCTCGCGCATCGAAGTGCCTATCTATCGGAGCAAGTTCTTCGCGTCATTTGCAAAGGAGTTGGCTGACGCGCAGCTGAGAAAGGAGAGGAGAGTCACTTCGATGTACTTCTGCCTCTGGTACTTCCGCGTGCCACCTCCTTATATATGATCAATCCTATCAATTTCGATTCGTTATCGAACAGGTCTATTAATGAATCGATAGCCTGTAAACTCTGCATCGGATCAAGCTCGAGCAATCACAACAGAACCCGCCTTTCTTTTCCTCTGGGATGCTATACATCACAAGGGGAAGAATTAATCTGAACAGCCAAGAAGGAAAGAATCCGTAGCCTTTTGCCGGGCTCAGCTTATAACTGCTTCTCTCCCTCGCTGCCGCCAATTGCCTCAATAAGGTCAACCTTGGTCTCAGCAAAGTGACGAGGAGAGATGCGCTGCTCAAACAAGATATCCACCTCGGCTGCTGTTCGATCCTTTGTCTCTGGCACGTACAGGTACGCAAAGATACACGAGATGAGACAGCCACCAGCCCAGAAGAAGCCTGTCTTGGCACCCCAATTCCAAGCTGTCGGGTTCAGCTGGTACGGGGTGAATGTGCCCGCCACGATGTTCAAGACGGTGTAGGACCAGCGTGCCAGAACCACACTCTTGCTTCGGAGCAAGCTGGAAGGGATCTCACTACAGATCGTGTTCGTCAGGGGGCCCATTCCAGCGTTGTAAAGGAAGGAAGAGATAATGAGGGCTACGGCGATGGCCCATGAGTAAGCGGTGTTGGAGGAGTTCATCTGCGGAACACCCAGAGCCCCGATGATGATCATGAGGACAAGCATCATAACCAATGTCCAGATATAGGTAGGTCGGCGACCAAAGAGCGGTAACAGACCCCACTAGTGGCTCATCATCAGCATATTGGTTCGTGATTCAATCATGGACATGGACTTACAGATACGAAACCGCCAATCAAGGCCAAGGCGTAGTTCACGATAGTCATGTTGAATGCCTGAGCACTCGGAAATCCAGCCTGCACCATGAAATACGTCGAGGAGCTTCGTAGCGGGTTGCCGCTAAGGGTCTGTACGCAGTAAACACCCATGGAGATAAGTGTTCTCTTGAGGTCAATTCCCTGGAAACAGGCAATATAGGTCGTATTGGCCTTGACGAATCGCTCGTGCTCCGTCGTGACGACCATGAGGGCAATTTTCTTTTCATGGTCTTCATCGGTCTCTTCCCCAGCAGAGATTCTGGCTAGCACTTTCTTGGCCTCAGCCAACTTCCCCTGGCGAACAAACCACCAGGGGTTTTCTGGGGCAAAGAAGAGGGTCGGGATCAGGACCAGAGGCCAAAACCACCTGAAACCAACAAGTCAACACTGGTCACTACAGGAATCATGAGGCGAAAATCCATCGTCAAGGAACTCGACTTACTGGATTGCAAAAGGAATTCTGTAACCCCACTCGCCTGTAATCTGAAGGGAGCCTCGTAGAATGCCACTACCAAGAAGATGCCCAATAGCCTGGTTCGATGTAAGTCCCCGAACAGATTTTCACGAATTCTGGCTGACGCAGACTCACCCAGCAAAAGTTGATATAATTGGTCAAGTACGGTCTCAGAGAAACCGGTGCGATTTCAGCAGCGTAGACAATCGGCACGGTCTGAAAGAGACCCAATGGGATACCTGTCGGTAGAAAGATCAGATCTTTGACGTTCATACGTGCAAGGAAAAGAATGAGGTCGTTTTTACTCACCGAACAGGATCTGGCCTGTGAGAAGTACTTCGATGTTTGGAGCAAAGAACTGCAAGAATATGAAGGCACTGATGAGAGCCAAGCCCCCCATCATTGTCGTCCGAAACCCAAAGCGCTCACTCACGTAGCCGGCGAGCAAAAGGCCGATGAGCTGGCCACAGGCAGAACCATTGTTGAGGCCAGCCTGCCACGGAGCACTGATCTCATACGTGCCTTTGCTGGTGCGATCGCCATACTTGTGCTGAAAAGCGGGCTGGGCGAAGAAGTTGCCCATCAACATAGTGTCATAGCCCTCCATTATAATGGTACTGGACATGGCAAGGCTCCACCAGGCAGCCTTGGGGTAGCGTTTGAGGGCATCGAGGAGGCCCGTTTGATGCTCGAGAGCTGTGGCATCTTGGGCGTTGGTGAGCCACTCGGTGTAAGCCACCTGGCCGCTCTCGAGCTCTTTGGATGGGCTCTGAACGGTAGCCATTACTGAAGATATCAATCCGCAGAGGCAGAGAGGTACGGTTGATGGAGACTCGGGGTGCAAGGCCTTGAAGGAAGAAAGTGTGCCGTTGATGTCCGGTTCAGTTATGCTAACGATGCTCTTCCGTATACAAGGCAGGCCGAGTTTATATAGCAACAGGCTATGGAGTGGTCTTGTGCAACGTCCAGGGGATGGACCATACACGTGCAACTCGCGATGTTGATGAACTTATGGTGCGATGGTCATCTTTCGTCGGCAGACTATTACAGATACTACCAGATTAGTCTGAACGAGGTCAATAGGCTGAAGGCTTTTAGGCGAGTGGCGTTCATGTCCCTGCCAAGACATGTGCCGATGGGATGCATTGGACATAGATGTTAAAAAGTTGATGGACGACAGCATTCAGGTGAACAGCAGCCAATGATACAAGCCAATTGAGACCCCGTGCCTCTCATGTATGGGGACTTCAAAAACCTGGAGCAGCCTCATGTCAGTTGACAAGGTTCAGCGCTTGCAAACTATCGGCACGGTTCGCTCGCCTAGCTTTATCTAGAGCCGAGGAGGCCTTTATCTCCAAGCGAGGACTCTCTACCACCAACGGGGAAATGCGCCTTCATTGGCCAATTTGTCGAGCCGCTCGAACCGATCGAACGGTCTCGCTACGAATAGCCTCAAGCTTGACATTTATTAAGAGTTGGTTCTGCTCAGAGACTCCCAATGCGGGACTTCTGGTGTCGGACCGAGCATGTTCATGTTTTGGTTTTTGGTTTCCATGAAAACTTTTACCAGCTGGAGATGCTGTCTTGTTGATTGAAGAAGAGGAAACGACTTCATACCATTCCTCTCTCCAATTGAGGTCAACCAGTCAAAGCTCCTGCGAAACTCGCCTTCTTCCACTGAGAAACCCTGCATACGTTTCTACCCTCATCCGTTAGATCGTTTCCCCAACCTTATAATGGCAATCAATTCTGATACCAAAGTGAACGAGCCTCAGAAAGTTGAGCGACCGCCGTATCCTGTTGGCGTTCCCATCAAGTTCAATCCGGATGGTGTCGCCCAACGATATGCTGGAAACACAACCGTTTGCCATCTAGCAACCGACTCACCGCTCAGGGCTGGTTTGCAAAAAGTCTACGACGCCATCTCAGCACATCCAACTCTCGCAAGAGTCATCCGTCTGATGCCGCCTGCTTCGTGGCACATGACCGTCTTCGATGGTGTCCGCGAGATCGAGTGTGAACCCGGGATGTGGCCTGTCGGAAGGGCGAAGAAGCCATTACCGGAGTCGACGAAGGAATTTGCTCAACGTCTACGCAGATTCGGGCTACAGCTCGAAGAAGAGGGTCTCGCACCGCCGTATAAGATGAGAGTTCTGGGGTATGAACCTCTTGTTGGCGGAATCGGTCTTCATGTTGCAGGAGCCACGCCCGAAGAAGAGAAGCGCATGCGTCGGCTGCGGGACCGGTTGGGGGATGTCCTTGGATTCAAGGCGCCGAATCACCATGTATATCCCTTCCATATCACGGTTGCCTATCTCCTCAGATATGTCGAGGGGGGGAACAAGGTTGAGATGGATAGGCTGCTGGAGTCTCTGCTTCCAGAGATCCAGATGGAGTTTGACTTGGGCCCAGTGGAGTTTTGCACTTTCGAGAACATGCTTGAGTATCCGAGATTGTTCTACCTGGGAGAGCCAGACACGGACGCGGCTTCAAAAGCATAGAGCTAATTACTGCTTAAACGGATGACGGTACAATACGTGTCAGGACGGGTTTAGTTACAAATGCATCGCGGTCTGTATGTGAATCAACGGTGTTGAGTTCAGTGAACGTGTCAGTAAGACGGCTTTCACCGATTAGTATTCCATGTCACAATGTGAAGGCCTTCAGAGTGCATTTGCGTCATGATGCCCTTCGTGGTTCGACATTGGCAGTTACCCTTCACAGCATCACACCCAACGTACACTCGAGAGTAAAGGAGAGTTCCCGATCTCACTCATCGTACTCATCGAGACTCGAAATCCTCGGCTACATCTTTGCAAAGTGCTGCGACCGCAAGTGAACACGTAGAGATCGTTACTCATGGCCCTGTGATGCTCCGGATCTCCGCTGCACCTCGAATTTGCGATCGGTTGGGCAAATCCAACAGGCTCATGACGTTAGAAATGACATGTCTGATCCATCTATCTGGTAACGAGGCTATGCTCAAAGCTTAGATGCAATACACACCCAGTGAGAAGGTGAAGGCAGCGACAAAAGTCAGCCATCGTTTTCATGCCCAAAAAAAAACCGAAAATGACGACTATGCTCGATAGAGTTCGAACGAAGATCCGGGGTATCTTGATCCGATAATAAGCTCCTGAGCCACTGTTCGATCGTGGTGAAGGGCATCGGGCGGACCGTCGCTCACGACACCATCGCAAGCTGCAACAGGACCGCGGAAAACTGGCATTTTCTGCAACTGCGTCCAGGCAAAGTTAAATGGCACTCCTGAACAGAATTAAGGGGACCTTATCAAGATTTTCTACAAGAGGAAACATGGCATTACAGATCAACATGTGGCGCGCCCCCCAGAACTCCTATAGTTGTCAGAGTTTGCCACACATAGCCACCCCGTCACATATCTCGAGTCTAATTCCTCTTATGGTATCCGTAACGCTTGTTGGGGGATGGCAAACTACTGTTACTACTGACAAACTAGCAGCAGTAATGGTTACTACGCAGACCTACTACACTGAATGCGGCCATCCCATCCCCACGCTCGCTTCTGCACATGGTTGTGCTTCTAACTTCTCTCTACCCTGCCCAGCGAACTTTAAGCTTAGTCTATCTTGCGTATCACAGATCGCCCTGTCCACTTCCCTCTACCGTACTGCTAGGTGGGCCCTTGAAGTGGCGGGAGGGGAGTTTTTGGTCTCGATCCTAAAGACGAAGTTCAGCTTCCCAAAAGAGGACAAGAGATGTGATGATGAGGGTCCTAGCCTTCACCGCACGTAGGAGCCTATTTGCTGTACAAGCGAATCAAGTGTTTCTAGACCACAGCTGTCACTGAGTTCTACGAGCACTACTAGGACGGCACATGGTCATCTGAGACATTTCAAACTCTCCAGCAATACACGTGATGGACAGTGAAATGGACAGGACCTATGTCATCAAATGTCAACAAGAGGCTGGGGGTGATGGGGGGATGGATTGGGAGGGCATCCTCCTGACCAGTTCTTCAGGCTGTAATTGCGACGAAGGCCAAATCGGCACAAGCATTCGGGGCACGATCTGTTTCGATGATGGCTGTAGCATGCCAGCCTGACGCGTGGACTCAACTCAAGCATCTCATTCCTTCGTGACCCAGTCTCGCCAACATTCCTGCGCATTTCACCATGCTACAAGCATTCCTCGATGTTTCTCTCCACCCAACATTCCTGCCACACCACGGCATTGTCACAACATCATTTTTGTTCGAGCAGGTGTTCCGCCACGGACTCGCATGGCTGGGATTTGCTATGACGATTTCATCAAACGCATTCTGCATGGATCTGCGGCGTTCATGTCTTCAGCGGCGTTTGACTGTGACCTCACGGATATCCGGAGCAACTTTTTATCGTCATAATCACCAGAACAGATGGGGAGAAGGAGAAAAAGCTTCAACTCTGGCGACGGGCCCCATTACACATGAGATGAGGGCGGAGTCAAGCCACTATCACATCTCGGCACTCGAAGCATTCTCCATCAGCTATAAGAACAACAGATCCTAACCTTTGACTCAAGCCCCATGTCTCAGGTTTGAAAGTCACATCAACTTAAACATAACAACTTCACGACTACTGTACATAACTTCACTACATTCAGACAACACAAACAATCTTACACTCTTGACTCTACTATCATCACATCATCATGCGCGTCACAACTCTCATGTCCGCTTGGCTTGCGGCCACTGGGGTCACGGCCGTTGCCCTGCCTGAACCGCTGCCTGCGGCTCAACCTGACGGCACGCTCTCTGCTCGCCAGACACAGACTTCAACTGATCCGAAATGGACGGATCATACGCAGTTCAGGGACTCTCTGATCAACCGTCACAACCAGTATCGCGGTCAGCATGCCGTTGGCGGACTGACCTGGAACAAGACTCTTTCGGGCTTCGCTGCGCAGTACCTCAACAAGAGAGGCACCGGCTTGAACCAATGCCCCAACTGGGAACACTCCGGCGGTCCTTACGGTGAGAACCTGGCTATTGGCTACGGAACTCCCACGCAGGCAGTTGTCGCATGGGGCGAGGAGAGGAAGCAATACAACTTCAACAAGCCAGGTTTCAGCGGTGCCACTGGCCACTTCACGCAGATGGTCTGGAAGGCCACCACGCAACTCGGTTGCGCAAGGAAGTTCTGCACGAGCAGCAACATTCAAAGGGGTTGGTACCTCGTGTGCGAATACTATCCCCGTGGCAATGTCATCGGACAGTTTGACAAGCAAGTCCTCAGGGGAAGCTACAATGGCAGACGCGATTTGGAAGACCTTCCCTCCGTGGATGCGCCTGAGGCGGATCTGGGGCTGGACCTCGATGCCGACGTCGATGCTGGCGTCGAGTCCGAGTTTGGAGAGGGCCATGTCGAGGGCAATGTAGAAGGCAATGTGGAAGGCCATGTCGGAGGACCTCTTGTCTTCTTTGAGCCTGTCTAAGCTAGGGTACGACGGTAGGTTCCGGCCAACCTATCTCTACCTACCTAAGGTACTGAGGTAGGGATTGTGGGGGACATCGGTCCACGGAGCTCGGGATGCTCCGATGTATTATAAGGGTTCGTTTCCGTTTCAGTTTACATACCAAAGCTGTGCTTGAAGCAAGTCGAGATTGTGCTCAACTTTGTACGGTCACTACCGGAAACAATTGTATTTACTCAGGATCTCGAACTTTTCTCTCCGACACTATATAAATTTGTTTGCGAATCGTGTTTATATTATTCTATAAGTACGTCAACAATGCGGAAACTGCTGTGAAGCACCATGGGTAACATCTATACGTAGCTCGATCTTGTAAGCAACGTGGTGTAAACCAAAGCCATTCTCGGTCCACTTGCACTTTGGCCACCTAATACTTGTCGAGGTCTAGTTTAATCCATCTAATTACATGAAATATCCTTTTCTAAAAGAAAAAAAAAGGAGGAAAGGAAGGTTCCAAAGGCAAGCAAGGTAGGTAAAGTCGGGTCTACAGGGTGGCCGGTTTCTGAACTCTGAGGGTTAGGGTAAACTACCCCACTGTCGGCCCAGTTTGTGTCATCAGCTGACTTGGCAGGCGTTCGATCGTCGGTACCATTGCCATTGCTCGCCAGGTTGCTGAATCCTGTTAGGTAAATGAATTCATGCTGAAATGCTGGTTCCAGGTGCAATCCATGAACAAATATAATTATCGTTCATATTTGACAGGTGTCATCATAACCGATGCAAGTTTGCGTGATTCCGCCCCATGTCCACTCAGCAGCCGTAACATTCATTCATCGCCACTTTTTTTCCATTCAACCTCCCCAAGTTCCCTGGCACACAGCCCAATCGCTCTCCCTTGGATCACCTACAAGTGCGGCTCAACGTCTCGCGATCAAACACCCTCCCGCACATCCACGATCCAGCTCAACGTCTTCACAGTCTGTGAAAGGATCCAGGTGCACATGCGCAACGCTCAAAGCACCTCAGCCCAACCAGTCAGCTCCACTGTCAACGCATACGTATCCTCACCACAACCAATCCCACCCGGTACCTCGACACCGAAAGCACCGCACCGCCTGATCAGCTGCATTGATTCCCATTTGGTCGCTGCACAGTCACCTTGGAGCTCCATCGCAGAGCAGGATTAAAAAAGCACTACCAACATTGCGTACGACGCCGCAGACAGCCTTACGCCTGTCCTAGCCGCGTTCTAGTCGGCTCGAGACGAATCCCCGGCTTTTGCTTCCAAATGGTCCCAGCCTGAACTCTAAACCAACCCCAGACGTCAGCCTGCATTTTTACTGATCATATCGCTTGATCTTTGTTGGCCAGACACCATCTCCCGATTTTAAGGTGGTGTCCTTCCCTGGGCCACCTTCAACGACCGACAAGGTGGATTCTCGCCAGGCGGTCGTGGCATCTTCTGGTGCTCTACAAAACATCACGGCCTATCTCAACGAAACTCTTGCGCACCTGGGAACAACTATTCAAGGATCGAACGAGTACATCGCGGAGACCTTGGGTGTTCCGCCCTCCATTGTTTACAGCAGTTTGGCGGCCCTTGTTGCGGTTCCCCTGACCATGTCGAGATACGGATGGTCCAGCAGCCGCGAACAAATATCACCTTACAGCTCTATGTCTGGCAGTGGCCCTGCTGTCACCGACGAAGACTTCAGCTACATCACATCTCAGGACCTCGACGATCCATCACTTGGTCTCCCCGAAACCCGTCCTCGAGCTCGATCTCGCGCTGGACGCCCCGACCCAGAGGACGACGTACTCTTAATCAAGAATAAGGGCATCATCTACCCGACCCAGTTTCCCGCTTACTCGATTGGTGACGGCAAACTCAGAGTTGTAGACGTGCGCAATCGCATCTGTACCATGATGGATCTCCCACAGCGATTCGCGAACCGAATAAAGCTACTCTACAAGGGCAAGCAACTAAAGGATGCCTCAGCACCAGTTCGCGAATATGGAGTCAAGAATAAAAGCGAGGTGATGGCCGTGCTTCCAGAGGGCGAAGTCGCTGGCAGTACTTCAGAGGAGGAGGAGGAGGTCATTGTTGACGGCACAAAGTCGCGCCGCCGCAAGAAGAAGAAAAACAAGAAATCATCCGGCAAGAAGAGCAGCAGCAGCCCGAGCCCGGCACCAAAGCCGACAGCGACCGGTCCAATCGCGAAACTCGACGAGCTGCGGGCTGAATTCAGGGACAAGTGGCTGCCACTTTCTAGGCAGTTTATTGCGGCTCCGCCTGCGGATCCAAAGAAGAAGGAGGAGGAGCATCGCAAGCTCTCAGAGTCGGTTCTTCAGCAGATCCTGCTGAAGCTTGATGGGGTTGAGACAGATGGTATCCCCGAGGTTAGGGCCCGTCGCAAAGAGCAAGTGCAGGAGGCCCAGGCCCTTCTCAAGGAGTTGGATGTTGCAGTCGGCAAGGAACGACCTGGGGGTTTTTGAGCAAAGCCTTTTAGTGTCCGTCCACACAGCGGCCTGATCAGTCAATATGCTATCATTAAAGCACGTTAGTCCGGCTTTGCACTCAAAAAAAGGAGGGGGACTGGATCGCCTTCCCAGCGCAATGATAGATCTTTCAGTTTTGAGGCTCGCATTGATGTCAAATTTCATGACCAGGCACAGCCTTGCAATTGGTTTTTTCAAGTCTTGGAAATGTCTCGTTCGCATCAGCCGAATTTTGGTTAGGGATAATAAGATGTCTTCCTGGTTCTGCCATAACTCAAGCAGATATTGACAAACTTGAAGTAGCGTCTCCAATTCGAACAGTCAATGTCACTAGACACAATGCAAGAGATATCGTATCCATAACCAGGCATGGTATCAGATTACCACGACTGCCGTGTTAACACTCTCAACCTCGGGATTCCTTCTGTTCATGAACTACATTGAAGTCACTGTGGAGCATTGGTCCCGTACTGACGCCATAATGCTTAGTAAGAGTCGTTAGATCACAAGATGCCCAGCCACACAGGGTTGAGCCACATATGTCGAAGCCACAGTTTGCACGTGAGTTTGTGCGATCAGCCACAAAATCGAATAGGGCTCCGAAGACCTACCGACAGCGCTAGTCCTCAACAGGTCGAACCCCAGCACAGCCGGGGCCCTTCACCACCACCAGTGAACTGGATTTTCTCTCAGGGCAAAGTGCTGTCGCGACCTTCAACGTTCTACTAATCCCCCACATCCACAGCGGAAGCAACAGATTCTCGTCGGCACCGGGCTCGAGGATTTGTATCTTCTTCTTTTCGCCAATCCTTCGATCACCAAAGAATCGGCATCATGTCCTCATTCGAGTCGGTCGTGAGTACCACCAGCCTGTTATGCCATCGGAGCAGCATGACAACCATCAGGATCGGCACAAGGCAGTCGGAAGCAGTCTTGGATTCGGGGATTCGTCTCTGTCCATGATCCCAGGCTTCGCAGGAGAGGATGAGCCACCTGATGGTTGTCAGAATTTTTGGCTCTGGAGTCGGCGTATCAGAGAATATAGTCCTGAGGCTGACCAAGTTTCTTCTCATCACAGGTCGTTATCGATGGCAAGGGCCACTTGCTGGGCCGCTTGGCCAGCATCGTCGCTAAGCAGCTTCTCAACGGTCAGAAGATCGTTGTTGTCCGCTGCGAGGCCCTCAACATCTCCGGCGAGTTCTTCCGCGCGAAGCGTATGTCATTATCCTCCTCTCCCGATTGGCCCCGCGATGGCTGCACAATGTCGACGCACTCACCCAGGGAGCAATCGGACTCGAGTGTTGCGAATCATCCACTAACGCCCTCACAGTCAAGTACCACGCCTACCTCCGCAAGATGACCCGTTACAACCCGACTCGCGGTGGTCCCTTCCACTTCCGCGCTCCCTCCCGTATCTTCTACAAGGCTGTCCGTGGCATGATCCCCCACAAGACTGCCCGTGGCGCCGCCGCCCTGGAGCGCCTGAAGGTCTTCGAGGGTGTTCCTCCCCCTTATGACAAGCAGAAGAAGATGGTCGTCCCCCAGGCTCTGCGTGTCCTCCGCCTCCAGCCCGGCCGCAAGTACTGCACTGTTGGTCGTCTCAGCCACGAGGTTGGCTGGAAGTACCAGGATGTCGTTGCTCGGTATGTCCGATATTGTCTTCTAAGCCGGCAGTAACTTTGCTGGTGGAATTACAGTTACTAACAGTTTTGTTCAGTCTTGAGGAGCGGAGAAAGGCCAAGAGCTCTGCCTACTACGAGCGCAAGAAGGTTGCTGCCAGGCAATTGTCCGATGCGAAGAAGAACGCCGCCACCAAGAAGGAGACTACTGAGGCTCTTGCGGCCCTTGGCTACTAAGTGGGGAAGAGGAGCAGTGGCCAGACTTCATGACCCAACCATTCTCATGAACACCACGACTACCTTTTTACCCCGGTCAGGGTAACGAGAACACTTCGCATTGTCTGTCTTTTCTCCGTGCATTTCATTAGATTGGCGTGTGGCGGTTCACAAGGGAATACTTGTTTTGCTGTGAGGGGGGACTAGACGACGGGAGGAGGATGGACAGGACAGGCAAGTGGATGGATGGTTGGAGGAGATGAGGAAAAAGACGTCGTCGCGTGCGCCCCAGCAAGGGAAAACGAAGGAATAAAGGGCGGACGGACGGGTTCTTTTGCTTTGGAATGTGTTTCTACATGGGCCCCAAATCATTGGGAACTCGGTCTCCCCCGAAAATAAAGCACAGAAATCCAAGTCAATCATGAACATACAACTTGAATGATCTCGCCCTGCCAGATAGCTAGCTGCCTGGGGACCAAACCATCTCAAGCCTGCACCGTGACAAGACGCAACCCGTAACGCCACGGCGGCGACTGTGTCCTTCAGGGTTTGACGCGTCTCGGCATGCGTGCTGTTGGTGCATCTCCTAACCTTTACGTAGGTACTTGCCCTGTTGAACATGAACAGTGAGTGGTGGATATTGAATATGAAGGTGAACAACAGTACTTCCACATTGTAAAGCAGGTGCATTTTGTGACCACCATTTCACTTACCGAAGGATAACCTCATGCCGAGAAAGCACAACCATGCATGGCGTAAACATATATATTGGCATTCGGAAGCTTGAAAACACAAAAGGTCATCATTCAATGACCCGGAGCGACATCTTGTCATTTATAACTAATTTTAAACTGACCGGACTGTTGCTTTTCCATCACTTTTCTAGTGAGTCAGCGTTCAGGGTAGGTAGGTACCTACTAATAATGTAAGGTAGCTCAATGGGATGGGCATTTTCCAAGCACCTTCCATTCCAGGTTCCACTAGGTACCTTAGGTAGGTACCTACCTGATGGCCAACGCTGATAAGAGATAAGAACCATTTGAAGCGTAAGGTGTCCTTCCAACACGCCGCCTTTTGAACAAAGTCAACCGCGTCGACCAAACAAGCCATTTAACACTTACACCTCGCACCAAGTTGCCTTCAATTTGAGCATCACACAAGGACCAGAACCTATCGGTACCTCTACCACAAAGACTAAGGCATCGTTATTTAACCGACGTACAACAAAACATCGCAAGTGGCGCGAAAGCCATAGACAAGCTGCCTGCCATGTCGGACCTCACGCACTTCGACCTCCTCCCCCTGCAGGTGGACCCCCAGTCCAAAGCCATCAGCACTCTCCAACCCTCCCGCGCTGTGTCTTCTGAACTCGACGCCCTCAACACCCTCCACCGCGCCCTCCTCACCGTCGAAACACCCAATGGGATCCCTGGCCCCGTCCCCGCAAACCCCAAGCGATCGGCCAACATCTCCAAGCTCCGCGACGGTGGCAACGCCGAGTACCGCAAGGGAAAGTACGAAGAAGCGATCAAACTGTACAGCCTGGGCATCCAGATGGCCCTCGGCCGTCCCGCATGGGAGCCTGCCGCGCTCGTCCGGGAAGAGGTCAGTGGCTTGTTGGCGAACAGGGCACAGGCGCACATGGCGTTGGGCAACTGGCCCGAGGGCGCCGTCGATGCGGAAACGAGCGTGGAGGCGAGAAGGACGGGCAATGCTAAGGGTTGGTGGAGGAGAGGGAGGTGTCTGATGGAGATGGGAAGGTTGGAGGAGGCCAGGGACTGGGTGAAGAATGCGTTGGAGGTGGAGGGTGAGGAGGCGGACTTGGTGAGTCTGTTGAAGGAGGTCGAGGGTGCGATTACGAAGAGGAAGGGGCAATGAAAAGTTCCTCAGGCGCGGAGAGTGGAGGGTTGGTCCAGTCGTTGACGGTGCCGCTTGCAGGTCAACCCATCAATCCAAGGCCAAGTTGAGAACCGAGTCTATTTGCTCGTCGCTGATATGCCTCCTCTCAACTCACTATGCCGGGGAAAGAAGTTTGAGAACAGTGCCTTGTGGGGCCTTCTGATCATTGGCGCGAAGAAGAGCGTGTCGAGACATTTTGTCTCATGAACTTCCGAGACAAAGGAAATGTGTGTAACTCAGGGGTTGGAACAAAGGCGTTCAAACGGTCAGCATCGCGCGTGACCTTGTTATTTCCTTTATTACCCACGAAAATACTCCTAAAATTCTGATCGTCACTCTATGTCTGTGTTCATGCAAAGTAGAGCTGTAAACTGTTTGTTTTTTGTCTTGTTTTACTTCGTAGCGTTAATTTGGACAGGTCAATCAGATCCCCCCCCGGCCGACGCGTGTATCTGGTCGTATCCTGGGAGGCTTCCTCCGCTCTCTGATCCGAGATGTTCGGGCCCCTCTTTCCTGGTTACATCTGCGTTATGTTGAGTTACAATGCTCATATGAGAATCGCCAAGGGGTGTATGACGGTGAATCAAGCAACACGAAAATTGAACAGAGTGAAAAACAAAAATGCTATGGGCTAGTGTGGACCGAGGAGAAGGTGATATGTAAAGTAACACTGCATGTTTTCATGTTTTTGGGCGCCTTGTTAGGCTGGCCATTACCTTGAAAACAGAGTATGTGCATAGAGATCCATTTCATCGCAAGTGGTTGCTGGATTGGCTGGATGGTTGGTGTTCTGGTTGTTGCAGGATGCGTACTCTCAGTTGCCACGGATGTCGGAAAGCAGTTGAAAGGGCTTGGAAGAGCGATTAATCCAAAGTGGCCGTCATGTCTACCTCAGGCGAGTTGCACTCCTCGCGAGAAGGGTTGTACAAAATTTGTGGCGTGGTATTGTTTGCGGGCAATTAGCCACTTTTCTCGATGTCCTTTTCAGCAACAACACTCTTTGCCCTTGGCCTCATGACGGCATCTTGGCTGCTCATCCTTCGGTCGAGAGCGCGCTCCAGCTTCGCGCCAAGAGCAAGTTTTCGCATGTTGTCGGTCTTCTCTTCGCTGAGGGTGACACGCTGGGAGGACAGGGCCTTGTTCTCCATTCGATCGAGGCCGACGGCAATCGTCCGAAGCTCGCCATCGGTAGAATCGGAGGACTGGACCGTCGGGGAGACTGAGGGTGCGGCAATGCTGTAGGTGCTGTAGCGGACCGAAGTACGCGCCTGTTGGGACTTGGGGTC
Source organism: Sarocladium brachiariae (assembly GCA_008271525.1). Classification (NCBI taxonomy): domain Eukaryota; kingdom Fungi; phylum Ascomycota; class Sordariomycetes; order Hypocreales; family Sarocladiaceae; genus Sarocladium; species Sarocladium brachiariae. The sequence goes on along the minus strand of RQPE01000009.1, from coordinate 1,067,817 downwards.
AGCGGTTGCCATGCTTGTGAGGTATGTAGGAGATGGTCGTGAGCGGGTGGAAAGTGCTTCGAGAACGAAAATCAAAGAAAAGCTGGAGCTAAAATTGAAGGAAGGAAAGATGAATGAGAAGATTCCAAGGCGAAGACGGCGCTATTATGACAAGCTTTGGCTCGGTAGTTGGCGTGTGCAAAGGGGGTGGGGGAAGGGTTTCCAGGATGGTCAAGAGCACATACCGACGGGGCCATGATGGGCCGTGATGATTCCAGAGAAGTGGGCATTCTGGCTTCTGTGCGTCGTAGGATGATGCGGTCAATGGGCGTGTCAAGCTGGAAAACCGGGAAAGATGGATTGGTTTCTGGGTATCGTTGAGAAACGATCAAGTGGCAGCAAATCGACTGGGGGCACGCGTTTCAAGGCTGATGGGATGTGGTTTGAAGGCCGTGGAGCAGGGAGGGTTTGCCGAACTCGCTAGCAGCCAGATGAACGGAACCGTGCACAGGATGTGCAAGAGGAATTGCTAGGAAGGGACTGGAGCAACAGTACTGTCGGTTCTGGCAAAAATGAGGTTGAGAATGGTGGACACACTGGGGAGTGAGACCAAGCGAGTGGGACGAAGGGTGGGAAACGGAGAGACGAAGGTACAGAACGTAGTAGGTACTACAACTAAGTCAGTCTGACTAGTCAGTCGTCAGTTGGCTGAAAAACCAGCAGGGGGTGTTTATTCTAGTGAGGAGGCGGCGTGGATCTCGGGGGCTGAGATTCACGCCTTGACGGCCGGAAAGAGCCTGAGAGGACCAGCCCGAGGCAGGGTTGCATACAAATTTAGAGTACACATACCTTACAGATACTAGTACTGATAGCATGCTACTACAACTACTACACTAGGATATGAGGAATGGTGGCCGATGCGACACCAGTGAGCAACCATAAGAAAGTTGTGCACCGTGCCTAACAGCTGTCAGACACCGAGAGAGTTTATGCACGAGGACTGGCTAACAGAGGAGGAGGCGAGGAAGCAAATCGATGCTCATGTGCGTTGAACCTCAGAGATTAGTAGTTGTGAATAGGTTCTGTTATGAGAGTAATGGACAATACTGAATCAGGAGAAAGGGAGGAGGGCAGGACCAGGAGGAGGAGGCGGTTAGGGGGTCCCGACTGTTGCGTCGGGCCTGAGTACCTCCCACAACTACTCCGTAACCACCATGTACATATACGGAGTACTACTGTACCTATATGTATTAATGGGGCCACAAGTAAGATCAGCGCGACTACCGTACGGAGCCCTGCTAGTAAGATAGGTATACAAAATCAGCCCAAGTATCGTAGTCATCTGCGTCGTGATACCAATGCAGAGATTTGGGCTGGACCAATTTCCATCACAGTCAAGGTCCCTGATCCCTTCCTGGTCCCATCGCTTCTTCAGAGGCGTATTCGACACGCCGTTTCTTTCTTTCTTCCGCCATCATTCAAGGTTAGTACCTGAGGCAGGTATTTCAGTGGGAGCCTGGCTGGCGCCCCCGGCCCTGGCCTAGCGTCGTCAGTGCGTGTTTCAGGCACCCACAACCGTGAATCTTTGCCTCTTCTTCCCTGGATGATGACCATACCATTGTACTCCGTACAGATGCCTACTCCGTCCTGGATGGTCCCTGTCTCTCGCGTGGCATAGCTCCTCCTTACCCGCTGTCACTTCCCAGCCCTTTTACCTTAACGCCCCAGGACTCCTAAGTTTGTTTTACGCCATTCCTGTTTCTTCTCGTCATCACCATCTCAAAAGCTCGTGATGTGGCGGTCGCATCAGTCAATGTTAGTTTGTCAGCCGACGAACTCTGCCATGCATTATCTATCCGGTGTAGCCGTTCCAGACCGTGCCTGCGTGTGGCAAAAAAACAGACTTTCACTGGTTCAACACAACGCAAGTGCGCACGGCCAAAGATCAGCAGTTTTTGATGCAGCCGAATTTGATCAGTCCACAAGTCCCGGTTTGTTCCCATGCCAGATGATGTGATGGCCACATGGCAGATCGGGAAGTTTACGAGCCAACATTTTCCCCTCGCACCAACACCTTTTCGTGTATCCAAGCACAGGGAGACGAGACTAACTTGCATTACTAGTAGTTTTGTTGAACGTCTGCACATCCCGCAAGAACCCAACACCATCTACAGTCGACTGCTGAAGCAGAAGAAGGTTCAGTCGATTTCAGGCTGGATCCCTTGCAGTCAACGAGGTGGCAGAGCAATTGCACACATCCTACGGTCACGTGCCCGCGAAGTGCTTCAATATTTCGGATCCTGCGTAAAGCGTGAATTATACCTGTGCAGAGTATTATACCTGTGCAGAGTCAAGGAGATAGGCCAAGCAGTCAACGAATGATATCACAAGACGACTGAGAGAGAAGCAGAGCTGGCTAAACTTTTTTAAGGTACTCTTGTTTGACACAGAAGAGCTGCGCCATGCGATCAAGTGAGACGAAGAAAGACATCCATGGTGGCCGATGTTCAAAGTCAAAGCCGTACCAAGCTCGTTCCCTCCGAATCCTTGCACCTCCTTCGTAGCTCTGACTTGTGACTTGTACTCAGCGAGTTTTGGCATGATGGCTCTTCTTTGTTGTCTTGCTTGATCGACTGTATGCGGCCATTTCAGGACGAGAAGCATACTCGACGTTCAAGTAGCCGTTGTCCAGATACTGATTTGGCACATCCCCTTCATACTCCCTGCCCTTTTGCTCGACCAGGTTCCGCTTTCGTGAGTGTGACTTCGAAGAGGAAGAAGTCGAAGCGGATCCATGTGAGCGTTTCTTCCCTCCAGAGCGGCTCGACGAGCTTGAAGCAGGGTCTGAAGATCTTTGTTAGCGATTCCTTCTCCGTATTCAGGGCCACTATTACAGGGACGTACTTGTGCTTGTGCAGTTCTCACAGCAGCCATGGTCGCAAGTGGTCGTAAATTCGACCTTGCGTCCACTGCTATCCCATCTTTCACAATGCCTGGGCATCGTGCACCATCCCTTCAGGTTGGGACCTTGGCCACATTCGCAGCACCTCCACCCTGGCCCCTTTTGCTTGAATTTGCAATATTTCAGGGGACAGTCCATCTTGACACTCTGATCAAGCCCCATGCGAGAATCCGGGCAAGGGGTGCTGGTGCCGTCTTGAAGATTACATGACGCTGTCGTACAAAAGTACCATGCCAAGGATGTGTGATTGCACGGATGATAGCGTGGATGAGCGTGGCACATGGTGGACAATACTGTACGGGTGAGGCCCAGAGGGTGAGTGAAGCAACCGGAAGCTGCTAGAAACGATGCGCAGAGTCTGAAGAAGAGAGAAGAGTAGGATGAAGTGAGAGTGAGCAGAACTTGTCATCGACTTTCTCGTGGCAACGTCGGGGTCACTTCTAGCCCTTATACACCCACGGGCTCCTCATGTCGCCGAATCGGCTGCCGAAGAACCTGGCCACGGCCACAGGAAGCAAAGAGGCAAGACCTGCTCCAAAGACCCCCGGGGCACCGAAGCATCCATCTTCCCTGCAGAGGCGTTATGCATAAGCTGAATGCGGGCAGAGCTTATGGCAAGGCTCTGGGACGAGACACCTTGACCTCGGACGCCCTCGAAGAGACACTAGACTTGAGCCATGTCTCCTTGAAGGGGTGCAGATGGCTGCGCATGATGCATCATGACTCGAATGGAAGAGAAATCATTGGTGCATGAGAGCCAATAGATATCCTCTGCATTTCAACCCAAGACGTTGCTTGGCACCCCCCCTTTCCCTGTATCATTTGAAGCCGTCGACGGTGAGTAGCATCGTAGAATGAATAGGAGGCGAAGTTGGCCGGGATCGTGCTGAATCTCGCCAAGGAGAGGATCAAGCCCATGTCTCGGAATGAGATCCCAGGAGATCGAGGCTTGTGCAACTGGGATGCTTGAAGGCTGATGTGCTGATTCAAACTTGGTCACTTCTTCCATGAGAAAGACCAGGAGGGAAAGAAGAACATCCTCAGCGTGGACTCTGACTACCAAGGCACCACCATTTCTCTTGATCCATCTGATCCAAGGAGGGAGGGGGGTGAGGGGGCCACACTGCTTGCATGTATCACTCGTTACACAACATGCCAACTGTCTCATGGCTTCATCATAACGCATCAGCCAGAATACGAGGGGTGAGAGGAGTCATCAAAGATCACTTGCAATGGACTCTCTTGCTTCGCCGCCACAGGAAAAGGATCGAGCAGCCACCTCGCTCGTCAAAACTAACGGAGAGGGATGGCATACGCCGCTCTTCGGCAACATCGAGGGACATGAAAACAGGCTGGACGTTCTGGCTGGGGATGCGTGCCGTGCACTTGTGTCCCACCTCCCGAGAGTGTATTGCCGGCTTGAGGAACCGACAACCCGGAGCCTGGGTAATACAGAGATGAGGCACATAGCAAGGAGTACTACATGCACGCCAGCTCCGAAAACACATTGAGAGATCTAATCGCAGATGAGAGATCTGGGAACATGACTGTGCGACAGTGTACCAGAACCCCGCTAGTACCTTGAGGCATCGCGAATGGGCTCTTTGTAACAATACGTCGATGACGACGTTCTCCCCCTAGCATGCGGAAAGTCTCTCCGCTGTCTCATCGCCTTGCGATAACCGGGCAAGAAGGGGAGCAGCCATTGGATTTAAGCGCCTTTCGGGGCTGAACACCAAATCGAGACCTTTGGATCATGGATCAAGGGAATATCTCAAGGAGAGAAGCAGCAAGAGGAGGGACGGGGCAAGGGATGTAGCCCGGTGGCTTGCATGACCATCCTTGGCCCTCCCCTCACCCATCTTTTCATCATGCTAGGATGGACGTACGGCTTGTATGGATAGCAAAAGATCATCGGTGTAACGTTGATACCGGACAATGCCTGGATGGGGCATATTGCATTAGCATGACCCGATCGCCTCACCTTCTTTTCCCCCCTCTTTACCGTTCTGCCTAGACAACGCCTTGCTCATGAGGACGAATGAGCAAAAACGACCGGGGTTTGTCGGGGATCTATCCGCTGATCGAGGGTGGATACATTCAAAAGATCTTGATCCAATGCCGATAAGTTGGCCCCCCTGCGGCCTGGAATCGACGGAGGCCACATCATCCTTGCCCGCACTTTTGAGGCTGTTCTTTTACTTCTGTCGTCTTCTGTTGTCAGAAAGTGACTGAGGCATTGCGCATGATACCCACCAGGATCACACCACTCTTGCTTACGGCTCGTGAATAGACTCGAATCAACATCCTTGCAAGCACCAAGGCCTCGACACACCACTCTCGATTCATTGGCGAGGATCTTGGATCTAGAAGTGGCCGCAGAAGCAAAGACTCGGCACACTCAACGCAAACGGCGTTGATAGAAGTAAAGGCCAGGCCTGTAATGCTGCACACGTCGACCCGGACCACCACTCGTGCTGGTTGCCCCGAAAGGCCTCTTCTAATTCAGGGTTTTTTTCTTTTCAATCAACAAGGCCAAGTAAATCTGTTGCGGTGCAGTGCATATCACTAAGGTATCCAAACGATCTGCGAGAGTCTTGACGTCAATATGCTCCCAATGACATTTTGGCGGCAATCTGCATCACTTGCGATCCACAGAGTTCACTGGAAAATATCAACTCCCGTATGATGATGAGAAGATGACAGGTTTAATGCATCTCGATTGTCTCTACCGCACCGAATTGGTCCAAAATTCATGACCAAGGAAGGCTGGTCAAAAAGTCCAACCTTCTGCCTGTATCCTGCCACACACCATCTTCACCGCTTCATCTGATATCCCACGTAATGTAACTGCACACCCTCCTCCCTACTTGAGCTCTCCCTCAAGTCAGGCCAGAGTGCTTGTGCTGAAAGACCTCCTCAGGACCCCCCTCCTCTCGCCAAATCGGATGTCCTACATGAGAGCCTGTCCTGGTTTCCTTGTCCTGTTCCAGCATGCAACCTTCAGCTTCTTCCCCCGGTTGGCAAAGTTTTCATTCGTTCCCTCCATGAAGGAGGGATGTAGTGGTATCGTTTGCTCAGCATTTGTAAGGCCCCGCAGCTTCGCAAGATGGGCAGCAAATGTGCTCACAGCGGTAGTGCTGCCTGTCGATCATCATAACGCACCGACAACGGCCGGTGTTATTCCAAGCACAGCCACACCAGCAGCAATTCCAAAGTCTGCCTTTTGCCTCGAAAGCGCACTCGGAAAGGGGGCAGCTAGGCTCTGCGTAGCCCGCCGGGGCCGGATGAGTGACCCATTCTGAGGTCGGTTTCCTGCATGTTCGGCCGTGGGATTTGGAGCCTTTGTTGCAGTAGCTGGTGGTGGTGCACACGTGCTCACAGATGAGCTTGTATGTGATGTGGTGGCACATGATGAGGAGTTGTAGAGAAAGATCTTCCCGAGGTTCTTGAGAGATGAACAAAGTAGCTAAGAAGCGCTGCTGTCTGATGGAGCTGAATCCTGGAATGACACCTATCGGCAGGTTGGAGACAGTGGACAGAACCAACTTTCGTTTGGTATGAAGAGGGTGATGATCAGATCGTTGCTGTTCGAGATGGAAAATTTACCGAATTCGTGGCGAGACGGGACTTTTATAGCCAGAAGTCAAACGCACTCTCTCGGGTCGACAGGAGACGTAGAGACATGAGGCTGAGCACGGGCATATGCGAGAAGTTGCCATACTTGTCCGTTGATCTGAGCACACTCGGTATAGACTCGGAGAAGTCAAGTCATATGCTGGCTTGTCCCAAGCACGGTAGACCACTGACTACGCCAGGGACTCGATGAATGCGCAACGTAAGAGATCTCGCGCTGTATGCCGAACGACGCAATCACGAGGATGTCATTGCTCGCCTAAGATGAGCAAAGTGGAAGATAAGTGGCTCGACTGACCTTGGAAAAGAAAACGTGGCAGCCAGGTCTTTGTTATATTGCCTGGCGGACAGCTGGAATGATGCTGCTCATGACCAGCTTTTTGGCCTGACAAGACCGACAAAATTCGGACCACCGTCTTGTTTGGCTTCTTGGGGAGTGTAGATGAGGTATTGTGGTGAGCCATGATGCCATATCGGAGAACGAAAAAAAAAAGCACAGGACTTTGTTCACTGGCTTGTATCGACAGAACGGGAAAGCTGAGGGGATCAGGCCGTGTAACATTGCGGCTGACTCCAAGACTGCTCAACACTCGTTTCTGAGAATAGCATCAACCAAAAGCTCCTATGCGCATCTTTCTCGCTCTTTATGGAGAAGCTTGCATGTGTCGTTACTCTTGGGACTTCCGGTCCCGCCGAAGCCTGACCTGACTTGTGGAGTATGAAGAGAAATACGAACGTCAATGAAGTCTATAGTTCTTAAAAACGCACTCTGAAGGTAGGTGAAAATAGACGAACTCTCACGAATATGAAACTTGAAGCCATACAAAGAAATCCCAGGATGCCACCCTTTCCGGTCCCTCGGGAAGTGAGACAAGATCCGCTCCGCCTCCCAACATGCGACAGCCCCCTCTGGCGCCATCAGACCTTTGGACACGACGAGTGCCGCGCGTCGCGTTGCCTCGTAATGCTGTGAGATTCAACCCGAGATGTTCTTCCGAGACGCAGAAAGGAGATCGATGGCTGGCAGCACTCTTCTAAAGCTTGTACACCCGGGTACGCTTCCGCGGTCGTGGACAACAGGACGGTTGGGAGTGTGTGGCTCAAAGTCTTTACCAGTGTCTCAGGCCACATTGCCTGCAAGATCAAAGCATGTCCGATCGTATCGACAAGAAGAATAGAATCGTACCGGATCTTCGGGGTCGCACGATGGGGAGGTTCTTCTTGCTGATGACGTTCGCGAGAGCAGACTCCGTCTAGGTGAAGACGGCGGTTGGCTTCTCCTCCCAGCCTGGCATTTATACATCCCCTCGGCACGTGTAACACACGACGTGGTAGCAGAAAGTGTCAGGACTCCCTTTCTTCTTGTGCTGGCACCAACGAGTAACATTACCACCACGACGGCATTGGCAACATATCCAGAGGCCGTTCAGTTCCCTCAAGCGGCATGCCCCTGATGAGCAGTCTGGGGAAACAAGGCAACAACCAGTGGCTCCGCATGCGTTGCGAGGAGTGAGATTCTGCTGCGGATCCAGGTAAAGTGTCACACATGGCCCGAGCACCTGGGACGTCACGGGGTCCCAGATGGCTTCGGGACAATAGGTATAGTCAGTGGAGTAGCTGATCGGTTGCTGACACGGGGGGACGTGGTGGTGATGTAAATAAGAAACGATACACATTCTGACTGAAAAGACTTGATGAGTCAATAAAGAGCCGAACGCAGCCCAGTGATGTGTTATCGGTCGAGACCGGGATGCCGGGAACCAGCTCCCTGCAAAAAAGCTCAGTTGAGGCGTTAGATAGTCTGGTGATGTTTTGTCGTACGGGGGGGCGCCGCAATGTCTTGAACACCAGCTGAGATGATGATGTTCCGCCGAGCGGTGCGGACTTTGCCCCTTCTCAGCCTGGAGAGAGAGAGAGAGAGAAGACCCCTAATGACTCTGCGACTTTTCACTTTCACCAAATTCCAATTCTTCTTAAGAGTGTTAGTCCTGTGTCAATGCTTGGGCGGTCGATGTCGCATACACCAGCGAGTCACTGTAATGACCCTGAGATGGACTGGAGCGCAGAAGCCGCTGTAAGCCTTGACAGAGCAGGAGGCAGCCCCGGGGAGAGTTGTATTTCAGCTGTATTGTGGCTGATGGATGTTCCTCGTGAAGGATAAATGCAGCCTACTGACAGTGAGGCCGGAAATGCGATAACCCAGTTTCGTGGGTGACCACCAAGAGGCCCTGATGGCGACTAGAAACGAAGAGACCGCTTTTCTTTTCTCTCTCTTTTCGATCTGATACTGTCTTCATCAAAACGGGTCTTTGAAAATGGTGAGAAATCATTCGCTCTGCCGAAACGGCCGTGCGTCGAGGAAGACGACTCACGCTGTCTTATACGTACTGCCCAAGTGCGAGACTGTTTGGGACGGACCTTGTGTGTGATTTGGGTTTCACTCCCGAAACGCTGGCAGAGTAGCATGAATATGATTTCTGGAGAACCAGCAACGTTTCGTCGGCCGTTATGAACCCCCTTGTTTTTTTCAAGCAAGATCCTGGATAAAAGGCTGCGTGACCATGTCGCACTGTCTTTTGTCTCACGAAATCAACCCTCAACCCATGGTACTCTTATATACCCTTCCCCCTCCAAGCCCAGCGTAGAACTCGTTGGAGCCGTCTTCCTTGCCTTGCCTTGCCTGCCACATGTAGTCCTCGTGCAGAACGACGCCCGAGGCCCAGCTGCAGCACGCCATATTGGAAACGCCCGCGTGGCCTGTGTGGCCGGAAAGGAAACGCCAGGTGTTCTAGGGCGTTCTGGTACGTCGAGATTTGAGAAGAAAATGGGAAAAGATCTCGTGGCCGTCAACAATGGCGCAGCGGAAGTGGTTCTCGCCGGAGAGGCTAGAGGCGAGAAAACTGAGACAGTGGCATCCTACACAGGGCCTTTGTCACCGGGATATAGCCTCACTGGCCCTTGTATTAAGCTGTGATCGACTTCCCCAGGATGGGAGGATCGTCTTCGTTCAGGTTCGGGACTAGACCAATGCTCACGAAGGAAATATTGAATCTTGAGAAAACGAGCGCAGCTGAAAATCTCCAGCTTGGAGGGCAGTCGGAATCCCCATGTGCTGGACAAAGTGCAGCCGCATGCCCTCCAACTTTTATCTTTCTCAAGATATTTCGGGTCATACAGATGGAAGCAAGCCTAGAAGGTGCCACATCGAAGCATTTCGGACATGATACGATGTTATGATAAGCGAGCCATGTGTGAATACATCGATTTGGAGACACGCAACCGAATTCGACGATAGCTCTCCCCAAAGCTGTAAACCAGTCGCTCAAGGGCTTCCCCAAGCACATCCCATCTCCGGCGCCACGAGTGACAGCCCCCCTGGCCAGGAAAGCCTTTTCGGACCCAAGAAACCACGCCGAGGTGACCGATAAATCGAGCAAATGTGTGTCAGATCTCGCTTTGCTGAGCAGCTGATATTGCAAAAAACAAGGCAGTTTAAAGAAATTCCATACTATACTGCGACTTTGTATCCCTTGCCTCTTCCATCTCGGGCCCGAGAAGGACAATGCAGCGACATGACCAATAACATAATATCATGGCACTAACGTGTGCTATTGGACGATTTCTGGTGTATTATTTGAAACTGGAAACGTTCCGACTTTGACCCTTCTCTGGAACCATGCGGTAGGACGGGTTCGTTGACTCTCACAAGCCTCTCGTCTCGCTTCGGGCCATGCCTATCAGAGAAGCCATGTGTGAATACCAGCTCCTTACAGCCGGAAAGCCGCTTAGCATTTTCTTCTTCTTTTTTTTCCCTCTTCCTTTTTTTTTGAAAAAAAAATTGAGAAAAAAAAAACATTAAGCAGGGCTCGGGGCCACTGCGGCATCATCAGGATATCCGCTTGACTTCGCCAAAAGGAACAAGAAACCAGCTCCGCAATGGGACGTGACAGCCGCGTGGAGTGCAGATACGGCGAGCCTGCAGGATTGACATGTGACAAAGTCTGGACCTGGAAACGTGTGGCTTCAGCTTGGTGCAACAGGAGCCAAGAGAAAAAAAGTGCATCAATGCGATGGGCAGCACGGTCATTCTCGCTCCGGATCGCGCAGTAATTAGCTGTTGAGACCTGGACCGAGCCTTTCTGGCTGGGAAGCGCTTTGCAGTGAACAAGGACTGGCATCACACACCACCGACCAGTATACCTGTAGTTTTGAGGGCTCAAAAAAAGCTCATGATGAAGTTCCACTGGTTTTCGGGGTGAAGCCGTGGATCTGGGGCAGCATCGACGCTGAGCATGATGGAGAAGCAACTAGGACAACCATCATGTACGTCAAATGCAGTGTCACCTGAACTTCCTATTGCTTAAACTGAGACGAGCACGCATGTCTCTATCGAAAGTAGTCCTTCTATCCTCTTGCTTTCTCATGGAGCTAGGGACGTATGCTAGTGTATAGTCGATAGGTTCAGTACTAAAAAAGTCGCCTGAAGCATGAAAGAAGCTGAAAGCGGGAAATGCATAGGCGGGAGGACTTAGATAAATCACTCAACTCCAGCATTCAAGCTACCATGCCAAGGCTCTTTTGCCCGAGTTAGTAGCGGACCCTCAACACAATCCGTCATCGTCTCGCTTGGGTTAGAAGAGAACATGGGCAACTTAGAAGATTATGACACTGAACTTCCATTCATAACTTTCGATCTAACGGGACTTGCGTTGATTGTTCTGACACTTGACTCTTGAGTATAGGTACGAGAATCTTCTTACTCTAGAGAATCGGAGTTCAGGTGTACATACCCTCATGTGTCTCAGACGCACACGTGCAGAACAACCACCTGTTAGTCCTCGCGTTGCAAGAATCAAGGTATACTCACTACTAGGCAATCAGCACGTGGGAGGATATGCGGTCACAAACATCTTCGTATTGATTGCCCCGCTCTACCGGGGTGAGAAGAGCAGACACTCCTTTTTTTCCCCTTTCCTTCGTCCTCGTCTTCTTCTCCCTAGCTTACTGTGATCTCGGTTCCGAGTCATCGGCAACCTCGCCACGGGTAAGGAATGCCACTAATTATAGACTATAATTCACTAAGTTTCTGTGGCGTTTACTTTTTTATTATGGTTGGGATGATCGGGGACTTTTCTCCTTTCTAAACTTGTTTTTTTTCTTTTTGGTTTTCGCATCGTTGCTGTCATCAGTCGCGGTTTGGTCTTGTGTGTCTTCCTTGGCTGCAGGATTCCATATTCGACGAGAATCCAACGATACTGTACATGGAAAGCAGTGTGCACTTTTTTTTTTTTTTTTTTTTTTTTTTTTTTTTTTCGAAGGCCAGGCGATTTCGGACGGGAGAGGATACAGGTAAAATACAGAGCGCACAATGTGATTCGTGTCCATGCTCCTCATAGTTTCTTCCATGTCGGCACATACGTGAAGTGCACGTTGTACGCGTAGTATATGATGTAGTATTTGCCCACATGGTACATACGTAAAACATCGTAGAGGTGCTACTGGACAAAGCACATTACGAGGCTGATGGCTGCATGCGGCGGCAGCGGGAATCGTCTTTAATCTACAACTAGTAAGTAGCTTGCTTACCACGCTTGGATAAACGCGTCCGTCCCGACAAACTGTGAATGAGGCGTGCGCTATCGACGTGGGGCTTGTGGAGGAGGAGGCATAAGGACGTGCAAGGTTACATACAAGCGTCCAGATCTTGAGAGATTACGAATTAGATACATACCAGCGGGAGATCATCGATCACATGGCCATATCCGGCCTCTCGCTAGGGCAAGACGACTTTTGCCTGGGGCTCGCGCATTCTCAGATGCATCTCGTGAACTTCTCTTCGATCTACTTGTACGAGTACGCGCGATTCGATGGAATGGAGGCGTTGTAAGCCCAAGGCGCTGGTCATGGTGAGACCAACTTCTTGCACAGCTTTAGCGTGACTTGACATGTTTTTCTCTCTCTTTTCTTTCGCTTGTCTTCTCGCGTGAAGGTTGACTGAGGCAAGGCGAGGTGATTGGGTGGTATGTAAGAAGCTCACAGGTCAGTATATGTACTTATAGATTGGCAACCCAGGATGAAGTTATAAAGCTCTTCTGATGTTCCACACTTTGTTTGCTGTATTTGTCCTTGGGTAGCCTTTATTCCCATATATACGCACAAAAAGAGGCAGCGTCTGTCTGTTACTTTTGCTGACTACGACCATGGCGACAACAATGCGTCTGCTCAGCTTGCTGCTGCTCCTCACTGGCGGCCTGAGGGTTGTCATGGCCAACAACTGTGCCAACAACGGCGTGCGCTCCGGCAGCATATGCAATTGCAACACCGCAGGGACGGTGTAAGATCCGCGAAGGGACGATTGCATGTGTGCGACTACGGGAGATGGCTACATGCCCTCGACTCTCAGCTGCATAAACTGCGCATCAATCGGCGCAGTTGACGATTACTCGTCCGGCCGGTGTATGTGCGTATCCCCCCAGGGCTTTTTTGGGTCTACGTGCTTCAACTGCGCATCAAATGGCGACGTCTTGGGTCCGGATGGCAATTGCGCTCCCAGCTGCCCAAGCGGCTACGACAACGTGGGCGACGTCTGCCTCCGCTCGTGCACCGGTCAGCAGACCCGGAATGCCGTCACCAACCAGTGCGAATGCGTGCCTCCAAACGCCCTCGACGGCCAGTCTAATTGCGTCAACTGCCCCTCGCTGGGGCAAGTCGTGAGCCCGGGCCCCAACGGATTCTGCGTTAGCTCCTGTCCTACCAACCTCAATTACTTCGTCAACGACTACGTCTGCGTCACTTCGTGTCCCGGCTTGAAGGTCGGCAACACGGTGACCCGGCAATGCGAGTGTCTTGCTCCCAACGGGCTGAATGCCAACAGCGTCTGTGTGGACTGCGGTACGGAGAATCCACCGCTGAACCTCGATCCTTTTGGGTTCTGCGCTGCCAGTTGCCCTGTCGGCTACCAAGCTTTCAACCATGTCTGTCAACCATCCTGCCGGGGCAATTCCGTCCTGAATCAGGTAACCGGGCAGTGTGACTGTCTGCCTCCCAACGGCCTAGACTCGGGTAACAACTGCAGAAACTGCGCTCCGCAAGTCCTCGATCTCACGGGAAGATGCGAATCGAGCTGCCCCAGCGGTTACGAAGCCTTCAACTTCGTCTGCCAGCCGGCTTGCCCTGTTCCCTCCACCCTTAATCAGCAGAATGGACAATGCGACTGCTTGTCTCCTTTCGGCCTGAATACCATCTCTGGTCTCTGTTCAGATTGCAGCACGCAAACACCGCCCCAGGCCCTCGACACCGCTACCGGCAACTGCGTTGCTAACTGTCCTGCAGGCTTTGAAGCCGTCGCTGGACTTTGCCAGGCCATCACAGCGCAGACCTCAACATCTGCCTCGTCTGGATCTACCTCGTCTGGGTCTGCCTCGGCCGGATCTACCTCGTCTGGATCTGCCACGTCTGCACCTACCACATCTGCATCTTCCGCGTCTGCATCTGCCACATCTGAGGCTCCTGTGTCTTCTTCATCTGGCGCCGTTACATCTGGCACTGCCACATCCGAAGCGTCTGCTTCTAGCGCTGCTGCATCTTCATCCGCAGCCTCTCCCTCTGGAGGCTCTACATCTGTGGCTGCCACGTCTGGAGCTTCTGCATCTGGCTCTAACACGGCAACCGCTGTATCCTCGTCTACTCCTGTGCCTTCGTCAACAGATGGCCCATTGCCGCAGGTTGTCGGTGACTTCAGCTTCGAGGCTTGCGCTAGCTCAGACCAGAGCTTCCCATCCTTCACCCTACAGATGTCAAGTGATGAGATGACGTTGGACATGTGCACGTCAGCCTGTAGCGCTCGCCTTTACGCTGGCGTTCATATCACAGACTGCTACTGTTCTGATAGCAACGTTGCCCTTGAGACCGTTCCGAGCACAGTCTGCAATGTTCCCTGCCCGGGTAACCCTCTCGAGAACTGTGGCGGCTATCGCACCTTGGGCAAGAGGCAGAGCGTCCCCAGCAATGCCGTTCTGGTCGTCTACGTCAACAATCCTATTACTTCTACTGCCTCGCTTGTTTCAAGCACTCTCTCAGGCCAGACCAACAGCGTCGCCACCGCCACCAGCACCAGCACCAGCACCAGCACCAGCACCAGCACCAGCACCAACGCTGTCGCCAGTGGTAGCACTGTTGCCACTGGGGCTGTTGCCACCGAGACGGTCACCGCGTTCTGCGTTGCCGGATACTGTAATGCCGCCGGCTGGGTCTTTGAACTGTGCAACGGCCTGCCTAATCTGGGCGAGCTTGTCTTTGTCAAGACCTCTTGCAGCTGCTATGGTGGCTGGCAGTATATTGCTGCTGGCTGCGATGGTGCTTCATGTAGCGGCATGACTGTTTATCGCGCTGTTCCTTATACCGGCAGCGCCGCCCAGACAGGCCTAACTGTTTACCAACCTCAACCTTGCAGCGGCGCCGGATGCAGTGGTGACGTCGTCTTTGTTCAGCCTCCTCCATCAGGAAGCAACAGCAACAGCAACAGCGGCGGTGGAAGCGGCTCTGGCAGCGGTGGCGCGGGTCCCACGCACGTCCTCACTGCTGATGCAAGCAAGCTTGCCACTTCATTCATTGCCGTTGTTGGAGTCATGTTCCTGTTCTTGGCGTACAGAAGCTAGATGGTTCAGGTAGCCTCCTGGCATTTACTCCAGCCGCATATAGTCCCACATTCTCTATATATAACATGTATATGTTCCACCTGATCTGTGCAGGATAGCTCTTGTCATGGGTCCTTGATACCGCATATGTATCTTTCAAAGTGTAGGGAAATACCAAACTTTGAACATCCAGTCCGGCCTCTGTGGTCTGTGCCCCTGAACCAGGAACACATCCCTTAGGCAGTACACCTGTGTTTTGCGCTTCGATACAACTTCATATTAGTGACCAAGAAAAGCACATGGGTATATGAAACCCCAAGACTTCCAAGACGAAGAATAATCTAGCTTAAATTCTGTACACCATTAAAAACAACGACGCCGGCAAAGAAACCCAGCAGCGAAGTAGCATGCTTGCCGGCGCCACCAGTGAGAGGAAGCGGAGAGCCGGTCGTTTTACTTCCACTCCCGCTTGTGCCATGGCCTGATCCTGATCCAGAGCCAGAGCCAGAGCCAGAGCCAGAACCAGAACCAGAACCAGAACTAGAGCCGGATCCGCTGCTGCTGCTACTGCTGCCCGATGAAGGAGACTGCACGAATGTAACGTTGCCGGTGCAGCTCGGCCCGTTGCAAGGCTGGGGTTGGTAAACAGTCGGACTATTCTGGCCAAGGCTACTGTTACCTGTATAAGGAGTAGCGCGGTAAACGGTAAGACCAGCGCATGAGGCACCATCGCAGTTCGCAGGGACATACTGCCAGCCTCCAAGGCAGCTACAAGGCACCTTGATGAAAAGCGACTCGCCAGGGTTAGGCAGACCGGTGTACAGCTCGAAGATCCAACCAGCCAGGTTGCAGTAACCGTCGACGCAGAACTCCGTCACTGTTTCGGTGGCAACGGCCCCGGTCGTAACGGTGGTCCCGGTCGTAGTGATGCTGTTCCCCTGGCTCGAGACGGTGCTTGCGGCACTGCTGAAAGAGAGCGCGGAACTGGTGGCAACAGGGACGTCGTTCATGTAGATAACCAGGACGGCGTTGTTAGGAACGTCTTGGCGCTTGTCCAAGAGGCGGAATCCACCGCAGTTCTGTAGCGGGTTGCCCGGGCAAGGTGTATCGCAGACCATATTTGAAATAGTGGTAGCATTGACCTTACTATCGGCGCAGTAGCAGTTCCTAGATGGATTGGATGTATCAGTTCCATGGTCCAGCGGAGGTATTTCAGCCAGTAGACAGTTGACGTTGCAAATACATACTTGATATGGACACCAGCATAACGACGATTGATGCAGGCGGCAGTGCACATGTCCAAAGTCATCTCATCACCTGACAACTGCAGGGCGAACGATGGGAAGCTTTCAGCTGAGCTAGCACAAGCGTCAAAGCTGAAATCATTGAGCTCCGGGGGCAACGGGGTATTGGTGGGTGTGGGTTTAGTGGAGGCTGATGATGAGGCTGATGAGCTATAAGTGATGGTGCTGAGACCAGACGAGGAAGCCGCCGTGGATGTAGAGGGCTCAGGCTTAGAAGAAGAACTGGAAGCCGTCGAGGCAGGCGATTCAGACGTAGAAATGCCAGAAGCAGAGGCGTCCGAGGTGCTGGAGGCCCCAACAGAAGTAGCAGCTGTGGATGTAGTAACAGCTGCCGTCGTCGTCGAAGTCCCTGGTTGAGAGGTCTGGGATTCGGAAGTCTGGGTCGAGGCAGAGTCGGCCTGGCAAACTCCATTCACGACTGAGAAGCCGAGGGGACATCCTAGGGCGCAGTGGCCGTTGGCCAGCAGAACTTGAGATTGTGCTCGCGAGGCGCAGTTGACGCAAGCGCCGCTCGAGTCTCGGCCGTTTGGAGACAGGCATTCGCACTGTCTGCTTTGCGAATTAGGGATTCTGCACCAGGGCACGAGCTGACGCAGACGCCATTTGAGATAGCCTGATCCGAGGGGCATGAAGCATCGCAAGTACCAGTAGTGGGATTCAGAACGCGCGGTAGTGATAAGCCACTGCATAGGGCACAGCTGCCGTTGATGTCCAGTCCATTAGGGGCTAGGCATACGCAGTTTCCTGTTTCCTGGTCCCGGGTTCTCGGGCTCGTACATTTGGCTGTGCAGACGTTGTGAACAGGCTCAAAGCCGTCGCGGCAGGATGTTTCGCAATGACCAGTGAGGAGATCCAGGACTTGCGAGAGGTTGCTGCAGTCGGTGCACTCGCCGTTGCTATCTAGGCCGTTAGGAGATAGGCATTCGCATTGTCCTGACTGCTGACTCCGGACTTGAGCACCGGTGCAACTGGCCACGCACGCGTTGTTGACGGCTTCAGTACCAGAGGGACATGCGTCGCAAGTACCACTGCTGCCCCGAACTCGCGTTGGTGAGAAGACACTGCACCTTGTGCACACGCCGTTGCCGTCAAGGCCATAAGGGGCGAGGCATTCGCACTGTCCTGATTGCTGGTTCCGCGTTGATGGGCTGACGCAGAGGGTCATGCAAACATCATTGAAAGGTTCAGTGCCGTACGGGCAAACATCGCAAGTGCCGCTGCTGCTCCGGACTCGCGGCGGTCCCAAGTTACTGCATAATGCACAGAAGGCACCGTCGACAGTCCCATAAGGGGGCAGGCATACGCATTGCCCAGTTTGCTGGTCCCGGGTGCTTGGACTGGTACATTCAAGTGTGCAAATGTTATTGAAAGGCTCATAGCCTCCGAGGCATGATGACACGCAATGACCAATAAGAGGGTCTAGGACTTGGAAGACGCCGCTGCAGACGATACAGACGTTGTTATCGTCCAGGCCGTTAGGAGAGAGGCACTCGCATTGCCCTGATTGCCGATTCCGGACCTGTGCGCCGGTGCAACTAGGCACTCACGCGTGGTTAAAGACTTCAGTACCGGAGGGACATAGATCGCAAGAGCCGCTGCTGCCCCAGACTCGTGCCGGTGACATGGCAGCACAGTCAGTGCACATGCCGCTTCTGTCTGTGCCATTGGGAGCCACACATGCACATCGCCCTGTACTAGGATCGACTGTTTCGCCCATGACGCAGGCCATGCAACCATCCACGCCTGTATCCCAGCCTTGTGTTGCATCACTGCAAAAACAAGTTTCGGCTTGTATATTGTATCTCATGGTGCCCGGGCAGAGGCATGAGGACGAAAAGACAGTACCGCCATTGCCACAGCCGACGGCGGTGACGACTTGTACGCCACCAGAGAGGAGCAGCAGCAAACCGAGCGGACGCATCTTTGGCAGCCGGATAGTAAAGATAGAGAAGAAGGGGGCGGGGGGAGGCCCAAGGGGGTGGTTTGTTCGGCCAGAGAAAGTTGCAGTTCCGGATGGTTGGCTAGTTGACTGACTGACTGACTGACTGGCTAGCATAGAGAAATGGGAAGCAGGCCATGGCATCTTATGATCAAACCCAAGGGCACATAAACAACAACTTTCTCTCCTGAACTTTCTACTTTGCGCGCAAATCGGTCACTATGGTTCGCTAAGGGCACCATCATGACGCATCAGGAAACAAACATGACTTCTGAAGCCACATGGCGGTTCTAGACAGACTTTGTTCTGGGATATCTCCAAGTAACAAAACCTAAAATTCAAGTAGTATTGTCGTATACTATACGGAGCAGGTACTACAACCATTAACTACCTTACTAAATGTATGTTATAGTCCGTACGGGCCTGGAACCTCCTACATTCCCATCCAACACCATCAGACTGGTGCCACTGCGATGACATAGTCGAAAGGAAACGCAGCCGTTTGCACCTCCTCGAAGAGCCCTCAGGTAGTCGTATAGTCCAAGTAGAGACAGCGCTCTATCTTTTGCGAAGACAAGTTCGCAAGTCCACCCGATCCACATGAGATAGCCCGAGCTTATGAAATTGGTCAGTCAGTCCATGGCTTCGATGAGAATAATACTATAACCCTTGCGTGTCTCTCTGCCTATTCTCTTTCCTTTATTTGGTTGTTAAGCCCCCGATTGCGACTATGGTGTTGTGTGGCTTGGCTTCCACATATGCTGCCGGGCAATAGTGGTATATTTACTTTTACAACCACCGCCTTTTAGCTTTTCGCGGGTCTACGACATCGAGCAACATCGAGAACTAGTAGGTAGCAGTAATGATGTTGCTTCGAGGCAATTGATCAGGTCAGTCGATGGTGTAGGCGAGCAAGGAGTAACAACGCGCCGTGTTCTATCACGTGTTGCGTTCGATCATGTACAGTCTCGGCTGATATGTATGCGGCTGTCACAAGCGACTTGTCTTGAAAGGCATGATTTACCAACTACAATCCCGAAACTCGTGTATTTTGGTTTTGTGAGCATTCTACGAGGACATGTCGTGTCGCTGCGCACCTGGTCCTTCAGGCCCTTGAGCGTAAATTGTTGAGATCCAAGACATTAAAAAGAAAGGCCATATCAAACGTTCGAGGCAGAATTAAAGAGCAAGAGGACTTGGCCCAGTCCGGCGGTGGATCACGTGAAAATGGCTGTCTGTGACGATGGTCATTGATTGAATGCGGCACTGAAGACAAAAAGGCTTCGAGGCGGGGATGCCGCGATTGATTGTGGTGGCTGAGTGAATTGGTATCGGGAGAGACGATCCGGATTTGGTAAGATCCTAACGGCCTACTTCAACGTTTTCTGGACCACACGGAGAGCGCGAATGCTTTACCGTCCAGACTATTCAATGACCTAAGACTGATCAAGGAAGATAGTGTGCTACTTTACCCTTATTAAATGTATATGTACTAGCTACTAAGTATGTCTAACAGTTTTGCTACGCTCACGTGACAATGATGAGGCGCAAGGCACTTCCTGGAGTTACCTAGCACGCTGCGCTATTGACGGACTCAGCCTCAGAAGATCTAGAAAGATAATCGTCGGCTAGGAAGGCTGAAGCCGGATTCTGACAACCATCGCAAAATATATAAAGATCGCAAAAGCGTATTCAGCTCATGCATCAAAACGTTACTCCATCCACACGACTTTGTACAAAAACGTCCAAGCATACTTCGCTCAGATATCCCTAACCCTACCCAACCCTACGTACTACCCCGTCTCATTGAGTACACGTCCTCCGCGATACCTCGCCTTACGTAATATCAGCCCATTGCAATTCACCTCCCGTTCTCTTCGCAAAGACCCGAGAATGGTTTCTTACTTCCTCTTCGCCCTCTTGGCTGCTACCGGGCTAGCCCTTCCAGCTCGTCCGGGATCCGATAACGGCGACTTCACCGCCAGCAAATTGGACGTCCCCAGCACGGAGCTCCACGACAACCATCAACAACACGAATTTGCCGAGTCTGTCGGCAAAAGGGACGAAGAAGAGAACGAACGAGCACGGAGACTTATCGCCAAGTTTTGTTGGGAACATGTTGACTCATGCGACTACATGAGATGTAAATCTACGCTTGACAACTCGCCGGACCCTATCAATTTCACCGACTTTTTCACCAAAAACGACTTCAAGATAGAGTAGAAAAAAAAAATGAAAACGAAAAGGAAAGAAAAAGAACCGGACGTCTCAGGCGCTCTTTCTCGAAACAGTGAAAGATTTCATTAATTAGGGCATGGTCAAGAGGTCGTAATGGTCCGGGTACGGGGATGGATACACGGTCTCAAGCATCTTCTCTTATAACCCTGACACTTAAGCCAGAGGGAGTGGACAGGGTCGTCGGAGATACCTAATGTATTCATTTATTACAGCCTTTTAGTAACCTGATTATGCCTCATTAACTAGGGGACGTTCATATGATTTAGGATGAACGAAGAAATACCCTCCTCGTCAAGGAATTATACACGTGCAATACACCCGAATAAGCGCCCTGCTCATGCAATGTATAAAGATGGATTAACCGTAATTCACAGACCCTCGATTCGGCCCTTGAAGCCCAGAACCGCCGAAGCTTAAGTAGGGCATGCAGACTCCCCCAAAGCCCTAGAATTCTGACTTTTGAAAGCAAGCCGTGTAGAGTTACTGGCGTGCATGATTGATCTATCAGGACTACTCTCTCGCGATTTTACAGAAGATCAACTCCTTCACAAGGATCAAGTGCAAGCAGTTAGCTCTCGCAAGCAGATGCCAAGGGGTGGTTGTTAGAGGTTGGTCTTCATTAAAACATCGCCTTCTCACACGTCGACAAAAAAAATAATTAAGTCGTCAGGGACGCCAAAATACTCATGCACATTAGCAGCCATAGGTACGGAGCGACTGAGGCAGAAATGAAGCAGCTGGTCCTAGAGGGTACAAGCAATGCGACCATCTTCCTGTTGCTCTCTCTTTCAACGCCGATGGATCTACAACTCTTATCGAGCGAGGTAGCGACCATCTGTGTTACCGCGCTTTAGGCTCTGATATAGTAGTTGCCGACTTTGGAACCGGACAGGTGAGCAACGCCACTGATTCAGCCATGTTCACCAAGCTGCGATGATGATTTTGTGCTAGGTGCGGCTTCCGGAGCCGTGTTGTTTGTTGGAGAACTACTAACCAGTAGTACATTCCTGGGAGCTTCCATCTTAGGCTTCTACCAATGCCAGGCTTTGATAAGTGAAGTCGCGCGCGGATGCGGATTTTCTGACGTGGGTGCTCCCACATTGTAAAAAGGAAGTTTGTCCGTGACGCCTGGTGTGTGTTGTGGCATGATTGGTAGTTAAAAGGAGGAAAACGACGGCGAGATGAAGCTGTCCTCGGCAATCACGCGGCGAGTTGGGTCAATCTCTCCGAATTCCACTCAGCCCCAGACGAAAGCACCGCAGGAAAGAGCCCAACAATCTTGGGGAGAGCCGTGGGTTGAGAGATTAGAAGAGTTGCCGCGCACACGCTCAGCACACATCCGAGGAGGATAAGGATAGTCTCCTGTACCTGGCCATGGACTATTGCCAACAATTGGCAGCATTCAGGGAGAATAGGTGGTCTCGCTCACAGTGGACAATAGTGAAAGAAGCCGAGCGAGCAGCGCAACCGTTGTACGAGAGTAAAGTGACGATGTCGAATTCTTGGAATGCACGCTGGCTACTCCCTATTCGCCCTGAAACCCAAACGCCGAACATGCTCTTGATCGCATATATTATGCAAGCGGAATGCTATCTAAAACCTGTCACACGATGCCATTAGTATTGAGGATCAACGTGATGTACTCGTCTGGCGGGGGCCAGGTACCTTATTTCGTATGAGCCGGCTCGTGTCATGTAGCGGACCCACTTGACGCTGGAATAGTTGCTCTTCTCAAAGACCTTCAGATATCTGACAAGTAGGCCTGAGCTTGTAAACATGAGAAGGCTGAAGTTCATGCTCAGAGGAGGTCGGCTCCAGGCCCTCTGATTCGTCATGCTGGTCAGGATTGCCTCGGCACTGAGTACGTATTCACTCTGTCCAGTGAAGCGTCCAATCTTCCAGACGATGCTGTTTTCGCTAGGCTCGTATTTAGCCTTGCCCTGGGTGCAACGTTCTGTAATCTTTGCTGTGTTGAGAGGGGTTGGTATTTTGATGACAACATTTGTCGCAAACAACTTGGACCCGAAGTTTGCTTTCACACCGATGCTGTATTCAACCTTGGTCCTGCCGACCTCATTGACGATGGCATGGATCTTGAACGGAAGGTTGACATTCTCCGTCGCGCGATACCGCATGAGCTCGAATTCACCGTCTGGAGGAACAAAGCTAATAATTCTGTCGCTGTCAAACTTGCCGAGCTTAACGCACTGATGAAACTGGCAATCCTCAAGTGTGACACTGCCTGCAGCAGCCTTGGTCGCCTTGGTGCCCATTTTGTTGCCGCTAGGGAGGCTTAGGAGCCCATCGTTATCAAGGAGCAGGCGATCGTTCAGCCCGAACTTGCATTCTGGTGTGCCCGAAAGATACGCCCGCATGACGATTTGACCGGTGACATCAGCTCGAAGAACCGCTCCCGTGGCAGACATGAGAAGATTGACATCTTCAATGACATCGACGAAGGCCTCGTTCTTGCGATACTTGACATCCGCTTTCCGCCACGACAGGGCTCCAGTCGCTTGCATTGTGATTTTGGACGTGTCTTCGGGCCGTGCTTCGGACTTGACACCTTCGGTCGTGATATACATTTTCAGGGTATCGGTTTCGGTATTCTGAGGATAGCCAAAGTCGATGATTTCTACAAGATTGTCAGCACATTTGAGATCAAGGAACGTGCCAGGCAGAGGCTGAGCGTACCATCAAGTAGCTCATAGACCAGGACAAAATTGTTCTTGACGGCTTCCTCATCGAACTTGCCAAAGTATCCTCGGCCGAGCTGGATCAGCCGATACAGGAACTCAAAAACCAAAGCAGCATTGGCGTTGCTTTTGGTGATGGCGACCAAGTATATGTTTTCGTGCTTGACATGGCTGAAAGTCGTGCTGCCCAAGGTCAAGATTGGCGATCGGACCTGTGCGTTCGAAATAACCTGGATCCTGAAAACATCGGCAAGACGTGGTCGACAGTCGTTGCGAAAGGCACGGAAGATGAGGTTCTCCCCCTTTTGATTGAAGATGAGCACACCCGACAACATGACTGTGGCTTTGGGGTAAAAGTTTGTGGAGCGCGATAGGTGTTCGGATGTGGCAGGGGGCCCCGGAATCAGAATCAGTAAACTGTTCGCGGCATTGGTGATGAAGTTAAGGACTCTGAGGCTCGTGGATGTTGCGATTCATCCTGGCTATCCGGGGAGATGGTGTGTCTCCAGAGCTTCGAACACGAGGGGTCATTCTGCCGTGAAGCTCCCAAAGGCGGTGAGGACCAAGAGTGTCAATCAGAGGGTTAGGGTTATCGCTGGCCACGATCATGTCACATCGCCCACTTTCTTACCTGTATGCTCATTCGTGCTACGGATTAGGGATTCATCCGCACATATCGCGTCATTTGACACTTGTTGCACCGACCGTAGCGAATCCGTGACTTTGGCACCAAGCATTCGACTTACTTCTGCCCGTCTGGTCCAGACTTTTCGCTTCCAGGGAGATTTGCA
This sequence comes from Sarocladium brachiariae, assembly GCA_008271525.1. Classification (NCBI taxonomy): domain Eukaryota; kingdom Fungi; phylum Ascomycota; class Sordariomycetes; order Hypocreales; family Sarocladiaceae; genus Sarocladium; species Sarocladium brachiariae. The sequence continues at coordinate 1,043,636 of RQPE01000009.1, read as the reverse complement.
AGGGGCTCAGTGAGTGCCGTCTCTCCGTGAACCAAGCTTCTCTCATTGGCTGTTGGACATTGTTCCCTTGTCCGTGGCTGACCCAATTTAACCCATCTAGACCTATTCTGAACGCCTGCCACATCCACGCTGGCCGTCTCTTCTTCCGTTCCCTTCTGGTCATGGCTCCGAGTCTATAGCGCGAGCAAGTCCCGAGTCTAAACTGCTTTTACGTTTGGAACCCTGATCAAGGAGGAAATTCAAGCTCCGGCAAATCCAGGTGATACTGAGACTCGGTTATGGTATATAAGTATACTGAGAACTCCAAGGCTTGGTCGTTTTGAGGTTCGGGTCATGCCGAATGTTGGGAAAGGATCATCGCCCAGATCTTGGTCCATATGCCCAGAGGGCGACCAAGCACTTTGCAACACCAGAGCCATAGCTCCTGGCCGGCTGGAAATCCGAAGAAATAGATTACCAGTGAGCACCTCTGTCTTGGCCATCTTTCCCATGTCCAATGAGGTGGGGGCGTCATCCCTCCAAAACCGTCGTGTTGTGTGTCTGGGCCCAACCAATCTTTAATATATCCTGGTGCGGGTGTGTCCGCCGAGTCATGGTGTCAGTCGCCTAGCATCGATGCATCGCTTCGGAATAGAACACTCAGCCGCTAACCACATGATCGAATGGGGGAATCGACATGCATTCTCCGTTCTTCCTTTTACCACCCTCTCAAGCTCGGATTACTACAACAAGGCAGCTCACAATCTCTCGGTCCCTGCATGCCGTGAAACACTGGCTACTCTTGATGTTTCCTCCTATCAGGCTTGTTTTGGAACAACATTCCGAGATGAAGCTTGTGCAGGTGGAGATGCCAGGCGCTGGCTCTCATCAATCTCGTGGCCCAGGAACACACATCCCGTTCTGCGACGTTGGCCCATTCATTGGGTTTGGTTGGGGAAAAGGTTTGGAGAAAGCATCTCGTGCACACCTTGACGGACCGTCTCCCGATGACTGAGGTCATTACTTGCTCTTTACGGATCCCTTGGATTAGCTGCCCCAATCCAGACAGAGTGCCTGGCTCCCGTCGATCCGAAGCTATGAGGCAATTGGAATATCCTTCTTATCCATCTTATATAGGTGAAGAATTGATATAAAAGATAGGATCATCGCCTATTACTTGGACTCTTCAGCCTTCGTCTCAACCTAGACCTCAGCAGTGGTTCTATCGCTTGCCGACAACATGATCGCTAAGTCAGTTCTTCTCAACGCGGCGCTCGTCGCAACTGCCCTTGCGGCTCCTCTTGAGGAGAGGCAGGGCTCTTGTGCCAGTCAATGGTAAGGACTTCCAACCTCTCGCCTTGAACTGTACATTGATGCTTTTCAAGGGGACAATGCGGCGGCATCAACTGGAGCGGCGCAACCTGCTGCCAGTCTGGCAGCACTTGCACGAAGCAGAATGATTACTACTTTCAGTGCCTGCCCGGCTCTGGCCCGGCTACTTCGACCACCGCCCGTACTTCAACAAGTGTCCCTACTTCGACTGTTCAGTCAACGTCGCGTGTCACGTCGAGCGCTCCTCAGGTCACATCTACCAGCGCAGCTACGAGGACTACTTCAGCGGGTACCAGCGTTACCACTAACCCACCAGCCGGTGGCAGTGGTACTGCGACCTGGTCCGGGAACCCTTTCTCGGGCGTCAACCTCTGGGCCAACTCATACTACTCCTCCGAGGTTCACTCCTTGGCCATCCCTCAGCTCTCTGGAGCCATGGCCACTGCAGCCGCTAAGGTCGCCGAGGTTCCTTCGTTCCAGTGGCTGTAAGAAGTCCCACCTTTCCCCTTCTCTGTAACAGGCAGTCTTGCTGATGGTGTATCTACTAGCGACACCCTTTCCAAGACTCCCCTAATGGACCAGACTCTGTCTGACATCCGTGCTGCCAACAAGGCTGGTGGCAACTATGCCGGCCAGTTTGTTGTCTACGATCTCCCTGACAGAGATTGCGCTGCCGCCGCCTCCAACGGCGAGTACTCCATTGCCAATGGTGGTGTTGCCAAGTACAAAAACTACATCGATACTATCCGTAGCATTGTTGTCAAGTACTCCGATATCCGCATCCTTCTGGTCATTGGTATGTCTTCCCATGTATATTGTTGAGATCGATCATATGCTCATGCACCCTTTCAGAGCCCGATTCCCTCGCCAACTTGGTGACGAACATGAACGTCGCCAAGTGTGCTGGAGCTCATGATGCCTATCTCGAATGCACCAATTATGCCATCAAGCAGCTCAATCTTCCCAACGTTGCCATGTATCTTGATGCCGGTCACGCTGGATGGCTCGGATGGCCCGCCAACCAAGGACCTGCGGCTCAGCTCTTCGCCCAGGTCTACAAAGACGCCGGCTCGCCTGCTTCTCTTCGTGGTCTGGCTACCAACGTGGCCAACTACAACGCTTGGACTCTGAGCTCGGCGCCGGCCTACACCAGCCCTAACCCCGTCTACGACGAGCAGAAGTACATTCATGCCATCGGGCCTCTGCTGTCTCAGAACGGCTGGGACGCCCACTTCATCATTGATCAGGGCCGCTCTGGCCGTCAACCCTCGCTGCAAAATGCATGGGGTGACTGGTGCAACGTCGTTGGTGCTGGTTTCGGTCTCAGACCATCTGCGAATACTGGCGATGCGCTTGCTGATGCCTTTGTTTGGGTCAAGCCCGGCGGCGAATGTGATGGCACCAGCGACACGTCCGCCGCCCGCTACGATTACCACTGTGTAAGTAAACTCCCACTTGGACATAATATCTGACAATTACTTGTCGACTAACTTTTATTTTCCCAGGGTCTTGCCGATGCTCTCCAGCCTGCTCCCGAGGCTGGGTCTTGGTTCCAGGCCTATTTCGTGCAGCTCATCCAAAACGCCAGCCCTTCCTTCATGTAAAGAAAGGGTTCTTATCTTCCTTGGCTCATGGTCCGAAACTGAGAAAACATCAAGGATTAAAAAGGCCACCATCCTGATGGAAATAGGCCATGAGTATAGTTATTTAGATGTCGGATACTTCGTTATGCTAAGACTTTTATCTATGCTGTATCCGCGCCATTCAAACAGGAATCATTAGATCTCAACTCTAAGAATGTTTTCTTGCTGATTCGTTGGAGAGATTGTTGGGCCATATGATCTGAATCTAGCACGGACCTAGATGTCAAGAGGAGCACCGAACAGTCAGGCATTGTTTTGAATTCTCTACATCCCATGTATCATTCATATTGCTTGGCAAGGAGGACCACCTAGGCTGAGAAAGTGAGTACTTACCTTGACTGTCCCGTGAATATCACGGTTATCTGTGTTGTACTCCTGACACATGTCGTGTGCACGTATCGCAAGGTTTGTGGTTGCAAATTGGCTGCATGGCTGCATGGGGAGGCCATTTCAATCGCGGGGCAACTGGAACAGCCTTTGTTGTGTTTTCCTCCTGCATGAACATATACACTGCCCTCCGCCTACACTTTGACCGAAGCTTGACGTTATCCCAACTTGCATCCTGCGTTGTGTCATATTGCTCCAAGATGGGCGACATAGCAGAGACAGAGACAATGGACGAAATCGCCGTCAACCAAATACACTCCGGCGACGGCGACGGCGCAGACATGGTCTTTGCATTCAATGGCAGACAGATTTCTGTTTCCATCTTTCCGAGCAATGGCTCCTCGACACAAGACACCCGCCACTTAGAACCAGAGCATCGCCCTGTTCAGGACCGCCTTATTGATGTTCTTGCTCGGGCCGTTGCGTGTGAAGATGACGACGAGTATGAGAAGCTCGAGGACCAAGTTCTTGGGATCGTCCTCACTGCAGGCAAGCCATTTTTCTCTCAGCTGAAACCTTGCCAAGACGCTCCCGACCACCATCCAAGTCTGCATGATGTCTTGTTTCCCGAAATACTCTACTTCCGCCTGGAAGCCGCTGCAGGCCATATCTCCATGGTCCCGCTCGAACCAAGGGAAGCATACACCTCCCTCACCATCGACCCAGTCCTCGACGCAGACTTTGAGGAAGAGTTGGATATCGACGAATCCCTTCCACGATATATCCCTGAGAACATCGTTGTCACGGAGGTGTTCTTGAGGGGAGCTAGTTCTGTCACTGCTGCCGTTCAGGTAGACGGGCGGGACATGTTCTGCAAGTCGCGTGGTCGACCAGGCGGGCTGTTCGGCACCAGCGAGGGACGAGAGCTGGAATGCCTGGGCGAAGTCCTCAGAGAATTCCGCCAGAATGACACGATGCGCGTGCCACGACTTCTAGGCTACGTCCAGCACAAGGAAACTAATCGAGTCTTGGGATTTCTTCGACAGTGGGTGCCTGGGCGTAGGCTCAGTGAGGTCAATATCGCCACTACCACGGTAGAAATGAGGCAGAAATGGATCTCGCAGATTCGCGAAAACATACAGCGCCTTCACGAGCGAGGGTTGATATGGGGAGACGGCAAACCCAGCAATATTATTATTGATGAGCGGGATGATGCTTGGCTGATTGACTTCGGGGGAGGATTCACAGCCGGCTGGGTTGACGAAGAGCTGGCTGAGACAAGAGAAGGAGATGAGCAAGCCCTGGCCAAGATTGTAAAATCACTAGGTGGTGATGATTGTACTGTATTCTTATGAAAAAAAAAAGCCGACTTTACGGACGCGGAGTCAACGGGTGACCTCACAGGCGATGTGAGGCAGACAATCAAGGAGCGGGCCACAGTACAGGCGGGCGTGCAACATGCACAAAGAATGTAGCAGACATGAGCCAGATGTACGCTGGCACCATCCTTCCACGACACTTTTCCCGTTGTCTCGGGGCGGCCTGTGCGCAGGAGCCTCAGGTAAATGATCTTGAAGAAACGAGAGGCTGGCAGTTCAACAACAAGATAACATCTACGACGCATGGGACACTGGAGACAGGCAAGTGGCTAGCTGCGCTCCGGTCCAAGATGAACTCCGTGAACGCTCCGTAGATGATCCCTGAAGTGATCTGTACTCTTTCATCGTAACCCCTCTCTACAGTCACGATATCCCGGGTGTTTATGCATGATTGACTTGCACCCGTCTGCCGCCTTCAAAGGCTTTAGATGCTCTCTGTCAAAGTGGTCAGGTAGGTATGACACAGGGAAATCATTGACAGTGTCTTTGAGGGAGCAAAGAGGTTGCTGAGGTTTATTACCTTAGTATCTGTGTCGCGGCACAAAGACGGAATGCTCCTCGGGGGTTAGGTATAGTAGCTCTGGAAGTTTACGGACCACGTTTCAATGCTACGATCAGGGGTAATTTCCTTTGTTTAAATAAGTAGCTATTATTTCCTATGCAGTTATGTAAGCAAGGCATTCTTTTATTCCTTAAAATCCACCTATTATCTAGGTATGTCACATGTGTGATCTGGTGACCAAGGGTTTCTTGACTTTAACAACCTGTAACTAGTAGGTAGCTACTAAGGTACCTATGTACTATATATCAGGTACTTTTCAACCTCTAGGTTGAGGTGGAGAATGTAGGGTTTTGAGTTTTGAGTTCATGCGCGTGGTAGCGTTAAGGGCTAAGCCTCCATGTTGCACCTAGTATACACTTTACATGGACTCGCCAACTCGGCTACTCCGTCGTTAAACGTTTGCCCATTAATTCTCAACAAGGAATAGCCTGGAGCCATGTGGCTTGTAACTTCAATATTAAGGAGGCAAAGGTAACCTGCCTTCAATGTAACGAATCACCGATTTCGACTCCTATAGGTAAAGTTATCTTCGCGCTAGGGTATTTCTCACCAGTTGAATAGTCTTTCTTACCTTACCAAACGTAACCAGCCGAGAGTTAACGTTCAAACCTCGAATCTATTGACCACACATTTCCCGTATAGCCCGCTAACCTACCACCAAATCTTCGTCTGCTCTCCCAGGGAAAAGGCTTTGCTCTAGGAAAAGGCTTTGCTGTTGGGCGTAAGGTTACTCTATCCACATCATGCTGCCTAATAGAAGAGGCATCCCGCGAAGAAACCTATATAAGGCCCCAAGACATCCTCTCCATGAGAGGCTGCGCTGCTTAGACGTACACACAAGGTATCTATCTTCACAGGAGAAAACAATCGCATACCACCTGGATCTTCTGAACCAGTCGACCTCAAATACGCATAGTATATCTCGTCATCATGAAAGTCGCCATTGTCGCCAGCGCCATAGCATTTGCCTCTGCAGCTCTGGCATTGCCACAGCCACAACCCAGAGAGCAGCAAAAGGGGCTGACCTGGACTGGACCGATCACAAAAGGCGGCGAGAACGTTACCATTACCGGTAGCTTCAAGTCCGTTTATGAGGAGATCTACAAGAGAAACGCCAAGTTCGACGAAGAGCTTGGCAACGACAATGCGGCAAGGTTGAATGACATCATAAACCCCATCAACTGGGACAGCCTCGAGTGCGGATATCCGGACGACGGCGGTGAGATTGCTGATGTCGGTGACTCGATCAACAGGATCCGAAGAATGGGCGGCTCCTGTGGTTTCGGAGACGTCGATTATAACGAATGGACCGGGGTGAAGTGGGACTCGGACGGGGGTGTCGCCATCGGCAACCTGCAGCGGACTCACATGGTGGTGGCCAACTGTCAAGACATCGCCGACAATGCGGAGGGCATCATGCAGAAGTGTCAGGGGACTGCGTGGCGTGGCGTCTTCACGAAATGGGTACCTGTCACGAGCGGGAAGATCAAGTCGTTCGACGGCACCTGGGGCGTGAGGAATCTCGAGATGGGGTGCCTCGAAGATGGTTGCTGAGTGGCATGCTTGGAGAAAGCATAGAACTGCCTTGGGAGGTCAAGAGAGACCCGGGCGGCTGAGAGGAGAGCGAGCTCTTGTGCTTATTTAGTTCCTTGCTGCAGCTGGATGAAGGCATCGCTGTCCACGACTATTGCACAGTCATAGTTCTGCTTGAGGTAGCTAGGGTGCTCTGGTTTACAGTCTGAGTAATTAATTCATCTCATTACTTCCTTATCCTCCGTAGTAGTCAGGTGCTTTACCCGTAGAGGTTCATGTTACTGCAGTCTGTCTGATTGAGATTGAATGCAGCGAGGCTATCCGTTTCTGCCCAGCGGTTTCTCAACACCCAAGGTAAGGAATAATGAAATGAACTCGAGACCAACCTTAACTGAAGTAGGCTGCCTAATCCGTACAGCCGGCCGGCTGCTGTACGCGAGAAAACCATGAATACGTACGTACGGAAAAGGGATTTCGCCCACAGTCAACGACGGTGAGCCTAACGGCGCCGCATTCCCACCGAACCGCTAGCCTCTCACCCAACTCACTCATCGCCTTGCCTAGCAAACTTCTCTCACACAGTCTGGAGCGCGTGTTTCCTACCTAGTGCCCAATGCAGTGTGAGAAGCTCAGCGCTATGTAAACGGGTAGCTCGGGCTAGGCCTGTCTCGACTCACTCCGAGGAGTGCAGCGTGATTCGACTCAGTTACCAAAAAGGTTTGAGGAAGAATCCCGACAAGAGAGAGAGAGAGAGAGAGAGAGAGAGAGAAATATACAGTTAGTGTTGAATGATGGCAGTGCGCTCTTAAAGCCCATGGCATGGACTAATCTTTAAAATGGGTTAAGTAAATCTATGTACACAAGGCTGAAGTTCAGCAACAGGCTGGCTCAGGACGAGCCTCCCAAACAAGACCATTTCCCGAAGGCTTTAGAATCTACACCCAAATGGCGAAAGCGCCGATGAGGCCCATGAACGAAGAAGCAAGCTTGCCGGCGCCAGCAGTGGCAACAGACGCAGGCTTACCACTGCTGATACCACCACTGCCGTTGCTATTGCCGGAGCCGGAGCCGGAGCCGGAGCCATTTCCGCTGCCGCTGCCGCTGCCGCTGCCTGAGGGAGGAGGCTGTGTGAAGGTGACGTTGCCGGTACAGGCAGCACCGTTGCAAGGCTGGGGTTGATAGACGGTGAGACCAGCCTGAGCAGCGCTGCCTGTGTATGCAACAGCACGGTATACAGTTTGACCGCTACATGAAGCACCGCTGCAGCTCGCCGTGATGTACTCCCATCCGCCATAGCAGCCGCAGGGAACCTTGACAAAGACAACCTCACCGGCATTCGGGAGGCCATTACACAACTCAAAGACCCAGCCGGCTAGGTTGCAGTAACCAGCAACGCAGAACTCGACCGTCTGAGTGGCGATGGCGGTCTGCGTAGTGGTGGATGGTCCCTGGGTGAGGACCGTCGTGGCGGTGACAACGGCCGTGGAGACACCGGCAGCACTGGCACTGTTGCTCTGTAACGAGGCAGTGTTCGTCTGGGCAGCGGTGCTGGCCGAGGAGACAAGAGGGTCGTTGACATAGACGACCAGGAGGATGTTGTTAGAACACTCTGGCGCTTCTTGGAAGTAGTAAGGACTCCTCCGCAGTTCTGAAGAGGGTTGCCAGGGCAAGGGCTGTTGCAGGCACTGGGGGCAACGCCAGTAACGCCAGTGTAGCTATTCGAGCAGTAGCAGTCCCTAAGGGTTTGGGTAAGGCCAAGGTTAGCTTTCTGCATGCTTCTCCTTGGATGAGGGGGGAAGGGGGAAGGGGGAGTCATGGGGATGATATAAGAAGGTCAACGTACTGAACATAGATACCGGCATAAGCGTAGTTGCTGCAAGCCGATACGCACATATCTAGAGTCATCTTATCGCTAGAAACCTGGAGGAAGAATGAAGGGAAGCCTTGGCTAGAGCCTGTGCAATCCTTGAAGCTAAAGTTTTGGATATTGCCAGGGATCGGGCCACTAGTTGAGGTGGGTTGTGCGCTGGTCGATACGACTTGGGAGGCCGTATTAGAGCCAGATGCAGATACCGCAGAGCCAGATGCAGATACCGCAGAGCCAGAAGAAGAGCCAGAAGAAGAGCCAGAGGCAGAGGCGGAGGCAGAGGCAGAAGCAGAACCAGAAGCAGAGACAGAGACAGAGCCAGAGCCAGAGCCAGAGCCAGAGGCAGAACCTGAAGAGGAGGAGGCGCCGGGAGTAGTGGCCTCTGACGTGGAAGCTCCAGGAGTCGAGGAACCGCCAGGCGTAATGGAAGTCTCGGTCGAGATACCCTGGGTGGTGGCCGAGGTGGTAGTCGCGACACTGGGAACGACACAGATGTGGTTGACGGATTCATAACCAGCTGGACAGTCCAAAACGCAGTTACCGGTGATAGTGTCCAGGGAAAAGGGCGGGGTGATGGAACCGCAGGGAGTGCATTGCGATGGGTTGACAGGATCATGGCCGGCGGGACTTCGACAGTCACAGAGCCCCGTCGCCTGGTTCAGGTATGCCGGCCTGACGCAGGCCAACTGGCAGATGGCATTCCAGGCTTCCTCGCCCCATGGGCAGTCAGAGACGCATTAACCCTTGTTGAACTTGCTCGGTAATTTTCCTCGGTGCGATCAAGCTCTGACAGACTCTATGAACGAACATCCCACGGCGCTGATGCTGGCCCGGAAACAGTTCTCAGAGCTGTTGCTTCTGGAAAGCATCAACTTCGCCACATGGCGAGTGTACCAGGAGTTAGTTGAACATGAACATACATAACATACATTAATCTGAGAAGTGTGTGCGCAAACAGGCAAATGTACATATACATGTGCAACTACCTATACTACTTGCCCGTTCGGGGTGAAAGACACATGCGACAGGTGATGTGATTGGTCGAATAGGTCCTCTCTCAGCTCGGTCGTCACGGGCAAGCTGACCGATTGGGCCGGGCGTTCGGTGACCAACTTAGTTGTAAATTGTACATGTACATACATATACCTCGTATGTCTGATGGAACCCTTATGATTATCACCTGTCATGTCCTACCATTTTTCTCTTTTCTTACTAGGTACTCCTTAGTTCCGCATCAGCCATACCTCGGACGGACAGACAGACGGACAACACCACCACATTCTCTAGGCTATGGGAGGGGGCCGAGCGGGGCTTTCTACAACTAGTATCTTCAGTAACTTACTGTACGAGAGGGTTCCCTCTTCCGGATGCAGCGAGCTGACCACCCCACTTACGGTTATGAGTTACTCCCACCGTGGAACTTCTGGGGCTGGAATCTATGGCGATGTTGCAATCTCCACACGTTAGGACTACCTACATACATACTTGTACAAGTATATGTACTATTACCCGGTGGTCGAGAAGGATGCCGTCCTCGTCCGACTTCGCGATAACACGAACCGGCGAGACGGAGAAAGAGACTATTTTGAAGGAAGATATGAGAGGATTGAACAAAAGGGAAAAACAATAGAAAATTACAAAAGGAAAGAAACAAGAAGAACTATGGCGCAGCTATAAACGTTCAGCCCGGCTTCGCCAGACAGCCTGCACTTAACTCCCGACTCGGCTATCACTACTGCTCTACCACCAGACCATCAGATTCAGGCTTCTTCCACCGTCACATCAAAAGCCCCAGCAGTAGTCCAAGTACAAGTAGTAAGCAGCTGAAGAGCGCCGTTCCATACCCTTCGCGAGACGAGTAGTAAGCCGCCACGAGTCCAGCATCCAGGCGTAAAGCTGATAACAATTGGCTGGATGACCACTGTGCATCTCTTAACCGTCGCCACCAGACCGCCTCCCAGACCCACGCAGTGTTGTTTTTGCTTTGCTTCGTGAAAGAATGCTAACGTGACAAAACGATATGTGGCGCGTACAACGCAATTACTTGTACATATTATTTTACTTCGGACTTCTATATATGGTTTCCTTGGCTAGGTCCATACATGTGCATATGATCCAACGGACGCAGTCGCAGTCGCAGCATCATGCATCGATTGTATGAGAGGCCCTCCATTGACGCAGAGAGCGCGCTTCTACACCAGATCTTGACCGCTCGCATCGATCGGTACCCTTCGTATTTACTAGACTTACTATGCAGATACAGACTCTGCCGAATTCTTCCATCCCTCCTCCGACGGGCGAGTCCTCCTGTCCTTGAGTAAAGAGTCCAGAACCGCAGCACCTGCAGCGCCTGCTTTTGGGTTTCCCCCCCTTGATCAATCTCACTTTAGGTACTGCTGAGAGTGGCAAGTTGCCAGCAGATCAAGGTTCTCGAAGAGCCGAACGCGGTAATCAATCGTCCAATTATCGTGCCAGCGACAAGATCGGAATGCACTGATCGACACGCGAAGGTCTCGTGATTATACTGGACCGCGTGCCATCTAGTTGTACAAGTAGCTTCCCAATCGCTCCAGGGTGTCAGGGTGTTTTGAGTTGTGACTAACCACCATCGTGTGTCAGCTTACTCGGTAGGAGTGCTAATTGACATATGATCTTGTAGTTGGCACGCTGCAAATGTCCACATGGAATCTGTCGAGCCCGCCTGTCTGGAATGGTGGCGGATACTAGTTGCATGATCATGACAATTCTAGCCATCTGGACACCTGGCTTCGGCTTAGCCGTGATTTCACCGCACAAATTCTTAGGTTTAGGGTTTTAGGCTATCTCTGTAAAGGCAATCACGGACGAAGCGGCATCTATCTACCTGCGAATAAACCTGATCGGCATCACGCCGAGACCAGGGTAGCCAGAAAAATGGCTCGAATGACAAGCTGATCTAGAATCATTGAACTGATGACACCTCAATGCCCATCCACGATACAGCCCCCACGTGCTGTCGCCTTTTGTCCCCTTCGTAATGTACATTTAGTGTACGGAGGATTAGTTCTTATCATTTCATCCAATAACTTTGTGCGCGAGGATGTTTCTGAGTAGAAAGCGTTGAACGCCTAAAAATAGCAACCACGCTGTTGTAATTGGAATTACCCTGTAACCACAATTAATGGCGAGTGCCAGGGACCAAGATGCCTCCTGTTATACGAACATGTAATTATATGGACATGTACGATACCAGTACCTACCAATTGAAAGATTTTCTATGCTTACCAAAATCCTAATGTATAGGCTTAGATAAGCCATCTTGCTTGAGTCATCCTCCGTGATGCGATGCTCTAGAATGTGAACTCCAATGTCTAGTTTTCTTTCATTAATGGGAATTGCTTATCTGGGACAAGAGATAAAGTTCATCAGGCCGTGTGAAGCCAGCTCACATAATTATCCATAATTACTAGCCTACCTATGCCTCAACTATTACTTGGATCAGCATTAGGGACCATCGCCAAGGCGAGCCTTCCTACAAGGCTGCCTTGATACAACCCTTAGGATGGCACACTGAGTATCAGGGAAGAACGGCAAAAGGGAAGTTTGGAGACCCTCGGTGACGGCTTAGCTAAGGTTCGCAAATGCTGATTTGAAGTCGTCAAGGATGATGTTGTCGGTAAACAATTGAAGTGCAGCACTTGAAGTGGAGGGAAAACTCCTTGAACGGAGTAATGACCTCAACCAGAGTCGCTGGTGTCATTGATAAAAGACCGACAATACTCCAGACTGCCCAGACGGATGCTCCGGTTCACCATGATATCGGGAATACCCACCATAACAAATCCAGTTGATAGTAGCACAGCAGGTGTCTATCATGAATGACGTCGGCCTCTGAACGGCTGTTACGCACGTATAACGTTGCAGGTTCCAATGTATATACACAAAATAAAACGTACCACCATCCCTAGTAAGCGCAAGTGTGGAAGTGAAGTGCCTTGCCCACTTGACCGTGTATAGCGACTAAGTCCTTTGAACCGAGCGCTGTGCAAAATGTGAACAAAACGGGACTTTATGTTTGTGTGTCACAGGGCTCAGCCAGGTTGATTGTGGGAGCGGCCCTACTGTTCTATCACAGTCGGTATTGATATAACCAAGTGTGTCATAAAGCCAATCGGGCGGTATAGATTAATCTGGTATCGTCGACGCTGGACGAGTTCTACAACTAGTTGCAGAATGAGAGACAGTAAGAACGAGCTACTTACAGGTTTTTACACATAAGATGGGTAGGACGTTCTGCGTAGTGTTCTCTGTTTTTAATTGTTTACGCGTACTAAAACAGCAACGTTGTGAGGAACGAGCTTAAAGCGAAACTTTATCAGCACCCTAGCCTGGTAGGGCTTCGATGGTATGACTTGCTGAAAGGCTACTTCGCTGTGATTACGGCGAGGCGAATATGGGATCTTGTGTGGGAGAGTTCAATCAAGCTTTCCCGAAAGAAACTAATTTCTCTCATACAGGCGTTTAGGGTTGGTCAGAATGCATTTCAGCTACCTAGTTCAGACGGACGGTAGCGTAAAGTAAAAGGGTAGAAAGGATCTGTGTCGCGATCATCGTCACACACCCAGCAAAACTCAAGCGCTCCTCGAGACGAGGTACAAGATATATATGTAAGTAGCAGTGTGATGGGATGTGATGTTGTGAAGTTCCAGATCTCTGGAAGCTCCAGTACACACCGGCTCTACTAAAGGCGGGAAGAGAACCGGTAGCCCCAGGTGAGTTGGAACGGCTGCGACACGAGAAGCTCGATCCGGCAACTCTTCCACGTTGATCAGGGTTAGCCCCAGCTTCTACCAGGCGAAAGGGTTCAGCCAAGGCCTATGGATAAGAACCCAAAATCCGAGAGCAGTAGGTGCTTGGCCAATCCCTACACAATCTTCAGCCTACCTACGCCGAAACTTGAGAAATCAAACTGCCTGGCTCGCGATTCCTGTACGGGAGCGTAGATGGGTTTTGAGGCATCAACGTCTAACGCCTAGAATCAAGCAAGGGCTTGTTTTTTTTGGGGGGGTTTTAGGACCCTGCTAGTACAACTATAAGCTCTCCTTATCAGTATGCTGGTGCATTCTAGGCTCTGGCGGTTTGCTGCGTTATTGAATGGTCTGGAATGGAGTGGGAATGGCCACCGCGCGCTACACACGGCGGACTTGAATGTTTCTTTGCGACAATCTGGCCTTCCAAGGAAGCAAGGGAAAAAAAAATGAATTCTCAAAGCGAGAAGCATCCGTTCTGGAGGTAAGAAAGAACTGACCCAGAATGGGCCACACGCCAGATCGTGATCACTCACCATAACGGCTTCAATGGGGATTTGGGGGGGAGAAAGAAGACAGAGTGTAGCATTTCAATAACAGCCTTACCACGGGTTTCGCTGTAAAGCTGTAAAAGGCGAACTTTTTGGACCCCCCCTACTTTTCTTTCTCTTTTGCCCTCATCTCACTCCTGGTGGAACATCTTCCAGTTCACACATACGGGCTTGGCAACCTCACACAGCCCTACGAAGAGGGTGATGCAACCAAATATCATTATAGCGTTGACCATGTCGGTACTAGTTACAATATCCTAAGGCCTCATGGGACGGCTGACCACGATCGCGGTGCGTGCGAAGGTAATCGGGCCTGGGACACCAGTCTGCCTATGTGCAGGTGGAGGCATGTAAGAACTAACTGTAGTCAATTTCTCATCCGGAATTGACTGACCTTGCGCAAGCAACATTGCTTCCCTGGACTTGTAAAATTTTGAATACAGTTTCCCTTTGCCTAAGTAGTAGTAGTAGTAGTAGTAGTGGTAGTGGTAGTCATCGTAGTCGTCGCTGTTTGTTTAATCCTCTTCTTCTCAATACTAGAGCCACAGGCCTCTCGAGATGGAGATTTGTTTCGTGATCTCAGATCAACTTCGACGTGACACTCTGGTATCTCCTGGACTTGATACCAGTATGGCGGTTTTGATGAACTACGCGAGGGACATGCAAGTTGGAATGGAGGGGGCTTTGGCCTAGAACACATCTGCTAGGGTACTACGAGCAGTTCCCCAAAACCTCCATACTATATGTACCTACCATGGGCAATGATCAGAGCATCGGACTCTTTTTGAGAGTTCGGCGTGGCTTGATAGGCTAGTTGATGTGAGGACCAAGGTGTGCCTTGAGACGGATTTGCCAGCAGGTCAAAGTTTAAACGCAAAGCACAAATCAACATACATGGCTGGCTATAAGATCAATTGGCTAACCCGGATCCGAAACTCGTGCTATCCTTCAGTCTAGTCTCATGCATAGTGTACATAACCGGAGTGAAGCTGTTTCTTTTGGCCTCTGACTCCCATTGTTTCTTGCTTGTCCCACGAGAGCTGTTTATACGCAGAAAGAAAGAAGAAAATGCATTTGCTCAACTTGCTGGCTCTCCTCGCAACCAGCCTGGGCATCGCCAACGCCCTCGATTGTTCAAATAATGCCGAACGCCAGAGCGACGGCACCTGCAAATGCTATTCGCGAGGTGCAACCTTCAATGCGACGATGGATGATTGCGTCTGCGCCCAACCAATGGGCTGGGACAAGTTCACGTTCACATGCGTGGACTGCACCACGAGTGGTCGATCACTCAACCAGACCTCGGGTCGATGCGAATGTTTTCTTCCCATGGCCTACCTTTCCTACGGCGGCACTTGCGCAAACTGCACCGATTACGGGAAAGTACCCGTTGACTATCAGCAACGTGGTGCCAGTACGACATGCTTGGATGCGTGCCCTTGGAAGTTTGAAGTGAAGGATGGAGTTTGCGTACCCGGTTGCCCTGACCAATCTGTGCGCAACCCGGTGACCAAAGCATGCGATTGCTTGTATCCCTACGCCTTGGATGCGATGGGGACCTGTCAATGGTGCGTCAGCAATTGGTCCAACGATTCCATCGGTCCCGATGGGAAGTGCGTACACCAATGCCCTGCTGGTTATGAAGCAGTCAATCACATCTGCAAACCCTTGTGCACGGGTGCGCAAGTTCGAAACCAGGGGTCCGGACTATGCGAATGCTTGAGCCCGAACGGCCTCGATGGAAGCGGCGCTTGTGTGATCTGCGCCTCGCAGTCGCCATTCACAGCCCTCGATCGTACGACTGGTAACTGCGTTGTTGCCTGCTCTGGTGGTTACAGCTCTGTCAATGGTGTTTGTGAGGTTAACACTCCAACCTCGACAGCCACCACTCCAACCTCAGCGCCAGGGAACTCTACCATATCTCAGACCACAGTATCTGAGGCCTTTACACCTCCCGGGTCTCTAACTGAGTCGTTGGTCCCCTTGACGCCCGTATCTTTCACAGCTGAGTCTCAGTCATCCGCATCCGAGTCTTCTACACCTGGATACTCTACACCCGAAACTTTCACTTATGAGTTTTCCACCATATCTGAGGCTTCTACGTCTGAGGCTTCTACGTCCGAGACTACTGCGTCCGAGACTACTGCGTCCGAGACTACTGCGTCCGAGACTACTGCGTCCGAGACTACTGCGTCCGAGACTACTACGTCCGAGACTACTACATCCGAGACTCCTACGCCGGAAATTTCTACTTCAGAGACTTCTACGTCCCAGATTTCTACAACGGAAAGCTCTACACCTGAGCCTTCTACACCTGAGCCTTCTACACCTGGAGATCCTACATCTGAAGCTGCGACCACATCCATCCCTTCCTCCACAGTGTCCACAGAAGACACGCCTACACCAACTGAGGATCCAATCCCCGAGCAGGTCAATGACTTTAACTTTGTTGCTTGCGCCGGCTCAGATATGGGCTTCCCATCATTCTCGCTGGAATATTCAAGCGATACAATGAATCTAGACGATTGCACGTCAGCTTGCATCGCTCATCTTTACGCTGGTATCCACGTCAAGTATGTACTACCCGGATTTGATCTCCTGAGGAAAACATGAACTAAACGTACATGCTTCCTAGTGATTGCTACTGCGCTGATACCTTCGACTCAACACCTGATGCAAATGCTAACTACGTCTGCGATGCACCCTGCCCGGGCAATCCCGCCCAGAACTGCGGTGGCTACCGTATCGTTTCCAAGCGTAGAAGCATCCCTAACAACGTCCTCCTCGTCGTTTATGAGAATGCTATTATCGCCGCCAACAAGAAGTCATCTGCTGCTACCGCTGCTGCTACCTCTACCGCTAGTACCGCTAGCACTGCTGCAGAGAAGACTTCCCTGCCCAGTCAAACCACCACTGGGACAACTACCACTGTCACCACGGCTATAGCTGTGGCTTCCGTGTCTCCCGAATCATGCGTCGCTGGCTATTGCAACCCGGCTGGCTGGGTCTTCAAGCAGTACTCCAAGGCGCCTGGCGTCGGCGAGGGCGTCTTTGTCAGGATGCCTTGCAGCTGCTACGGTGGCTGGCAGTATGTTGCCATGAGCTGTGATGATAAGTCATGCAGCGACCTCAGCAGCATATACGAGGCTATTCCCTATACAGGCACGGCCGATCAAAACGGCTTGCCCATTTACCAGCCTCAGCCCTGCACCGGTGCTAGCTGCACCGGGAAGGTAATCTTCGCGCAACCTCCTCCACAGGGAGGTGGTGGCAGTAACAATGCTGGCTCGAGTGATGGTAGCAAAGGCGCCAGCAACAGCGGCAGCGGATCAAGCAAGAGTGGCAGCGGCTCCAGCAAGACTGGTTCCGGCTCTGCATCTGGTGTCACTGCTGGCGCCAGCAAGGTTGCCAGTTCACTACTAGGTCTACTTGGTGTTTTTATCTTCTGGGCATAAGGAAGCCAGAGATGCCACTGGGTGGGACTCTATACCCGGAGTACATAAAGCTAATTGTCTTGATCAAAGTGTTTGGTGTAGAAAAGAGTTCTCCGGACTGGCAGAAAAATGTTATCGATATTCCACCAGCCGTCAGCAGAGGCTAAAACTTCCCATAGTTTCATTTCTGGGGATATCCTCAGACCTTATTAGTCAGTATATGTCACGAATAACAAACCACGCTGTTCTAGTGACTTGTTGCAACGTCGCAATGTAGGAGACAGAAGAATCATAGCTACCGATCTATTAGCTGATGGAAACGTCCCTTTTCCCACTTGAGACACGAAGAGCTGCTCTTGTTTTCCTCCTCCTTGATTGGGCCTCTATTAGATCGTGAACACAAGGTCAGTCAGTATCGCATCTTCACCATTGCTTCACGCGAAACCAGTTGCTCACCCCGAGATCGGACTGGTTCTTCCGATTGAACCGCGGGGGAGGGTCCGGCGAAGCGGTCGGGGGGTTTGCCGAACCTTATTCTAAACCGAAACGCGGGGGACCAGTCTCACGGCTCCGTCCGCCCTTAGCCGGGGCCGGTGTTATTGCCCAATCCTCCCTTTCGAAAAAGTGTTCTTAATGAAGTTTCCATCCTCCTTTGCAGCTCCCCTAGGTGACTAGACATCGCCGTTGATTCACTCCTTTCAGCATCATGCCGGTCATCACCGAACGCGATTTGACTAACCTGGTCCTCCCAGACTCCGCCTCCGGGTTGCAGGATGGCTGTACCCTGAAGTCATTCAACCTCGTGTCCGGCCCGGAAACGCGCTTTCCAGGCTTTGAATGGAGGCTTGAGTTTCCTTTTCCTCACGCCTATCGCATCATTGTGACCGGACCGAATCGCCCCAGGCCACCGCACGACAACCTCAACGCGCCGTCAACGTTCAGTTCGTTCAAGCTGATCACTCTGGATCGTAAGGACTGCTCGGCGGTCTTGGAGTTCCCCGAGGCCAGTGAGTCATCAAATGCCATCTCTGGCCTCAAAGAAGAACGGCTCAGGCTCGTGATCCGGTGGAAGTACCAAGTCTGTTCCGAAGTCGTTCACGTGAAGCAACCACGCGAAGGGTGAGAAGTTCAGGACAACGAGGCAAAGCTTTTAGTCCTGTTTGCTGACAAGGACAGCCATGATGGGAATGAGAATTCCGTCATCAAGTCTGGCGATGTCGTTAAGCCCGTTATCCGCGACCTTGAGGCTCGTCCTTTGGCCTTGACTGAGCACGGCATGATTCGTCACTGGGTTCTAGACCCTACGCGTTTGCATCTCGGGCTGGGCGAGAAGGCTGCACCTATCGATCTGACTGGACGCAGCTTCGTCATGCACGCTGCCGACTCTGCCTGGTACGATGCCTATCGTACCGATCCTCTGTACAAGCACACGCCTTTCCTGATATCCACTCCTCGCCCAAATGAGGACTTCGACCAAGATATCACCTATGCAATCGCTCACGGCACCAATAGCACGGGCACCTGGGATGTCGGATGTGAGATTGACTTCCCCAGCGGCGGATGGAGCAAGCGCTTCATCCAAGACTGGGGTGGTTTGGAGGAATGGGTCATGTTCGGCAGAGGAGTCGAGGGCGTCGTGAAGACATTTGCAGAGCTTGCGGGTAAGCCCATGTTGGTTGGTAGAGATTGGCTTGGCTACCTGGGCTCGACCATGCTCCTTTCAGACAAGGAGAATGCGCAGAAGCTCCTGGAGGAATGGCCGGATATGTGTGTCAAGCACGACATTCCCTGCTCGGCCATGCATCTCTCCTCCGGCTTCACCGTCGACGAAGAGACCAACGATCGCTGGACTTTCTACCTCAACAAGAAGCGATATCCAGACTTCAAGGGAATGGTCAAGGTCTATCACGAGGCAGGCATCAAAGTCATCCCCAACGTCAAGCCGTATCTGCTCAGAAACCATCCCGCTTCAGACCGCCTCATGAAAGCTGAAGGTCTCTACTACGACCCCATCTCCAAAGGTCCCTCGAAGCAAAACCTCTGGTCCTCGGGCGAGGGACAGAGTGGAGCTGGTAGCTGGGCTGACTTCACCGCGGAGGAGACACGAAAATGGTGGGCCGAAGGCGTCAGGAAGTTTACTGACCTTGGCGTCGACGGCATGTGGGATGACAACTCCGAGTTCTACATTCGCGATGATGAGCTTCTCTTCAAGAATAACATGCCGGACGGCAAACGTGAGGCCACAATCGAAGGACCCGTCAGGACAGGGTTGATGGGCCGCCTCCTGAGCAACGAACTCATGAACAAAGTATCTCACGACACCCTCTTGGCAGCCGCTCCCAGCCGCCGTCCCTTTATCCTCACGCGATCTGCCAATGTCGCCGCCTTCAAGTACGCCTGCTCGACTTGGTCGGGCGACAACCTCACAAGCTGGCATAACATGCGAGGATCTCAGCACATCCAGCTGAACTCCGCCTTATCCCTGATCAACAGCACGGGAGCGGACATTGGCGGTTTCTGTGGTGACGCACCCTCGCCGGAGTTGTTTGTCCGCTGGGTGCAGTTGGGGGTCACGCATTCGAGGTTCTGTATCCATTCCGGATCGCACGATACGAAGGGAAGGGAGAAATTGAGTACACCATGGCTGGTGAGTTTTGGTCTCAGGCCTTTCGTGGAGATGAGAATAGTTCTAACTGAGAAACAGTACCCAGAGACGTTACCTATCATCAGAGAGCATATCAAATGGCGTTACGAGATGCTTCCTTTCATGTAAGCCCCCTTTTGAGATCTATATGGGAAGAGAGCATACTGAGATCCCATAGAAACAACCTCATGTGGCGGGCTCATCTTTATGCCGCCCCTACAAACGCTCCTCTCTTCTACGGACCCTTTTCCCAAGACCCGCAGCTGTACGAGCCAGCTGTTGTTGAGGGCTTCAACTCCTGGATGGGTGTAGGCCAACTCCTGGTTGCACCACAGTTGCACGAAGGAGCTGTCACTCAGTCCGTCTACTTCCCCAAGGCTTCCAAGGGGGACACGTCCTTGTACTTCAACCTCAACGCTCCGTTTGAGCAGTATAGGGCTGGCGAACTGAAGGATATTCCCACTCCGATCGAGCACGGTGCGCTGTTCGCCAAAGAGGGCAGTGTCATCCCGATTGGCAAGCCAAAGGCAACCGTCACAGCTCTGTCCGGAGATCCTCGGACTCACACGGATGGAGTAGATGTGGTCCTCGAAAAGGAGGGCGGTCAGGTTGGCATTGATGATTGGAGAGGAGTGCTGTTGTTCCCGAATCGTCAGGGTCGCGGCTATACTGATGATTGGATCGAGGACGATGGTATCTCCGCGAATCCCGGCACTTATCACGTCAAGATCACTTATGCTGGGCATCAGGATACTGTTGACGTGAGTATCTCGGCAGAGGACAAGGAATTTACGCCATTATGGAAGGGGGAGATCCATGTTGTACTGCCGGTCGGCGATCTCAGAACAGTCTCAGGGGCTGAGAAGAGCACGTGGAAGGATAGAGTTGCCTGGACGCTGAGGTTTGACTGAGCTCTTCACTGCTTTGTTTTTTTCCAAATCATTTTGAAACAAGACACCGGATTCTGGCGAGCAGAGAAAGAATGTGCGACAAATGTGGTCACCGAGCTGGGAATCTCTCACCAGCGACCGGCATAGTTTAGTACAGGAGGGGTTTTCATGCCCGATCTAGAATACATGATCACGTTTTCTGTGCCTTCAGACCACCTGTG
The DNA here is from genome assembly GCA_008271525.1 of Sarocladium brachiariae. Taxonomy (NCBI): domain Eukaryota; kingdom Fungi; phylum Ascomycota; class Sordariomycetes; order Hypocreales; family Sarocladiaceae; genus Sarocladium; species Sarocladium brachiariae. The sequence goes on along the minus strand of RQPE01000009.1, from coordinate 1,022,487 downwards.
AAGCGACGGTGCCTACGGGTCTCTCCACAAACTCCATGACCCCCTCGATAATATTCTCCCTAGCCTGCGGGGAGGCAACCTTGCTTCCAGCCAGATAGTTGAGCCACAGAAGCCTCGAAATCCGCTCATCGTCAACTGTTCCCAGCGTCTCGAGCTTTGAACTCTTCTTCCCACCGCCGTACATAACACTTAGCTTGCCTGCAGCGTCGCGGCAGAGAAGCATCTCCTTCTTCTTGGGCACGGAACCGCGGTTGAAAATCTCTTTGAAGGAGCGAACGGCAGCTCCAAAAGCCTCGTCACTGAATTGGGCGTTACCCTTTGAACGATCCTGAATGGCGCGGATGAAGCCGTCACGCAGATGATGGAAGTCGGTGTCGCGAACTGGGATGATGCGGAAGAGGCTTCGGCAACCAGCGTCCTTGAGAAGAGCGTCCCATGTCTGCTCTCCCTCGACGGGATCATGAAGAGACTTGCGCAAAGTGTCCTTCTCAGAGGGAATCAGCGTAGTGGCCAAAGGATTAATCTTTTTAACGAGATAGTGCTGTAGCTTCTCGACGTCCTGGGTAGCAACGTAAAAGCCGACGAGGTACACATTGATCCCAATGAATGTGACGCTGCGCATTCCCAAGCCGACGAGGGTGAACTCAGTTCCATCAGAACCGTTAACCGAAGCAGCGATCGGGGAACTCGGCTGACTTGGTGCTGTGGGCGGCTTCACATCGATGAGCCGGGGAAATGCTGGCACGGCACTATTTCCCGTAGGAACAATTTCCGTTCCGTCCTCGTCGTGGAGGACCACCTTGCGCTTCTCGCCAGCTTCCGTCTTGAAGGTGTCGAGATTCACCGGTGAATCCAGCTTCGCACCCTTGAACCCATCTCCGTGCTTCTCTTTCTCGGCCCTCTCGCTGAGCGCCTGCTTCAGCTTGTAGGCTGTGTAAATGAAAGAGATGATGCCAGCAACTGCGCCAGCAGCGAGAAACGCAGTTCTGTTATGCTCATAGTCGCGTCGCTGGGCCCGGATCCGGTTGATGTCGAGATCGTTGCTTGCGCTGTCCGATGCGGTGGGCCTGGTAAAGAACGTACGTCTTGCAGCGAGGCATTGGGATCTTCGGCAGGCTATGCAAACAGCCGGACGGGCTATCGACCTCGCAGGTTGCAGCATTGTGACAGCGAATCCCTAACCAGAGGGTTTCGTCTAGGAGTTGCAGGGATTGGGAGGTTGCCGATGTTGAGTGGTCCAAGTAGCACTGCGAGCTAGAAGCATGCAATGACGCCAACATGGAGACCACGTGACTTGGAGAACCTCATGTGTATCTCTTCAACTCGAATCATCTGCCCCCCGTTCGATGGCCACATGACCCGGTCTGGATCCCATTTCTGAGAAATTGTCTTCAACACTAGCTCTAAAAGTAAAACTTCGTAAAGACCTTGTACATGAATAGATCATGGAAGTCTTGCCTTCCTCATCTTCCTTCACTGCCGTAATCCAACGATATTGAGTCCTGGCACACGGAACAGCAAGGTCAGCGCCAAAACCCAGCTACACACACGCCTCAGGATGGCCCCTCTCCTCAAGTCCATCTCCTTGCCATGGTGAAACTATTATCAAGTAGTGCAATTATTGCGGCTTCATCTTGACTAGGTACCTAGGTACATTGACGAGACTTCTGAGACATGACCAACCTGAGCGATTCAAGGGTTAGGGTCAGCAGTTTGGAGATTGGGCGCTACAGAGATGAAGGGTCATATCACAAGTGGCAGAAAGGTATATCTACCTAGTAGGTATGCACTCCTACGCAAAAAACAGTCGCAGTAGACGTGTTGCAACATGGTGGATCGTACCATGGTGCGTGAGACGGGAGCTGAAATGATCTGTGCGGTATTATCCTGTTTCTCGTCGCGATGAAGGGGTCAGGTCGTTAAAGCATCATAGCTCGAGACCTGAGGCATAGTGCCATGTCGCAGCTAGGCTCGTAGTGCTTGTGGTAGCTGCTGCAGCTGCCAGTTCGGACCGTGTCTAAATATATGTTGCCATTCATCTCTGACTTGGTGTATAAAACAAGGTCTACGAGCACATCTCGTCTACGAGCACATAACATATACCCGTAACTCGTTGATTCAGCTTCAAGTCTGATGGCGCGTCAAGCTTTGCGTTGCCGTCAGGTTGTAATTGGTTCCCCATCCCTCACAACCGTCCGCACTGATGTGCCTACTCGTACTATTAAATACCTGGTAGGTAGTAGTAATACCAGCAAGTACAACTTGAACTCCTCAGCCTGCCTGTATAAGGTGCCTTACCTAGTACCTACTACCGATACCTCTTGTCGTGATACAACGAGTGGTGCCAGTTAGGTTCGAGGAGGTATGGCGCTTCAAATGCAGGGCTGGCCGTGCCGTAAAGTTACGACTCAGCGGCACTCAGTGCAGTGGCTAATGGCGAGCTTAGCGGATCATTCCAGGCACCCATTGCCCTGTGGCCCTGGCCCTGACTCGGAGGTAACCCGCTTCAGCCCAGACCAAGCAAGCAATGAATGAATGAATGCCTTTGCTCTGCCCTACCGAAAAGTGCCATGCCTTAGAAATCATCCATCCATCCAACTTTGTCACATCTCCCCTCCACACCTCCCACCATCACCACCGACCAAGACGCCCACGATCACCACCCCCATTAACCACATCTGCCGCCCTCCTCCTACATATAGACACACTGCTATTCATCAGGGCTCGCTAGTCTAGTCATCCTCAGTTGTTCGCCGTCACGAGACGCCTGCTCTATCATCTCGACAAACCGTGACGTTGTCACCAGAGCCCTTGTTCGCCATCGAGTCACCCTGACTCTGACAACCTAGTCACGTTGACCCTCAGCCTGTCCAGCCTGCGATCGAGCCCATCGACGCAACGATCGAGACTTCGCGACAGCGCTTACGCCTCGTCGCCTTCCCGCCGACCTCGACTTTGTAGCCTCACAGTGCAAGCAACAGCAAACACGCGATATCCTTCTTGACATTCACCTACAGCATTTGACGCGGCGAATCCCGCATTGTGCACCTCTCAACACATTCTCCTGCATATACAACTCGTTCTTGGCCCAAGCGCCAGGCCATGGCGACATAGTCCTCGAGATGGCTCCAATCACACCTCGCAATGCCCCTGTCGAGGCAGCCGCCATGAACATGGAGGAACAGAATGATTCACACTCGTCCTCGTCTTCAAACTCCCCCGCGCCCGCTGACAACGAGGAGTCTGACTTCTTTCTTGGAAACAACGACTCGCAGTCATCGTTGGGTGTAATCAACCTTCAAGATATGAACGTCGACGACCAGTGCGTACCGCCCATCAACCGACTGCCCAACGAAATCTTCCTCGCCATCTTCTCCAAACTCAACTCGACGAACGACATCTATCACTGTCTCCTCGTCTCGCGCAGATGGGCTCGCAACGCTGTAGACTTGCTGTGGCATCGCCCTGCCTGTACAAATTGGGCGAAACACAGCAGCATCTGCCAGACACTTGGTATGGCGAACCCATACTTTCCCTATCACGAATTCATCAAGCGTCTTAACCTAGCATCCCTCGCCGATGATGTCAACGATGGTAGCATTATGCCTTTGTCGGTGTGCACCCGCGTCGAACGATTAACCCTCACGAACTGTAAGCAAATCACCGATCGAGGCCTTATTGCCCTTGTCGAGAACAGCACTTCACTCCTCGCTATCGACATCTCAAACGACCGGAACATCACGGAACAGTCCATTTTGTCCATGGCCGAGCACTGCAAACGTCTCCAGGGACTCAACATCTCAGGCTGCGAGCATATCTCCAACGACAGCATGATTATGCTGGCACAGAATTGCAAGTATATCAAGAGAGTAAGTCGGTGGCCATCCAAGTTTGTATTCAACTCACCTAAACTCCGCTGCAGCTCAAACTCAACGAGTGTTCTCAACTCTCCGACGACGCCGTTTATGCTTTTGCGAACAACTGCCCCAACATTCTCGAGATCGATTTGCAGCAGTGTAAGCTGATTACTAATGGTCCCATCACGTCGCTCATGGCGGACGGCAACTGCCTGCGCGAGCTACGGCTGGCCAACTGCGAGCTCATAGACGACAATGCTTTTCTCCCTCTCTCATCCCGACGCAAATTTGATCACCTGCGGATCCTGGATCTAACCTCATGTTCTCGCTTGACGGATGCTGCGGTTCAGAAGATTGTGGAAGCGGCACCAAGACTGAGAAACCTGGTACTGGCCAAGTGTGGCAACATCACTGACGTTGCTGTCAATGCCATTTCGACGCTCGGGAAAAACCTGCACTATGTCCACCTTGGACATTGTCGGCAAATCACTGATCAGGGCGTAAAGAACCTTGTGAACTCCTGCAACCGCATTCGTTACATCGACCTTGGGTGCTGTACCAACCTGACGGACGAATCCGTCAAACGCTTGGCTTTGCTTCCGAAGCTCAAACGAATTGGGCTGGTGAAATGCGCCAACATTACGGATGAGTCAGTCTTCGCACTCGCGGACGCTGCCTATCGACCGCGGATGCGCAGAGATGCTCAGGGTGTTTTCATCGGAGGCGAATACTTCTCCTCCAGTCTGGAACGCGTGCATCTCAGTTACTGTCTTAGCCTCACTCTCAAGGTGTGTTTTTGCCAAAAGCCGGCGCGAACCCCATCGAATTTTATGAAACTAACCAGGTGGCCGGCAGAGTATCTTGAGGCTCCTGAACTCATGCCCCAGATTGACACACCTGAGCTTGACTGGCGTTCAGGCCTTCCAACGCGAGGAGTTCCAACCGTACTGTCGTCAGGCGCCGCCGGGTATGTGGGATCCGCTGTGATGATGTGCATGATGTTAACCGTTCTCAGAGTTCACCCCACATCAGCGCGACGTCTTTTGTGTGTTTTCCGGGCACATGGTCGGCAAGTTCCGTGAATTTCTGAATAGCTCTCCACTGTTTGAAGAAGAACGTCGCAGCCTACCCAGCATGTGGCCACAAGCACAACGCCGAACCAGACGTGCACAAGAGCCAACCCCAGCTGCTGGTTCTACCGTGATGGTGGTTGGAGATGGAGGAGACGATGAAGCGTATGACGACGACAACGATTACGAAGGTATGGACGCGATACCAAATGGCGAGAACACCACTCATCTTCCCTACGCTCCCGCGCCGCTCAGCGCCCTGACGACCACGGCCCATCCTTTCATGCAGATGGCAGCCTCGGCCCCAGGCCCTATCTTTGCTGCTCCTGTACCGCAGGAAGGGATGTCTTTGCTTACCTCTGGCTCGACACACGGCCAGAATGGCATCCTAGGCCCTCTCTCGTTTTCGAGCTTCATGAGCAATGCGCCTGCATTGGGCCAACCTCCTCTGAGCGCGTATGGCCAAGCCCAAGCAAGCATGGCTAGCCTTGGCCCCCACGGCTCAAGTCAAACGCGTGATGGCGGCCAGCCACCAGCTGGCGCCAGCTCTGCGCCGCTTCATCAGCGACCAGATAGCGGAGGTTCTGGTTGAAGATGGGACAGAAGAGACAGTGATTGGCAAGGTCATCAGTCCCTATATTGTACTTTGTTTGCGATATGCCTCGACTGAGCTGTTACAGGTCTCCATGGGCACTATACCGGCACGTCAGCATCAGAATGATCCTCAAATGAGGGCTCTGTTCTAGACTTGCATCAGCGTCCGGCTCAGTGCGCATGCGATTTGTTTGTGTTGGGCGACAAGACTGTATACCAGACGCTGCAAGATGATACCCAGGAGTGAGAAGGCATGGGGCTGACTCGGCCGATTGCCCCCCACGCGAACACGAGACTACGAATGCCAGCGCAAAGGAAGTTGAAGGGGGTGGGCTTCGCTTAGCTTAGCTCACCTCATCTTCCTTAAGCAAGGCGAAAGCTGCATTACACCCCTTCAGTTTGAATGACTTTTAACCTACAGCATGAATGGCGATCCCTGTTACTCTTTGGATGGCGAGTGAATAAAGGTGTGCGCGAGGACTTGGCAGGCAGACAAGCGAGCAGGGATAAATCGGGAATGAGCATGTTTATCATCATGAAGTTCTGCCGGGCAAAGCAGAAACTGGGCGAAGGAGGACTTAATCTCGATGGGTTCGGACTACGGCTTATGAGAAGGATCATATATGTTGGCTGGCCCATTCAGCTCCTAAACATGCGTGCCTCGCGCTTGGTTCCGCTCCCCTTTGTGAGTGGACCGTCGCTGGTGAAGCTTTCACGATTTGGGTATGCTCTCATCCCTCTCTCCGCGCTGCCCATACAATACCCTTTTCCAAAATCGCCATAAACCACGGATCCTCATAAGCCTCCTCGAAGTGCCCCAATGCCGTGTAAAACACCCGCGTGCCGCCTCGAAGCTCATGACACCAAGCCAACGGGTGCTGCGTCTCGTGCTGATCCTGATGCCCATTCCAGCCCTGATATGTAGTTTTATCCACGGAGATCAACACCGTGCTCCCTTTGGGTGGGATCCGGGGCTCCGGGTGGAAGTTATACCATTCGTCGTACCAGGGGAAGTCTGCAGCTGGATACGTAGATTGTAGACCGGCAGGACATTGTGGTGCTGCCAGGGGAACCGATGACGATGAGGGTTCAGGAAGTCCACTGACTATGAAGTGCCCTTGAACCTCCTCAGCCCTATTCCCAACGGGATCTCGCTTCACATCATGAACCCTCACAACACCCCACTGGGGCTCGGGATGCTCCGAAAAAGCACCGCCCAGCATCTCCGCATACCATCGCCACCGTTTCATCCCAGACGTCGCAGCATGGATCCCGACGACTCCGGAATTCCTCCCTCGCCGACCGCCGTCTACAAACCTCCTCACGGCTTCCTTGCCGGCTTCGTCGAGATAGTCACCCGTGTTGTGGCCCAGGATCAGAACATCCTGCAGAGGAAGGAGGCTGATCAATGCGGACAGCGATTCGGTGTGGGTGAGGTCGAGAGATGGGAGAAGGCTGAGGGAGGTGGCTAACGAGTGGATGCAAGTGTGTCGGTACCCAGCCGTTGCAGTGAAGAGCAGGGCTTTTATCGGTGGGTTCATTTTGGAGGATGCAGGCGGAAGAGGGAAAGAAAGATGTCTGGTAAACGTGTGCGTAGATGATATAGAAGACGGGCCAAAGCTGAAAGTCACAGGTGACGATAATTTGAATGGTGATGACGATGGAAAACCTACGCCTCTGAATCGACGCTGAGCGGGGTTCGACATTGCATCGATCGATCCTTGTCAGTATTGTTTTCCGCATCACTAAGGAGCTGCCAGAATAGGACATATCGTTCGCCGTCTTACTAATGAATTGTTTTCGATTTACACATGATCTGGAAAACCGTTGTGCCGTGTTGCATCGCCTTTTGGGCAAGGCGGCAGGGTTGTGTGTGTCTATAGCGTAATAATACGTATAATATGCGAAGCGTTACCTGGCTGTCATTTGAACTCCTCCCCTCCTCGTGCAAGAGGCCACACCGTGTGCTACTAGATAAATACTACAGTAGAGAAGGGAAAAAGGATTCCATGTCCGAAGCTTGGTGGTAGATGAGCACTCTTGGTGCGTAAATTACACATCGTGATGAATCGTCTAGGCTAAGGCTGACGGCCTCGCAAACAGTCAAGGGTGTGTTTTAAGGAAGGTAGGCTTGTTCATATAGTCATTACAAAGGTGTAATCTGGTTCATTCTTTTGCTTTCTTATGTTTATGAGTCATACTTTGGCCGTGCCACTATGTATCTTCCAAGACAAGCAGGAATAACAGAACCTCATGGTATCAAAAAAAAAAGAAGATTATAAAAGGGTCAGCACACCATCCTCACCATCCGCAATCGCTAAACCATTGGGCCCTCAAGAATACATATCGGGATCATATGCTTTTGGCACCCAGAATCTAGACAGTCTCCTTGGCCTTCTCGGTGCTGGTCTGACTGCTCGCGACAGCGCCACCGGTATGCATATCAGAAATAGAGCCAGAGTCAGCAACGTGACGGGTAAGCTCGACGTAGTCATACGCAAACTCGCCAAGCTGGCAGTCATCCATGCCCATCTCCTCTTCCGCGGGCGTGGCGCGAAGGGACAGGCCGGGGATGAGGTTCATCAGGAAGAGGATGATGCACGTCATGACAAAGGCCCAGCCGAAGCACGCGCAGGTACCGGCAAGTTGGTAGCCGACCTGGATCCAGTTACCCTCGACCCAGCCGATGGGGTCCTTCTCGGCGCCGGAAAGACCGGCAATCCAGGAACTGTTCCGGGGGGTTGACGTTAGCATTCGAGTCACAGGATATATAAGATGGATGTTGTTATACAAGGGTGAACTTACGCTCCGAAAACTCCAGTCAGGATGTTGCCGACCATGCCGCCAATGCCGTGGACAGCAAAGATATCCAGAGCATCATCAACCCCGATGAGGAACTTGAGCTTGGTGGCGAAGTTGCAAGCAATACTGGTGACGATGCCAATGACAACAGCGCCGTAGGCAGGAACGAAGCCAGCGGCTGGGGTGATGCCGACGAGACCAGATATGGCACCGGAGCAGAAGCCAATGGTGCTCCATTTCTTCTCGAGGCGGTAGTCAAGGAGGACCCAGGTCAGGCCACCCAGAGCAGCAGCCAGGTTGGTGATGTAGCAGGCGAAGATGGCCTGGAGGTTCATGCCGAGAGCGGAACCACCGTTGAATCCGAACCATCCAACCCACAGGAAGACGGTGCCGAGGACGACGTTGGTGACGTTGTGAGGGCGGTAGGGAAGACCGTGGTTCTTGTTGTAGCCAGTGCGCTGACCGAGCATGAGGGAGTAGGCGAGCGCGCAGGTACCGGAGGTAACGTGAACCGGACCACCACCGGCAAAATCGTAGCTAGGCAGGTTGAAGAGCCAGCCATTACCGTTCCAGGTCCAGTAGGCGATGGGATCGTAGACGATCGTGGCCCAGACGAACATGAAGACGACCGCAGGCAGGATGCGGCCACGGTCGGCGACAGCGCCGATAGCGAGAGCAGGAGTAATAGCGGCAAACATTCCCTGGTAGAGGCAGAAGAGGATGTCAGGGATGCCACCGACATCCTGGCCCATGGTGTTCATGAGGCCGAAGTGGTCGAGCGCACCAAAGAATGCGTTGCCGGTGCGGGAGAAGGTGAGCGAGTAGCCCCAGAAGAACCACTGGAAGGATACGACGCCGACGGAGAGCATGGAGAGGAGGAGAAGCTCGAGGGCGGACTTGCGGCGGGCGAGACCACTGTAGAAAAAACCAACACCGGGGATCATGAGAAGCACGAGAGCAGCGCTGACAGTGATCCAGGCCATGTTACCGGTCTAAGAAGGGTCCGGGGTCAGTCTTCATAAGATTCCACGCGAGTGACCACGAGATTCTGAATTTTGAGTTTCGTTGTTTATGAGAATACTCACATCATAGAAGATGTTCAGGTTGTGAACACCGGTGTCGTAACCGGAGTTGGCACTGTCTGTGGTGCCATTGTAGGCTGGAAGCTCGCTCATGTTGACAATGTCGAGGTCTGTTCTATCGAGCTCGCACACGGCTTACTGTTGACAGTGAGTGGGTTGAGACAGATGAAGAGGAGACACCAGCAACCAAGCAGTGAAGCTCCAATCTTGAAAACCACAACAAGGATCCAGAGCAATCAACCCAAGAGGGAGAGGAATGAAAGGGTAATGAGGAATGAGGCAAAAGAAAAGGATGAAACAGAAGCACCCTGAGTCTGAGCGGGAGGATGAGGAAAGATATACCCGTCCAGGGTCTGGGCACGTAGACGAGGGTTGACGCCGATCCACGGCTCGGCGGACTCTGGTCGATAATGGCTGAGCAATAAATGCTCCTGACGCGAAAATGTAGTCAGTGTCTCGTCCCACCCCTAGCGAAAGGAAAGATTGACAATACAAACAGAAAGAAGCTTGTTCCACTGACCCTGGCTAATGGAAGCACGCCCAAGCCTAGCTTCAAAAGCTTGGGTGAGTTTTGGGGTTAGGGAGGGGCGTGCGAAGTGAACGAAAGCATAGTTTTCTTGTGAACCCCATGCCCGTCCATCACGCATGGAGAAGACACGGAGGGGGGGTGTAAGAACATGTGTGGCCTTCTGTGGTGGTCAACCTTGATCGAGGCTGTGGTGAGATGCGGACATCATTAGCCTCAACATGAACACCAGCGACGGGAACCGTGTGGGGGAGATAAGGAATACTGACTACATGTGCGCGCCTAAAGCAGGGGGTGTCGTCCACGTTGTTCAACTACATACACATGCAGTCCGTATAGTACTACTTACACTTTGTCAGTTAGCCCGACGCATGGCTGGAGAAAAGCTTACTGAAAGGCATAATACACTCGCAGGCTCGCTTGTTCAAGCCACTCACGTTCAAGCTGTTGCTATAGAGTTCTCTTCTGGATGCATTCTGGGTCCGCACCACACTCGTCAAGAACATGCCCGGAGCAGTGAAGTGGTGGCGCTGTCAGGCCACATGCACATATGCAGACAGACCTTGACAGCTTTCAGACCGGCTAATGCACAGCTGCTCTCAGGATTCTCTTCATCAACGACGACTATTTTCAGCTCTGCGATTTTCCTCCAGCGATGAAGTCGGTTGGTTCCAGTTTCGCCCACACGGTTGTGACGACGACGAGAGACAGCGCATCTTGGCAACTCTTATCATCACCTGGGACAAGCGTTGCTGGCTCGGTAGTTGCTCATCCTGAATCCCTTAGTGCCAATGCCCAGAGAAGCCGGCGACGATGATCGACCACTTGACGCATGGCAACATAGTCGTTGACAGACAAGCGGTCGGTGAACACGGGCTGCCATCGAGTCGTGCGCGCTTAATGCGCCAGTTGGCGTGTCCCTGGCTGGCAGACGTCTGACAGTTCACCACCTCCTTCAATGTGCAAATTGCACATTGACGGATACAACAGAGCAGACGAGGCGTGTTTGTGTAATTAGAGAAAGTGTCTGCATACGCCAGGTTCCACCCCCCGTCAACGGCTCTCTCCACACAAAACGACAAACGACGGGAATGCGAACGAGCAGCACTGACCATGCGGTGGTGTTGCTCCACATCTGCCTTCACTGATAAGCTTCCCACCGTTCACAGGCTCCATGCCAGTCTTGGTTGCTTGGCGGAACCAGGGTTGTCAACTCCTTGGGATGCTTATCTTTACAGCTGTGCCGTTTGGTTGATGTTAGACTCTGAGCATGAAAGGTTGCTGGATGGCTGCCAATTGAGCACTCAGTGGATTGGTATCGGATCGGATGGGTTATTGGACGGTTTGAAACTGATTCGTTGTACGCGATCTGTTTTACTCATGTGTAACTGGTAATCGCCATCTTTCACCCAGTTTTATCGCCAATCGCCAAGTCGTCCGTGTAAATGAACCTGGGGCGAAACTGTCGCGGGAAATGTCATGAGGAACAACCGATCCCGAAATTACCTCACGGTAGCGTTTTCTGTAGTAGGTAATTAGTGTAGACATGCTGAGCCTTGTCTCCGTACAGCTATCTGGTCGGAAACGTTTCTCGTGATGTGATTGAGAATGAGACATGCAAACTGGCCCAAGCTGAGGCTTCAAGTTCTATCCTCGACCATCCCCACCAGCTTTTGACTCCAATTCACGGCCAGATTCCGCGCATGCGATCCAATGCCATTAGAAGCGCTCATTACAAGCAAGCTGAGGGTTCGTAAACAAGCCCTGCGAGTCTGCGTGATCGATATGGCACCGCTTATGGGGGTACTCTTCTCCAACCCATGATTGGGAGTGAAGAAGTCTGTGTACATGGCATCGATCCAATTCACATTCACTTACGCAACACATTGTTTGGTAGCCTTCTCATGGCCGGTATCATGGGCCTTATCAGTCGTCTCCATGTTTGCTCAGTCACCCGTCCCCTTCTGTCTGAGCCAAGAAACCCAAGGTGCGTCCCTCCGTTTTGGGCTTGCGGAGGTGCCCTCTTCGGTGAATCGTGTCCAATGGACCAGTGAACGAACATGCGCAGTCGGTCGCTAATAGCAGCCAGTGAAAAACAGTGGCGTTCCCTCCTTACGAGGAGCTTTCCCCCACCGTTTACAGTGTCTGCCTCGGGTCAGTCCATTAACCCGCGGTCAAATCAGCTCCTAGCGCGATACATGTTTGGACGGCTTCTTATCTCTTGGCGCCAACGAGGGTTAGTGGTGGCCTCATCCAAGGCTGGCGCCCTTTCCAGACACTTATCCCCTGAATAGTAAGGCGCAGTCCAAAGAACAAGGAATGTAAAGTGTAAGAGGCTGATAAGGCGACAACACCTCGAACGGTGAAATCAGAACAGTGCTGTTCTCACTCATCGACGGCGTCCATAGCGCTATCGAAAGTATCATTTCGCGCATTCGAACGGCAGTTGATTGAATATTCATCTTTCCTGAGGTTGAGTCTGAGCCGTAGTAGTCCACGCTGCAAGAGTGTCCTCGAGGGCTCGGTGTACAATGACTAGAAGCCTCTTTTGCTGGACTTCCATGACATAATCCATGGTTCCCTGAAATCCACGGCGGCTCATTATGCCTGCTGATTAACAGAGAAGCAGCTCTTGAACGAGCTACCTACATGAGGGTATCGAAAACCGCTCTTGTGTGGTTTGCTGGCAGTACTGTCTTTCCATCAAGGAGCCACTTCTACATATACATGGTTATACAGATGACCATAGTAGGTTTCCACTGAATGGGGCTATTGCCATACCTCTTCATTCATCTCACCCCCTCTGCTCCCACCTGCGAGGCGTGATTGTCTTTAGAGCTCCAGATCCAGCGCCCGCAACAGCACCTGACAAGGCTGTGCGGGCGTAGAAATGCACGATTCCCGCTACCTTAACCGTGGGGAACCATGTTGACAGCGCGATGAGGTTGCACTCAAATATACATAACCCCAGGTTTGTCGCAAATAGAGGAAGGCATCCTGAGAATTCTAGGATATCTTCAATGCAAATATTCTATTTGATACTGAAGGGAGCACTTGCGAAGGGGGGCGTTCCGTTAACATGCATATCTGTCTAGACCCTCATCTGTGGGCTCTTATCGGTTCAGCTTCAGGTCTCATCGGTCACGCGAAGCTCATGTCCCTGCATCAGATGCCGACCTATCCTAATTGATTGGAGCTCCTATCTTTGTCGACCGTTCTCTTGAGCACGTGCGTCTCCGAACTTTTGCGCCGTGTCTGGGCGAGCTCTTCCTCAGCCGCTTGTTTCCGCTTGCGCCAGCTAGGCAAAGCTCATGTGATCACCACCAGCACACAAGAAGGAATGGAAACTGTGCATCGATGCAGCTCGTTGCATGACTATGCGTTCTATATGAGTTCTCTTGATGTCTTGCGAAAATTCATGGTCGGATCTATAGCTGATAGGATGGAGGACTCAACACCCAGTTCTTCCATGGGGATTCATTGAGTCCAAACCACACGCCTGTGATGTACGTTCATGTTGAAGGCTTTACATGGCAACAGAACCCTCTCGCGTAGTAATGGGGAAGTTTCCGCTGTATGCCGTATTAACTCGCATTGAGGATGACCGTATGATCGAATAGAGGGTGGCATGTCTGAGGGCCGAGACTTTCATATCGCAACTGCATTTCGCCACTCTTGCTCGAGTTCAGACAACCTCTTCGCGACCTCAAACGGTGCCTCTTCTTCCAGGACTTTTCGCTGAGAAGTCGAGATCTGTGCCAGTACATATCTGCTGACAGAAGCTGAGTCCCGTTCCTTCGGCCTTCCGATACCGATAGCGACGCGGGCCAACGGGGAAACAGGATACGACTTTTGTGAAACGCTATCCTTGATACTCTTCATGCCGTTGTGGCCACGCGGGCTCCTCTCCCAAGGGATTAGGTTGACAACGCCTAGCTCTTTTTCCAGTTCGTCGTGAACAATAACCAAGCTCAGAGACTCCGCACCATATTTCTGTTGCATCTGTTTCCACACTCGGGCCACAAATCCTCCAGACACGTTCATGAGGGTAGGTGATTGGACCAGAGTGTATTTCGGGCCTTGTGAGATCAGATATTTAAACCCCCCTACAGCAGTTTCACTTAAGGGAGGTTGTTGCAGTACTCTGACAAGACCGTTCAAGGCAAAATGCCCAGCTGAATGAAGGCTCTCATAAGTTGGCAGAGGATTGCCGATGCTCACGACAAGAAATTTCGGATTCCACTTCATGTCGCATTATGACGAATGGTGTTGCGTGAACAGGTCCAAATCGCGAACTTCCAGATACCGGGGAGTACGCGAGCTCACGTGACTCTCTCTCCGGCCAAGCCGCAAGCGGATGATCGATGTTGCGGTCAGCCAAAAGCTGCGCCCCATCACGCTGACGTCGGTGGTCCCAATTGGGCTGGGATCATAGCCGCCATCATCTAGTCAGTCACGGAACTTATCGCAATCCCCCTCAACCCTCAGAGGGACTCTTATTCATCGGCCAGTATCGATACAAGCTTAGTATCAGACTTGCGCGGAACAGGGACACTTTATTGAGCTAATCGATAGACAACATCTGCGAAGATGTCGTGGGCAGGTACGACGACACGAACACCCCGCCTGGTTGTGGAGGCTTTGTTGATCAGGTCATAGGCTTCAAGAAGAATGTGAACCGCGCGACGACGCAGGTTATGATGAAGACGGGTATGTGAGGGACTCTTAGGAATTACAAGATGTCAGAGTATCGCTGACAGCCAGCGCAGGACATGTTGAGAAGACGAACGACCGTGACTACGAGGTAGAGGAGAGGTGCGTTTGTGACGTTGGTATAACTGGAGGAGCGTAGCTGACGATTAGGACAGACGATTCAAAACTATGGAGGCGGCCGCTCTCAAGCTTCAGAAGGAGTCAAAAGGATACCTTGATTCACTCAGAGGTTCGGACAAAACTTCCAATCTTCTGGGCGTACACTAATCCCTCCTAGCAATGACGGCATCACAAATGCGAATTGCTGAAACGATTGACGCATTCTACGGCGATTCAGGTGCCAAGGATGGTGTCAGTCGAAGTTACAAGCAAGCCGTCGAAGATCTCGACGCCGAGACCATAAAAGCCCTCGATGGTCCATATCGAACCACCGTGCTCGATCCTATCAGCCGCTTCTGTGCCTACTTTCCCGATGTCAACGAGTGTATCAAGAAGCGTTCACACAAGCTGCTTGATTACGATGCGCTGAGAGCAAAGGTCAAGCGGCTGGTCGAGAAGCCCGATAAGGATGCTACCAAATTGCCTCGCACAGAAAAGGAACTCGAGATGGCGAAATTGGCGTATGAGCAGCTGAATGAGCAGCTCAGCACCGAAGTGCCGCAGCTCATCGATCTACGTGTGCCCTACCTGGACCCAAGTTTCGAAGCACTGGTCAAAATTCAGTTGCGCTTCTGCGCCGAGGCTTATTCACGAATGGCACAGGTGCAGCAGTACCTAGATGCCGAGACACGCGATCTTTACGCCGAGGGCCATTTGGATGCAAGGGTAGAGGAAGTTTTGCAACAAATTCGCGAGCTAAGCATAAGCGGAACCGTTTGAGTACGAATTTGAGGGGAAGGATTGGGAAACTCTGCCTCAGGAAACGACGTGACGGTCAGGCGTACGGCTGGTAATTGGGAAAGTTCTCTGTACATATTTCATCGTCGCGTTCACTGGTTTATGGATAGACATGAGCCCAGGCATACATATCAGGATGGTATCTTCATTTGCTTCATTAGTTTACCTTTACCCTCATCGAAATTGGGTTCAAGGTCACTCCATCGTAAACTCATTCATCCTGGCCATGACCAAAGCTGACACGATGGCCTGCTAGCCTCCAACCTGTGCACCATTCTGCATTGAAAACAGCTCACTCAAGCTCAGCCTCCTTCCCACAGCTTGCAAGGCTGGCCCGACTTCGGGTTTCGCCTCCTCAATAACACCTGATGAGCTCGCGACCTTCCATGCCTCTTGGATCATAGCAAAGTTCGCCTGCCGCGTCTGCTCGTTGTCGTTGTGTATCCACAAGCCCATGACCCTGGGGCCCTGGCCCTCCCACTCTCCTGCAACGCTCAAGATGACAAGTTCGCTGGTCAGCTCCGCATGCGTAACTCGCGCCAGATCGACGATAACATTGTCCAGGCCCCTCCTGTTCAGGACGAAAACACAAGCGCGCGGTCGCTGGTTCGGGTCTCCAGTCAGCGGCGCCTGCGCGCATACGAACATTGTGCCCTCAATACCAGCTTTATCCCACTGTTCGGCGAGACTGTCGAATGTGTAAACCACCGCATTTGCAGCTATGCTCAGGATGGTGTGAATAGATGGGAGGTATCGGCGGAGCACAGAAAGGTTAAGCTCGTTGTTGTCACGGGGGGGCGGTGGTTCGTAGGAGGCGTGTATGGCAGCCGCATCTGATTCATAGTCTGATACTGCCGGGATACGATTTGACGGGTCACGGTTGTGCCGGCCCTTGCGCGGCGTGGCTCGGCTCATGTTGTTGCTTCTGATGGCTGCCGAAAGACAAAGATGCCAGTCAAATTGTGCACTTCGCTGACGCTATCGATGCAGATGGTGTCAATCTCTGTATTCGATTGATGATTCGACGCAATTCGAAAGTTGAGTTGGTCCGTTCGCGGGCTCTTTATGGTCCTTTGCCGCCCGTTAAGAGAGTAAGGTTGCAATGGTGCAATATACGTGATGAAGCCACCTGAGTCGACGGCCCAATCGATAAGGCGCCAAAGTGGGCGGGCAGTTACATCACCACCAAGGTGATCACGGGGCAGCCTATGACACTCAGCACCCAACCGACCTCTTATCCTCGCTGAGACTTGGACAAGCGTTGTCTCTTTATTACTCCAGTCCTCGATCGAAAACCTTACTCAAATGCTGCAATCATAGCCCGAGTATGGCTTAGTATCAAGTCTTTCAGCCAAATACCCTGGGTATGACGACAGTGAGCTTCCCCGCGACAAATTCATGACTAGGACAATCGGTCGCAACACAGCCAACGCGCACTTACTTGGTCGTCGCAAGACCTCGCGCAACGACGACAGTGCCGCATATAGGTATCGCTGAGTTGAAGCTTACTCTTGCCCGTGTTTGCCTGCCCAGGGGTGCCATGCGATGGAGCCTTCGGCCACAGTCGCATCTATTGATTCGTCTACCATCTCAGACCCGGTAGACCTTTCTTCCACGCCACAGTCTCTTGCGAGAGCCGTTCTTGCGCGACGATCCGAGTACGTGCGACCGCATCGAATCAAGGTGAAAATCGGAACATGGAATGTTGCAGGATGCCCTGGCGCAGACAAAGACCTCGCGAGTTGGTTTGTAAGTGGGAGAGGCATCGATAAAAGCCTCGCAAACTTGAACCTCGCTGGAAATTCCGCTATAGAGCATGACCAGGCGAAACTGAGAGATGCGGACGAGGATTCTATACGTCTCATAGGCGGGGATGACATCGGCTTGTACGTCCTAGGCTTACAGGAGATTGTGGATCTCAACGCGGCAAAAGACTATATGAACCGAGCCGTGTACACAGATACTGGTCCAGCAGATAAGTGGAAAGCGGCTCTTGAAGATGCGATGCCACCTGGTTATCAGCTTGTGGCATCTGATCAACTGACCGGTATCCTACTTCTCATCTACGCTTCACCAGCAGTCGCATCGACCCTCACAAACGTCAGCACCAAGCAAGTCGGCACTGGGTTGTTGGGTTATTTCGGTAATAAAGGCGCTGTGGTCACAAGGCTCGTTCTTGGGGAGACAACTCGCATGGTGTTCGTCAATTGTCACCTTGCTAGTGGCGCTGGGGCGCTTGAGCGGCGGTGCTGGGACGTGTCGCAAATTCTTTCAAAGACACAGTTCGATCCTGTAGTTCACTCTGGCGTCGCCGAAGACGAAGGCGAGAGAATTGGTGAAGAGGACTTCGCCTTCTGGTTTGGTGACCTCAACTTCCGTCTCGATGGGCTGCCGGGAGATGATATCAGGAGGCTGCTCACGCTACACACGCGAGGCGAGTACGGCGCAACCGGAGAAGTGGATGAAAGACCGCTGGATGGCGAAGGCGTGATTGTCGGGCGGGCGTCGGAAAGCGATGACAGTACGACACCGTCATCGCATTCAGGCGATCAAAGCTTTGACACAGAAAACACCCTGCCTGACCCTGATGACTTCCCTGAGGACCCCAGCCAAGATCCGACATCGCTCCAGGCAACACTCGACTCGTTGTTGCCGCATGATCAACTTCGACGAATGATCCAAGAGCGCAAAGTCTTCCATGATGGCTGGCGCGAGGGACAAATCACCTTCTTGCCCTCATACAAATACGACCTTGGAACTGTTGGATTGTTTGACACCAGCGAGAAGCAGCGTGCACCAAGCTGGTGCGATCGTATCTTATACCGCACACGAAAGGATAAGCAGGACTATGAGGCTAGGTTCAAAGATGAAGCCGAGGCTAGAAAACGTGACGAAGAGATGAAGGCGAGAGGAATCGAACAGGATGACGATGTGCTCTTCAGCTACGACCCAGGGGAGGATGGCGACGATGATGGCGAAGCCCCTTCTAAGGAGAGCCAGGTTGTTCCTTACGACGAGTACGACGAGAACGAGGAACACAATGAAGAAGAAGAGGTCGTCACGAAGGAAGGGTACGTTGACCGTATCAGCCTCGATATTTATACCTCACACCAAAGAATTACCTCGTCCGACCACAAGCCTATAATCTCCATTTTCACCCTCGATTACGATGCCGTGGTGCCCGAACTGAAGGCCAAAGTTCACGCTGAAGTCGCAAGAGAGTTAGACCGCGCTGAGAATGAGGGACGACCTGGCATCACCATTGTCAATGAAGGTGCTCCATCGCAAGAGCACGTCTCCATCGAGTTCGGTGACGTGGAATATCTTGATACGAAAACAAGCTCTCTGACACTCGCAAATACAGGGAGCGTTGCTGCAACGTTCTCATTCGTAGAGAAACCAAGCCTTGCCGAATCGGAAGATCCAAACCCATTGTGGCTGTTTACCAAGTTTGTGCAGCCAGATCGAAGCACTTCGGAGTCCATGGGCAAGAGCATCACTCTGCAGCCTGGAGAGACGATCTTGGCTGTTGTTACCGCTTCCATCTCGGCGATCTCTCAGGTTCGAGCATTGAACGAGGGCCAGGCGCATATCGATGATGTTCTTGTCCTTCGTGTTGAAGATGGCCGTGACTACTTCATCCCGGTCCACGGCCAATGGCTCCCTACATGTTTTGGTCGCTCTGTTGATGAGCTGATCCGCGTCCCCGATGGAGGCATCCGGAAGTTTGTTCAAGATGGGCAAATCAAAGGCTCGATATCATATGATTTGCCTGTGCAGTGCTCGGCGCCAAAGGAACTCTTCAAGCTCACTGAGGCAATCCAGAATCTCGCGGAAAGATGCGTGGCTGATGAGGCAATGCTAGAAGATCTCGCGCTGCCACGCGAACCTGGATGGCCATTCGATGCTGCTACGTGGACGAGTCAACTATCCGAAATGGAGATCCTGAAGATCCCACTGATCACAGCGCTTGACACGGACGCTCCGCTGGTTGAGGCTCTGCCTGTTGAGCTCTCTTCATCCCATAAGATCGAGGCCGTCGCCTCGGTCCTTCTTCTATTCCTGGCCTCGCTCACCGATGGCGTGATCCCACCTTACCTATGGGCCAAGATTGCGAATGCTCTTCCGACCCTCACGGCACTGCCTCCCGCTCTTTGGCCAGACACGAAGGCTCAAATCCTGGATATTCTCTCCCAAGCACCAAACCATAACATTGCCTTCGTCTTCCTTTCCGCAACACTCTCACGCGTTGCAGCCGAGCTCACACCCATCACAGAGGATCAGCGTCGCGGTGGAACTAGTATCGTCGGCCGACGCCTCAGCCTCCGACGTTTGCACGGTGGGGGTAGTGGCAAGGACGAGGGCTCGAAGAAACGCAAGGCTCGTGAGAAGCGGTATGCAGAGATTGTTGGCCCTGTGGCGTGTCGAGTTATTGAGGAAGAGAAAGGAGCACGCGAGAAGGTCAGCGCGTTGATGGAGATTTGCCTGCAAAGGGATGATGGCACCTAGGAACTTCTGTCATCCGATTCAGAGCGTGTTACCAAGGCAAATCGTAACGATGGAAACGATAATGAAGCCGAATGAAAATGTAGCAGACACTAGTGCGTTTGTTTAGGATCTGCATGTACGAACGAAATCAGGTACCTCTAGAGTAATATTGTACTCAAGTACTAGTTCTTCAGTTCTGCAATTTGGGCCAGGTGTCCCTCGGTGCATCGCGATGCATCCATCATGGTCGACAATAGCTTACATACTTACCCTACTTAAGGTGGCTCAACCCTGTAGCTGTGCGGATGGCACTTCCTGCCGCTGGCCTCAGCTCCCTCTCGCCTTCCTACAACTACTGAGAACACGGTGATGATGCCTAAAAGTCATTGCGCTGATTCATCGCGCATTCGCATTCAGTATATCATACACAGCAGTGAATTGAAGGACTTTGATGATCACCCGCGCCGGCAAGGTTGGATGAACGGTCTTGGCACCTTTTCGAGAGGAGCTGCTATGCCGACCATCGCATCTCGGCACGGGTGAGGCTGAGCTGGTCATGTCATTGTGGTCTCTTTTGTTTGATTGCTTATCATCTTTAGCGGCCCTCGACCTTGACATCTCTTTGTCGAGCTGGAAGTTCGCACATCTACTTTGCCGTCATAGGAGGATGCTATATATGGTCTCTTCAACACGCCGAAAGTCGATACCACCATCTCGCTCTGTCACTCTCTTCTCTTGTTTTTGCTCGCCATTTCCACCTTCTCGTCCTTCGCGCCGGTAGGTGGGCACTCTTACAGCTTCGGCGTGAAGGCGCTTGCTCTTGCTATTCTTTGGGCTTGAATCCGAAGGTATGAACCTCTTGTACCATATCAAAGCCCCCTCAGTACCCAATTCTTAACAATGTGTATGTCTCCAGGGGTGGCGAAAACTATCCCAACATGGCCAGCCACATGGTAGAGACCACGCAGCACACTAAGCTTTTCAGATACGCTGTGCAGAACCAAGCGACCGGGTGCTTACACGATACCGAAGCCTCAATCTCCGAAGTACTCGAACGTGCTTCTGAAGAGAACATTCTGACACTCGCAGCCAGGACTCCATTGCCAGCTGTCTCATATATCGAGAACTCAGATCTTCAGGAATGGATGGACTGGCCCTCCATGGCTTCAGACGTAAGCTGCGATTGGGTTACTGAATTCACCGATGGAGACCTGGGTGCACTTCATGAAACTCCGCTTCATGGATTGTCCTGCTGCCGGTTCAAGGACCTCGAAGGGCAATTGCCCAGCTCTGCTCATTCGGATACGATGCTGAACATGGGACTCTGTGACCAACGTGTCGGGGAGCTCTTGGTGTCCCTGAATGACCACAAGAAGGCGCTCCAGCTCTTCATCAATAAAATGAAGGAAGGCTTAGCGAATGTTGAAAGGCGCGCATCGAAGCGCTCAATACAACGGCGCCGAATGATAACCTACAACAGGGGCCGAGAGAAAACCACCAGGCCAAGCCCCCTCCGATCAATTCGAACCCTTAGTAAGGATGGGAACGAAGGAGAGCCATGGGGGTGCTTGAGAGATGTTCAGGCCAGGCGCTATACAGACTTGAGTAATGTGCAATGGTGATCGATTTCTTCGCATCACGACGATGACCGAAGCATATACACATTTCACGCAGGAGTCAGTGTTTTGAAACCACGAGAGCAGACTCGGAAGGATACCGCTTTGTGATCCCGTGCCCAGAACGAACGCACAAGGGGCATGTTCTGTTATTTTATTTGGATCTGCCTTCTCTCTTTCATATGCCGCGCCATGGGAATTACGTTGTGGGATCATGGATCAACGCAAGGAACTGGCTGGTTCTTGCTGGCGTGAAGGATACCTACAGACGGACAGCGGTGAATAAATACGACTTTCCCTCGAGAAACAAACTGTCATAAAAATTGACCTTCATCAACGGATCATTACGAGATACCGAGCCTCGAAAGCATTATGGTTCTGGAACATTGCTTGAGCTTTTTGGAAGTACAAGACGCTGATCATCATATCACACATGCGGAGCAAACGTAACAGTGTGTCATTTCTCGAGTATTTGCCTGAGCTTACAATTATCCTTCGTACAACTCGTCACTTCAGCTATCCTTATCTTGCGTTCACCAGGTCGTCAAGCGTGGTGCGTATGATTCCCTGGTTGAAAGCGGCCGCACGATCGTCGAAAATACATTCGTCACTACCGTCGTCACCACCACAAGCCGCTCTTCCGTCTTTGTCACCGTGACAACTACCATGCTGACTTTGTCGGTTGATGAAGGCGACTCTATGCGTTCAGGGTAGCAAAGGCCGTGATGGGTAACTGTAGTGGTGAATGCCAAGGGTGGCACACTGCTGCTGCTTGCGGTAGGCTCAGGTGAAGGAGGAGGAGGAGGATACATGCTTGCGTACTCTTCATCGACCGACGAGGACGATTCTTCGGGGCTATAAACAGTCGTGGTGATGGTCACAATTCTGGTTCGTCATCAGCCATTACCGGAGCCTCAAAGGGGGAAAGGTTCTCACTTACCCAGCCCCAGGCTCATCGTAAGATTCAGTCGGTGAAGAGGACATATACCAAGACGCTGGATGCTCGCTTGCTTCCGGGCCGTGCGGAGGGAGCCAATCAACGGTTACCGTCACAATAGACGTGCTGCTTGGATGACCATAATCGTATCCATGCTGGCGTGGATGAATGGCAGCCGGCGGGTGAGCAAAGACTGCGGCTACAGATTGGAGCGGCCAGAAAAGGCCGAAAAGAATTGCCTTCCACATGATTGGGGGATTCTCTCTCTCTCTCTCTCTCTCTCTCTCTCTCTCTCTCTCTTTCAGTTCCGAGCAATTGATTCAGAGTGAATGATGGATGAGGTTGTGAATGCATCGAGAGACCTTTGTAAAGTGCGACGGATGATAGCCCTTTAATACTCCCACTTTCGCATTGAAGACACTACTGAGGTTCTCTTGCAGAAGCTCGCTTAACATATCGGTTCAAAGGCTTTCACTGCGAGGTGCATGTCATCCTCGAGAAGTTTGCATCTTCGGAGCTCGTATCCCGGGCGAGCCATCGTCGACGCCTTGGCGGCAAGCGTTTCGAGATCAGAGAGAGCCCAGTCTTCCAATGCCAAAGTTCACTTGTATGACCTCCCAGAGCCTCTGAGAGGAAGTCTCTGCTCATCTCATATCGTAGAGCGTGAGATGTGCACGAAAAGATCAAAAAGAATTTTCCACTCCTCCGGTGCAGGTGCAGCCAGAGGTTCTGCAAGACGGGTCTACGGAATCATGAGGGAAAGATCGGTAGGCATCACATAGTTGTAGTCCAACCTGAGGATACGTTCAACTACGCAGCTCTTATCGTGCCCATCGTGTAAAAGGATTACGTGTAACCAAGTCGAAGGAGTGAAATCCCTGGGTTGTTCGGCATATGAGCATCGGACCATTTACTTTGAGGGCGGAGCTATTGGAGCTTGGCAAGACAAACAAAAGACAAATAGATAGAAGTCTGCTTGGTTTTGGCACGTTCCAAAACTTTATCTTGTCTCACATAGCCCTATCATCGTTATTGCAGGGTATCTGCCGGTCGGAGATTGTGTCCTGTTTGTCTGTCGGGCAGGCTTTCACGATGCTGGGAGCAAACAGACCGGCGCTGACGATGTTGGTAGGTGAGCAAGCTGGAAAGGTTTCGCCCTGCGCCGTAGTGGTTTACCACAAGATTTGATCTCGAGCGATGACGATAGTGTGTTTCGTCAGCTTCTGGTACGTCAATCTGCTGCGACATATCTCCCGCTGAGCATTCACATGGCCTTGCGATACCGAAGTGAAGCGCTAGCCAGACCTCAGTTGTTTCTGCGAAACGCCACGGCCACCCCCAGCTTATCAAAGAAGCATAAGTATTTGGGTGCTTGGCAAGCCACCCCCAGAACTTTTCAAGGTTTCAATGGATTGGAGTGACTCCCTTATCCAGATCTCGGGGACAGAGATGGATAATGAAGATAACAGAGAATCCGGGGTTCGGACCGAAAAGAAGTCCCACTCCAGGGCTGGCATGCCCGTCAGGCGTCCGGAGATCCGGCTCCGTATCATGTAGGATCTCCCCGATGAAACATGCAAAGTCATGTTGTTTGTTGTTTCAGCTCAGCATTGATCTGAAGTCGCCATGTCACGTAGTGGCTTCATGCGACATGGAAAAGGGCGGAAAAGGAGAAGCTCAACTGCACCACTGAAAATCCTTGAGGCAGAGTAACCCAGGAGACTGGCCAAGGTATGCATGGGTGTTTGAAGTAAAGTCGATCACTCATCAACGGGTAATCAAAATGAGATCTACGTTCTACCCAAAGTCGTAAAGTAGTATCACATCTGCCTCGCTGCAAGTGAGAGACGCAAACAACTACCGAGACATGCTGATCATGGGAGTTAAGAACAGTGGGTTGACACGAGGCGCTGGTAGGCACTGTCTTGCTATCCAGCCCCTCCCCCTAGAGAGACACGGCTGCAAGTCCTCCTCCATTGTGCATCGGCGATTGCAAGTATGCTGCGTAAGATTTCCGGATGGTCTTTCCTACGAATTCCAGCCGTAAAGACAACGGACAGAGATGGGAATTGTGATCAATCCCATCAGAAGTGAATTGGAGCGCAGCTCACGTGATATTGATGACCGGAGTATGACGTATTAGTCAGCAAAGGCTCTCGGTCCACGCATAACAAATCGCCAGCGTCAGACCAAAACCTCCTCGTTCGTAATGACTCTGTTGTAATAACGTAAACTCTCTTTTCTCTACCCTTGTACATATGTACAAAGCTACGGTCGAGATCAAGACTGGCCTCATTCGGCAGCTCATCGTCGTCCACAGGATGGTCTACTTTATTACCCTACGTCGCACGACTACAGCCCACTTTCAGCAGCCTCGGAACACCAGGGACCATTGGCTTCAGCATTCGGACCGACCTGTTCGTGCTTGTCCGATCAGGGCGTAGCTGGTGGGGCAAAGCTGGCACAATGCTGCAGTTTAGTTCGTTGGTTGGGTGGTGTGGTCGCGTGTGTGGTTAAGTCCCAAGCACACCAAACCACGGACCATCGCTTGCACAAGGTTCAAGAATTCTGGTGCATGTCCGGAGAAGACGTGCTAGTAATTACAAGTAATTACACATAATACCTACTAGCCGCGCCGCGGACCAAGTACGCTACGCATCACGTAACAGATGGCAATCATGCCTTCTAGAAAACTTGACATAGTCTCCAGGCTTTTAGCTGGGCATCGAGCGAGTGAGTTTTGGTGTTTGACTGATCACAAGTTGTTGAGGAAAAACTGCTGCTGCTGCTGCTGCTGCTGCTGCTGCTGCTGCTGCCTGAGCGAACCCTCTGCCTCATCTCCGATAATTGCTGCAGCGACACAGATCATGGAAACACGATGGTGCTGAGTGCCCGCTCAAGGAAGACGCGACGGTGTCACGCAAATCTTAGGGGACACCAGGAGGACGTGGCTGCGGGACACACGCACAGCATGGCGCAACCGGCCAGTCAGTGGCTGTACCGTGGCTGGCACGCCGCCCTTCACGGTGAGCCCGAACCAATATAACAGACGGAGGTACTGCACTGACGCACAAAGGCTCAAGTTGGGTGAGCCTATCAGTTGGCTTATCCTGGCGATCATCTGCCTGCCTTGATGCCGTTCTTTGTGTAAGAATCTGAGGATGGAAACCATGGTTTTCGTACTCACTCACACACTTTAAGTGAGTGGAATCTGTGGTGTGCCACGTCGCATATCTCTAGTAGGTCCCCCTCTCAATGTTGGTACAGACTCGACGCCTATTCTCCACCAGATGCACCAACGAAGAAGCGACGGGGATTGTGGATCCCTCTTCAGCCAACAGGGGCCGTCGAAGGTTCTTAGAAATGTTCCATTCACGAGATCTGGGGTTGGACTATGACGATCGGGTGCGAGGATGGTTGACAGCCTTCAGAAGGAATTGATTGTCAAAAAGGGTTTGTCGAAGACAACAAGGTAACTTGAGGGGTGTTGCTCCTGTGATGATCGACATAGATCTTCCAGACTGTTTTATCTTTTTATTTTCTTATTCAAAACTGTGGAAGATAGAACAGTCCATAACAAGACAGGCAAAAGGTTGAATCGTCCAACCCAAGGGAGACGGCACCGGTTGCTGAGGAGGGTCAACTGTCTCATGCTATACTCAAATGATGGAGAGCTTCAGGCCCTCACGTAATGCTGTCTGAGTCTTACCCCGAGACACATCTTCTGGTAGTGAAGAGACCAACATGCCAGCTGTTGCGATAGTCAGCTTGGATCTTGCCATCCTATTTCAGTTCTGGCGTTGCCGGATGGTTGCCTGGAATTGCGCATCAGCGAAACGACGCAGACCCCAAGCTCAAGCAGTACAAGCCCAGTATAGGGAGGTTTGAGTGGTAAGATTTGAGGGCCAGGGGGTGCTCGTTTCTCAGCCCAACATGTGATGAGTGATGGATGGATGACCTTTTCCTGCTGCTGTTCCTAGTCGGCTGGCTAACAGGTAAGCCGCTGGCCGCCGATGCACAGTGTGAGAAGTGCAGGTGCCAACTGGCCGTAGTGCTCCGGTTATACCTCAAGTACTAGTAGTAGGAAGGGTCAGGAAACTCAGGCTCAGGTCTCGTCACAGAAATCCCGCGAAATTGCGGTGGAGGCTGTTGGCGTTACCCCAAAGACAGGTGTGGCGCCATTAGCCCATACAGTGTGAACATACTGTGCTTTTACTGTCTTACCCCTTGTGATCTTAGGGAAATATTAGTGCAGTGCTCACTCTCACTCATCGCATCGCCCCAGGGCCTGCCACAGCTGTTGTCCCCGTCTATGTGCGCACCCCCCCGCCCCAGAACTCACTCAACCGACAGCCCAGGCATCCTTCGTTGGCCCACCCCCGTTCATCCTTGCCTCGCCATCCTCTCGCTCTTCTCACCAAAAAAACACATTCTCCTCCGTCCATCCTCACCATCCGGCCATGAAAGTGTCGCCATCGTAGCTTCAGGGCCGCGGTATATGCCATTGACACATTTGGGTTCATCGACTCTTCAACTTCTTGCTCATTCATAGTCGCTTCAACCTGCCGACTCCATACTTGTGCAGCAGATAAAGGTCTTCCCCCGCGTTTTAACGCCCACCCGTTTTGAAAGGGCCGATTCGTGCCTGCAACAGTCCTTCAACGCCCGCAAATCTGTCAACGCCTGCAATCTCCTCCCCGCAAATTCGCTTCCCCCAGACTTTTGCATCTCTGGAAAACATCGTCTATCGACTCAGAACTCCAGTCGACAATTCTCACGACGACAACCTACTATATTTTACATCCTGTCGCACTGACGTCGCCATCGAGCATCCGTCGCCATGTCCCAGGCCGTCAAACGGGCCTGCGATGCCTGTCATCGTCGAAAAGTCAAATGTGATGGAATTAACCCTTGTCGGAACTGCTCGTCTGCTCAGCTTTCGTGTACCTACAATGCAATTCCTCAGAAGAAGGGCCCAAAGGGCTCGCGTGCAAAGGTCATTAGCGAATTGAGGGAGACTCAACGCCAGACTAGCCTTTCCGCCAAGGTCCAGAACCGTATCAACGGCATTGTGTGCCCTCAAAATGGCCAAACTTTGGCACCGACTCCTGGTCTGGTCACCGGCGAGCTGGTCAAGGAATGTGTGCATTTCTTCTTTGAACACATGTACGGCCAGCTGCCCATTCTTGACCGCACACAAGTCGAGCAGCAGATACTTTACATGGAGCAGAACCGGGATGCCTATTGCCTCTTGACCTCTTTGTGTGCGTTTGTCATGCTGCAACCTGGCATGTCCATGCCATCCGGCGACCCCTTCAACCTCGATATGCTTCCCGGTGCCAATATTGTGTCAAGCCAACTGCTCCTTGAGGAGTGCCTTCGTGTCCGCAAGGGATATGAGTACCTCGACTCCATTACTCTTAACACCCTTGCCACCAACTTCTTCGTCTTCGGATGCTACCACGGTCAGGAAATGGTTGACCGGGCCTGGTTCCATCACCGGGAGGCCACAACTATGATCAACTTGGTTGGAATGGAGAAGGAGGAATTCTATATGTCTCTCGATGCGACTGAATCTTCGCGGAGGCGTCGCCTCTACTGGCTCTTCTACTCGCTCGACAGGTCTTACGCTATGCAGCGTGGTCGCCCTATGACCCTACAGGCTACGATCAACCTTCCAACCGCTAGCGACGATCCCAGCGACGCTATGAGCCACCAAATCAACGGATTCATCTCTATGGTCAGCCTCTTCCGACCTTTTGACAGCTCGTTCCTCGCCACCTGGAATAAAACCCGTAGCCAACTCTCTGCTCAATACCTCAATGGTCTTCAAAAGCAACTTGTGGAGCTTGTTCAATCTTACCAGTGTCAGGATTCCAACATCACTGATCTCCATACCAATCAACAGTGGCTAAGGAACACTGTCTGGCAGCTTACCAATGGTAATGTGGGCGGTGATGAAAACATGTCTTTCCAGTATCCTGTTGATATGGCACGGGAACTTGTCGTCAATATGGCTTCTCAGTTTAGCAATCAGGCAACTGAGCTCATCAACGCTGGCTTGGTAAGACCACATCCATTCCCTTCCCTTCAGTCTAATCTGAGAATCTAACAAAGTCTTCAGATCGAGAAGCTTATCGAGATTGTTTACTCAATCAACGAGTATCTTTCTGTGCAGCCTCCATCTCGTGATCCATTCACTCTTGGTCCCCGCCAGTATCTGGAGCAATTGCTGAGCATCGTTGCGGTTGTTCGCAACGGGGACTTCCGCTTCCTTCCTCTGCTACTCAATAAGGTCACAGAGATTCTTCCACGTCTCGCTAATCCTATGCTTCTGAATGCTCCTGAAACTGTCAATATGGCGAGCATAGACATATTTGATGGGTTCGGGAACGCCGGCATGGGCCAGCCACCACCGCAGATGCAGATTCCCCTGGAAGACTACGATCGGAAATTCCCGATTGAGGAGTACGACAAGCAGTACAGCATGGACATGCAGCAACACAGCACTCCTGACTCGTCAACCAATTCGCAGCACTCAGGGCCTCAACCTACGCCACAGTCCAGCGACATGAAGAGTTCTTTCGTGAGTTCGCCAGGCATCATGTCTCCTGGAGTTGAGTTCTCTCATAGCCACAACATGAACGGGTTCGCCTGCACGCCAATGTCAGATATGGTCATGAGCCCACTCAGCAATCAACCAAACACGCTGAATGGGAGCCAAACACAACATCTGGCAGCCCAACAACTCAATCGAACCCAAGTTATGAGTAATGGAATGGGCTCACAACACACAGTCAACGGCAACATGTACAACATGAGGCAACCACCACAACGGCAGCAGAGCTTCCACCTCCAGCATCCACCGCAGATGCGGACAGTGGGTGACTTTCAGGGCCTGCAACGCGGTGTTTCGGACAACGGGGGTGGCATTGTCGGAATGGCGCAAATGGGTGGCGAGTTGGATTTCAGCAGCATGCGATGACCAATCCCGCAAGACCAACATTGCCCTTTCCCATCTCCATGAGGTTTAACCAACTCATCGTCATTTCGTCAGTGTTCACGTTACTCTTCAACCTATCCGCCCTCCTCAGCATTCAGCAAAAGCTGCGAGCATCTCTGTACACTACGCCACGACTCGTGACCATTGCAACAAAGTTGTTAGCATGGTCTGTAAGCCTTTTCTTGACTCATTCCATTTTTTCACGATTTCCTTGTTACCACCAGCCTGCGAATTTTGCATGGAGCCTTACCTACACCCCGGCGTTAATGGCACCTGATGTTTATCTTCGCTCCATTTGTTCACCTCTCACTGTGGGGGTTCTTCTTTTTTTTGGTCTTTCGCGTTCCAGGAGTTAGCACGTGGATGGACCTGGGGTAGTTCTGGAATCAGAGTAGCAAACTTTGAAAGCTAGGGGCAACATTTCTTCTTTCCTGCTTTTCGTTGGGCTTTTATCAAGGGGAAAAAACAACAATCAGAACAAAGACATTTTCAGTCACTCGGGGCAAGCATGCAAAGGATCACTGAAGGTTGATCACAGGAGAAAGGGGCAAAGACGGAAGATGGCGAAGTCTTTAGATCAGTAACGTGGCGGAAATAAATACCCCTTTGAATTGACATGCAGTCTGCCTACATTGTATCTATGGTAACGCAACTCTGGTTGCATTGTCTGGTTCAAACTTTGACATCAAGTGTTCACCAAAGGTCGACACGATCATTTTATTTCGAAATTTCCCCTCTTTCAGAGCAGACGTTGAATCTTATGAGTTCCTTTATCACTGTCATCGTTCATGAGGTTACCTGGTGTTGGCCGTGACCAGCACGGGCTTGCATCTCTCTCTCTCTCTCTCTCTCTCGTTTCTCTCGTTTCTCTCGTCATCTCTTTTGAAACATTGGTATCTCAAGCAGAAATAAGCAAAACAAAGTCAAACCCACATGCAAACACCCAAGTCTCACTGCCGGTCAGCTCATCAACTTCATGTGTCGCGCCTAGACTCCCCGTCGTCCAGTGACGGCACCAACCGCCAGCATCTCAATCCTCCCTGCGTACAATGCCATCATGTGCTCCACCGGGTCTCCGAAAACACATCCTCTTAACTGCTCCTCCCGGCACGTCACTGCGACCACACCTTCGTCCAACCTGTCGCCGACGGTCTTGCGGTCCTTGGCCAGGGCTGAAGGCGTTCCGCTGCGGAGGACGACAAGACGGCCTGCATTGGAGAGGGTAGCCTCGGGCACGCGCCATGTAGGTTTCGAGGGATAGTGGTTGTCTTCAGTTTTGGAACGACCTTTGCGGTCTCTTCTTCTCTTTTCCTCAACCCTGCGATTGTTGGGTTCAGGAAGATGTACAGGAACTGGGTTGGCCAGCAGTTCCAGGAGGCTCTTCACATACGGCTTTTCAGCTCTAACAACCGGATCACCTTCATTCACAAAGCTCATGAAGATGCTCTTCTTCAGTTCAGGGACGTTGGGCTTCAACAACGGTAAGAGGCTGACAGGAGGTGATCCAAAGGTAACGCAATGCACTCTCTTGAAGCGATCCGTCATGGCGTTGAGTTGGCTCCGTGCCTCTCGGGTTCTGGCAAGCATATGGCAATACAGCAACGCGGCCACAGCACCTCCGGCAGAGTGACCCGTGATCATGAGGCTGTACCTACATCTCTCGGGGTTCTCCTCAAGGAGGTCAGCTAACCGCCTCGCCACGGGGACAATCATACTTCTCGCTGTGGATAAGAAGCCCTGGTGACACAAGTTTCCTGGGTCATCTAGAAATCCTTCTGGAGATACTGGCGAATCGTTCAGGTTGACGGCCCAGTCCATAAAGGACGCGGTGCCGCGGATGGCGAAGACGATGGTGTTCATCGAATCCATTGGGACAGACTTGATCCGCATTGCTTTGGTTCCGTTACGCCAGTCGGAGGAGACGTGTGCTTCACGTTCCGGGCCACGAGGACGTTCATAGACGGATTGGGAATGTTGAGCTGCGAGACAGAGCAGAGGCCAGGTGGGCATGTAGCTTGAAATATGTCAGGGCGATTTTCAATTAGGAGCTTGGAGAATATCCAAAACTTACAGAGAGAGAGGAGGGAGATCAGAGGGAAGCCTGGAGTTCGCGTAGTGCTGGACCTTGGAGAAATATGTACCTGCGACAACACTGGCGGCAATATTTGCGGGTTGGATCTTTTCCTGGTCGTTGTCCTTGTTTGGGCCCTTTTCGACACTGGTCTCCCCGGGAGTCTTCTTGTCTCCTGAGTTATGCTTCCTGACTTGGATGTCTTTCGCGTCCTTGGCTCTTTTACTTGGCTTGAACAGTGCTCTTTCGCCCCTGTTTTCCATCGACCTGCTTCTTCTGAGCTCTCTCCCCTGGCGTGGTTGTAACTCATTGTCCCTGGTTCTATCTGGCCGATCGTCCGGTGGCTTCGGCATGCATGAGAATAAATCCAGCTCATGGCCGTTACGGCACTCACAGTCGATCATGGTCATGACATCGTTGAAGCTCTTCCAGATATCATCATAAGCCGAAACGGTTTTCGTGATCTCGCCGACCGCGCCAGTCCACTTGCTGGATGTGGCCATTTTCTGCATCGAGTTGACACTTGCGTTGACTAGAACAGCGGGAGGCGCTGACCAGTCCATGACAGGAGGATTTGGGAGAGCTGGAGGAGCCGTGAGGTAGCCTGCTGGTTGGAACGCTGGCTGTGAGTAGTTGTGGTGGCGATGAGGTTGTGGATGAGGAGCAGGAGCGGGGGGGAGGTAGACATTGGGAGGGTCGGTGAATGAGCATTTGCGACGGGCTTGAGAATTGTGATGAGTTGTATATTGGGTCTGCTGATATTGATGGTGGTTGGACGTTGTAGAAGTCACTTTAGATCGGGTAAAGAAATCCATGACGAGGGTGAGGGTAGCATGTCGTGACGGGCATCAGGATAAAGAATATATGAGGACGAGAGTGCTGCAGAAGGACTGGCGTAGATGGAAGGGCAAGAGGGGCGCAATCTTCTAGGGCTTTAACAAAGGCGATGACATGGAGAAGGCAAGAAAGAGAAGGCGACGGCGTTGGACAGGGTAAGGGAGAAAAGAAAACATCATTATTCCCATGTCACGAGAACGTCCCCTCAGCCTCGGGACAAGCCATGCCACGAAGCGAAGGCACGGCGGCTACTATTACTTCTACTCCTACTTACTAGTACAGTAGTAATCCCTACTACCCTCAAGTTAGTAGTACCTGAGCACCTCCTACTATAGATGGAATGGATGATACAGGCCCCAGCGGAGGGGCAGGCAGGCAGGCAACCTGCTAGCGAGGAGCAGAGGCGCCACCCTTTTGCTGGAGAGGCAGCATCTACGCCTTGCCATTGGTCAAGGGTGTTGACGCTCAGCCCCAATGATGTTCCGTCAATATGCAGAGGCACACACCAAGTTTTGGGCCGGAGGTGAGTATGAATGAGCATCATGTGCTTGGCTACTGACCAGGGTGAAAGGGAGGCGATTTACGACCAGGATACCCATAGCCTGTAGGTATCATCCGTACTTTACATCACGACATGTGACCGCAGGGTACTCTACCTTTTGTAGGGACGGCTCAGAGCTTTGTAGCTTGCCTCCTGTCTCCTGACCGTGGTGTGGTGTTCTCTATGACATTACATTGAGTGACTGGACCTCAACCTTTCTGCCTTGTCTGAGTTTCAAATTGTATCGTATCTCATGTTGAAGCAAGCACGTCGGGCCTGGGTTGCACAGTTCATGGCATCCCATGCCCCTGGTTATGGGAAACACACGAGGTTCACACCCCGACTTCAAATTGAGCTGGTGCGATGTTACACAACTCTGCAACGGAGTACATGCAACTGGGATCATCAAAGCTCTTTCGCGATTTGCATTGACTTTTAGCAGTCATTGATCTGAAGATGGTCACCCACGAGAATCCAATCTTTCCTTGCGGAGGAAAGTCAACCTCGGGTTGAGGTTCTGACGTACTTTCCTACCCTGTAGATCAATATTGTCGCTGATTAGGTACCTACCTAAGGTGCCTAGATGAAACGATAACAGCTCGTATGATAAATAACACTGTCTTGAAACAGTATATGCTACACATTTAGAAAGAAAGAAAAAATGAACCCTTGGTCGCTGTTCAGGGGACCAGTAACATCTAGTATGCTGCTGGAGTAGATGGTAAGTAGGGCGCAAACGCCTAAAACACCGTTGTGACTCGAGATGGACTTCACGAATATCAATATAAACCCGGGTGAATTTCTACATGAATCGATCCAAAAATGGTGTGGCAGCCCTTCAGAGTGTGATGCGCCTGTGGATGCAT
Source organism: Sarocladium brachiariae (assembly GCA_008271525.1). Classification (NCBI taxonomy): domain Eukaryota; kingdom Fungi; phylum Ascomycota; class Sordariomycetes; order Hypocreales; family Sarocladiaceae; genus Sarocladium; species Sarocladium brachiariae. The sequence goes on along the minus strand of RQPE01000009.1, from coordinate 988,587 downwards.
GTGGAATACATTTCATTGACGAGAATGCGTTTGCATCCGCAACCCTTTCATAAAACTACCTATAAAGTAGAAATGATTCCCAACCATGTGCATAGGTTGTTTGCTGAACCGGTAGTGTCTCCAACCTCATTCTGAGGCATTTTCAGTTGAGTCACTGAACAACAGGACTTCTGCCTGGACCTGAAGGGAAAGAGCCGTGCACGTGAGTGATATCATCAGGTAGGTAGCTCCTTCCATCACGGGTTTTACGCCCACTACACCACGAGAAGAAACAGGGTCCAACAACCTCGCGATCGTCCAAGGCTCGTTCGCTAGGGTTTCATGACTGCCACCCGTCATGACTCTGCGCAGGCCTACACACCCGACTGACTGGCAAATATCTCCCTTCCATACGCATTGGATTGTGCTCCATAGCATTGGGCAGTGAGCAAGTCCTTGCTGTTGTTGTTGTCGTCACCGTCGGCCTTTGACCGCTCACGGGAGAAGCTGATGATGTTTGAGCCTATTTGGTGTCATTGGAGTTGCATTAACTTCGAAGGTCCTCTGTTGGTCGTCCAGGGTGCTCTGGCAGTTCGGGATGCGGCGCCAGCCATGGCCGCAATTGTCGTTCGTTTTAAGGGCGATGGCTACAGTTGTTTCCATGGTGGTTGGAGGCGTCGTCTTCCAAAATGCAATCAAAACATGCAGTGGTATATTGAGGGATGCGTTTGATCCCGAAGGACGAGGTTGGTTGTCTGGCGCAAGCACTAGTCACAGCGTGGAGAGACTCTGCTCCTCCACAGCGACAACTTGGGGCGAGAACTGCCCTCCACGCCCCCCTCGAGTGAGTCTGGGCCATCCCAAGTCCACTTCAATTTCTCTGGAAGGAAGAACATAGGAGCTGGCTATTAACAGACAGTCCGCCGTGTTTTCGACCCCCAATCTCCTCCTCGGGGTCCAAATCCGTGGTCGTTCCCCTCCGCAAAGACCATGAGGCTACACGCCTGAGTCTTGATATCGCCAAGTTGGTTCCACGACAAGGAAACACGACAATAGCCAGCGCTGCCAACGAAGTCGACCATGTGAGGCGGGTGCCAGATACCAGTGAGGACTGAGGACTATTCAGCTAGGAGATCGACGGCCTTAGGGCTCAGGAGAAGAGGCTCAATATGCTGCAACATCAATGCTGTCAAGTTCAGCGTGTATGAACCTCTTCACTCTTTCGTCCGCCCAACTCATATCTATTGAGTTTCTCACCAGCCCAATCATCTCCTCCCTCGACAGCCTGCCGTAGTGCATGGCCCTTTCCATGTTTCCGTCAATCCACACGTTATGCATATACACAGGGTCATCGCTGTTGATGCAGAATTTGACCCCTTCGTTCAGCAGTTCTCGCAACTTGGGGAACAGCACCTCAGTTGCAGTTCGTTGGTGATATGCATGTGGGCACAACGTCAAACCAATGTCCTTCTCTAGGAGTCCCTCGATCAGGTCATCTTTATCGAGGACGTCCAAGCCGTGGTCGATCCGTTCTGCTCCAATATCGAAAATGGCTTGACGAAGATGCTCGTGGCTGTCCTTCTGACCAAAATCACAATGGGTGGTGATGTGCAACCCGTCCTTCCTTGCCCGCTCGAAAGCTCGTTTGAACAGTAATGGCGGACGGTCGAAAGCATTGCTTGAGAGGCCCACGGCGTTGAAAAGGCCCTTGCCACCCTTCATCTTCGCCCAAGGTCTGGCGGTCTCATACGCCTTCTCACCGTCCTCTACAGGCTCATCACGTAAGAAACAGAAGATCCAATTTGAATGAACGCCGAATTTCCTGACACCGTCCTTCTGGGCGCGAGCATATCCATTGAGGACGTCCTCGGCCTGGACGCCTCTTCGAGTATGTGCTTGGATATCGAAAAACGGTTCAACATAACGCACGTTCATATCCTGGCACCTCTCCAAATACTCCATACCGAGCTCGTAAAAGTCATCTTCTTCCAGCAGGACCTCGCATCCCGCGAAGTAGGCCTCTACCAAGGTAGGCACGTCTTCGGGGCCGCCTTGTTCCGGACGGTGGTTGTGAGTGACGTGGTACGACTCAACGAGCTCCTCGAATGTGGTGTATTCCTTGTCCCGCCAGCGGAGGGGGACGTGGTTGCGCTGTGCAAGCTTCCACCGCAACGCAGGTTGCAGCGTGCCTTCGATGTGGATGTGCAGCTCGACCTTGGGCAGGTCTGCTATGAAGGACGAAATGATAAAAGTATCCATACTGATGATGCGGATTTGCAACCTTCAAGAGGATAGGATCCGAAAAGGTGTTTTTTTTTTGGAGGGGGAGAAGAAGCCTTGAGGTGGCTTTTACAATGAAGAGCATCAAATAACAGTGGCAGAGAGGAAAGGGAGGCTATAGTTGATGCTGCCGCTGCCGAGGACCAACAAGTTGGATTGTCTCAGGCGGACAGCCAAAGGAAAGAAGTGTCCGTATTTGCAACCCCCGTTCGGCCCAAAGCCCAGAATGAAGAGAAAGAAGTGAACGTGCCTGGCTCATATTAGGTCTTTGGCAGCCCGTTCCGTCGCAATTCGCCTCAGGGCCGTCTCAGTCAATGGGGCTTATTGCTCGAAGCGGTAACCCAGCTCCAAGGGGTGAAACGCAGCGGACATGTTGCTCGATTCTATCATTATCTTCGTGTCAGGCTGATTGCCAGGTTCTTCCAAGTACGATTTGGACATTTTCTTTACTGCCTTGCCCTGCTCGCATCAACCTAACGGGCCCGCCCTGTCGACTGTTGGCAAGGAGGAATTGCCAATGTTAGTCTGATGCCCGATGTCTGGCGTTTGGTCCGCCCCCCTTCTTCGGTGTGTGCCCCTGGCACGACACGACACGACCGCGGGACTTGCACGAGTTGATGTGCTAGCACACACCCTCACTCCCCTCGGCTCGCGGTCTATCCCACCTGGCCATCCATTGTTAGCGGCGCTGGAGGTGGTTTGACGGAGCTGCTGACTACTACAACTAGCAGATGCAAGTATATGTACAAGTATCGCATGCCCTTCATCGGCGACTCGCGTGTAAGTGGAGGACACCAGATGTGATGCCCCTCTTTAGCCTTCAGCTATGGCTCCATTTGACAACTGGAAGCGTTGGGTGCCCTGTCCCAAGGCGGTTACAGCGCCGTAGTTGAGGGGGAGATGGTGCCGATGATTCACCGGGTCATGCAAGCTGCCTGATGACCGACAAGATCAATCGAAGCTTCGCGAGCCACCTTTGATAGGAATTTGGGAAGCAAAGTCACGAATCGGTACTCACCAGGGGTGACTGGGTGGCGCAAAAGACCTTCATTACCCCTTCAGGGCCTAAAGGCCGGGCCTCTTGCGTTGTGCCCAGCCACGGAGGCGAGGGGTGAGAAATTCGGAGGGGGGTCTGATGGACATGACGGAACCGCGGTCGGGATGGCATCAAGCACGCACAGCATGGGTTGGCCCTGTCCCGGAAGCCGTTCCAGCATCAGCCCGGGAGCATGGGGGATCTCGGTTGACATGTCCGAAGTGGCCACGGCCGATGTTCAAGATACCAGCGACATGGGATGTTGTCTTTTTTTGCCCTTGGTGAGCGATCTACAAGTAGGACTTGGAACGGTTCGGCATGTCTAATGACTTGGTATGGCTGGTTCCAGGTGAATGAATCACCGACCACCGTCAATCGAACCGAAGTAATTTTTTTTTCTTTGCTATGACCCGCCCAACAACGGCCTGTCTCAACATCCATTTGTTTGAGGGGCCGCTGTCGCATGTCCTTTCACATGCTGTGCGCTGCAGAAGACACAGAAACTGACTGAGCCAGGTCACCCATGCTTTGGAGCTATTGGAAACAGCCGCATCATTCGGCTTTTCTGAGTGCGTGGGCGGCGTCCATCAGGGCTCGCTTGTCCGCGCCTAATCTTTCTTCAGCAATCCTCCTCCGCGATCACTCCACCACGTCTTGTCTGGGTGTGGCTTGTTGGTCGGTGATCTCGTTCAGGTTTGCATACTGTTAACTGACGCTGTGGAATGGGGCATCTAGCTGCTGTACTACTACTACAACTAGTAGCGTAGATGGATGGACGCCACACGGGGCCTGCCGCCGCGGAGGATTCCGTTGGACGCGTCTTGGTATTCTTTGGATGTTCTTCGTGCATGGGCCAAGCCTAAGTGATGGCTGCATAATGATAACATCAGCATTACTGTCGCCTGGAGGGCAGCATAGCCCAAGCAATGCCAACGTTGCGGGATATGAGATATCACGACGACAACGGAGCATCCGAGTCAAATCCATCATGAGCAACCGGACAGCACCCCGGATGTGAACAACAACCCCGAACATGCATCTACTACTACGAGCGCAATGCATGACAGCCGTCGCAACGCTAGGTCCTTTGGTCGGACCGCCAGGCTGGGTTGCTTCTGTCGCTTGGACGATCCCTTTGAAAGAGGGTGCCATTGGGGAAGTTGAGTCAGCCAAAACCATGTCGGCTTCCCTTTTAGCTCATCTCCCCAGCACCGGGAATCCCGTTCTTTTTTTCTTTTTCTTCTTTGCCTGATTATTGCCGCTCCGGGCTCTCGAACTGCCGATCTCGGGAGTCTCCCTTGCAAGGCAATCGGGGCGCCCATCATTTCATTCTCTCCACCCAGAGCGACGGACTTGCTTTTCTTTCATTCTGAGAATACGACCCTATCGGGGAGGGGGGGAGGGGTAAGATCTGATGTAGATGGCATTTGGTGGGTCTGAGATGAAGTGGCTCTCTTGATTCAAAGCCTCTTTATTGTTTCGTGCTGGGACAATGGATCTTGCACCATGGCACATTCAAGTGATCAAAGCGTATCTCGACACCGTGCGTGGTCTTTCGGAGCCTAGAATCGATCCGGCCGCTCGTTTCACCACTTTCGCACATCCATGCCTTCAAAAAACACGAAGCTTGCATGCGACCAACGCAAAACCAATACCAACCGTGACCCCTCTTCTGGAGTGGCGACCTTCGCGTCTTCCAAGCAGGTTAAAGCGCCGCACCACTATCCCTCCAAACTGAACTTGGAGATAAACCTGGACGTGCAGGGCCCGCTTCGATTGAACCCATATTACGGGGAATTCTCCCTGATACGATAAGACATGCACGTGCATCTGCCTGCCCTACTACATTTGTTCACACAGACATGGGGAAAATGATAGGAACAGTTGCCCTAAAGGCACCGGCCGACGTGAGGGATGAAATGAAGTACTGAATGCCTATCAACATCGTTCACGTGCCGCGATCGTGAATTACAAGATATGGTGTTATCCCGAACCTTGCTGCGAGGCTCACTTGTGACATTGCGAGCTTCTCAATATCAGTTGAGATACACTGTCTGGTAAGAATAGTTGCATGTCGGTATAAGTGCTTACTCAGGAGAATCATGATGCTGTCACAGGGAGAAATTTGTTGAAAAAAAGTTGACAGAGTCATCATTCCATAGGTGTTCGTCACTTATATGCTCTACTCCGCCAGTAATATCATTGTCGCCAACGTTGCAGTCTTCAGGTTGAGGGAGGATAACGTATGTGTATGATGAAAGGAGACTGAACTATCTTCGTTATCTTCATTGATGAGTTGATTAATAAGAACTTCATAAAGAATCTGAAGGGCCAGCAGGAATCGGCAGTACAATCTACTTCGGTTCTTTGGTATGGGCATATCCTACCACTATTCTCGAACGTCAGGCCTTCCGCTGCGAAGTACCTGGCAGCCAAGACATTGTTTCTGGAGTATTGTCGTTGCGAAGACGGCGGCCGGCACCAACTTCGGCGTTCTAATTACCGTGACGGTACTCCTCGAAGTGGCTGAAGCTACCATTGAGCCAGCCTTCATGTACCTCACTTCAACCTCGTATACCCGTGTTGAGATGCCTGTTAGCGGTTTGATTTCGAGCCTCATGGCGTTCAAATCGGGGCACATTGACGGCCACGTTCGGCCTCGAAGACGGATGTACGTACATCATCCTTGGTGTCGGAACCTTCGTTTGGGCCATTCCGATACTCGTCTGGCTTCCTGATAGCATATCCACAGCTGGGATTCCTGCACGAGAGACAACGTTCGCGTTGCCTCTGTAAGGACAGTAGTTGCAGGCACTGGTGCCCCAGAGAACTCTCACTGGCGTACTGATCAGTTTAAGGAACCCGAAGACTTGGTTTATCCTCGCTGTCGAAATCCCCACGCAGATCACCAACGGCGCGGCCCAAAGCTTCTCTAATATTTCTGTAGAAGTCCTTTGGATTCATAAGCTTTCAGTACACGCTCATTTACATACCTTATTCCATCCTTACCGCTGCTGTCATTGCAAGCACAGGCTGGCTAGCCGGTCGCTTATGGACCGTGAACTGCCTTCTTATCATCGCAGTCATCATTTCATCCGTCATGGGCTCTTCAATCGTGTATCAACGCGACAATATCCCTCATGCCGTTCAACTCTTCGCCTGCTTTCTCATAGCACCCGTGCCAGCCCACCATGCCACACGACATGGCCCTCGTCTAGAGAAACTACCGTGGCGTCACGGAAAGCATGACCGTGACTGCCATGCTCATTCTCCCCTGCTGTATGGTGAACCTTTTCGGTCATAATGTCTTCCGTAACGACGAGGCGCCGAAGCATACTTCGGCATTCTAGATGATCATGATGTGTTACGCACTGGATAGAAGTCTGGCAGCGCTGAACAGAGCTTACTTGCAATGGACCAATCGCAGCAGTATCAAGCACGAGGACTTTGAGGGAGGTATGGGGGCGGCGGCCGGGGGGTTTGCAGAAGGAAGAGTAGCTGATATATTATGTGAAAGGGATGGTGCTGAGAGTTTCAGGGACGTGGTTTTGAGGGCGAAGAATCATGCGGATGTGACGGATTGGAACACCCTTGGCTTTCGATATCGACTGTTACTGAAGGTTTAGGCACCGGTTGTCATAGTGCACACGGCAAGAATAGGACTTCATTTAAGTAGCACGTCGTATAGACGCGATTGAGATCAGAATACTCAGCTACCTACCTACATAAATTGCTTCTGATTTGGTGGCTGTTGTGACCAAGCCCAGACATGGTGTTGCATAGTGTGTCATCTCCTGATCATGCCCGAAGTAGATGACACACGGGTGGAAGAATGATATGGTAAGTAGCCAATGGCATTAGTTGAACTGAAGCCCTCATTTCGCATGGAACAAAGAGGGAATTCAGGCATGGTAGATTTGAAGCGTGGGAACGGGCCTTAGCTAAAACAACCCTAACCCCGTGTCGGTCGGAAGAACTTTTGCGCGGCCACATGATGGTGTTACGTGGTGGAAAGTTCTTAGGCACCTGCCCTTTTGCCACTTTGTTATCATCCAACATCATTCCCTACGAACTCCGAGAACGCACGCCGCCATGTCGTGGAGAAATCAAGGTATCACCGGTTCGAACAACATCCCTCTTGGGAAGCGACGCTTCGGTGGCGATGATGGCGATGATGCGCCAGACAGCGTGAAGCGCGGTCGCGACCCTGAACCACGCAGCGAATCCGATGGCCCTCGGCGACGCAAGAAGCGCAACCGATGGGGTGACGTCTCAGAGAACAAGGCCGCAGGCCTGATGGGCCTACCCACGGCTATCATGTCTTCGATGACCAGTGAACAGCTTGAGGCGTACACGCTGCACTTGCGTATTGAGGAAATCAGCCAGAAGCTTCGCATCAACGATGTTGTCCCGGCTGATGGCGACCGATCACCTTCTCCAGCGCCCCAGTATGACAACCATGGCAAGCGTATCAATACACGCGAATACAGATATCGCAAGCGCCTTGAAGATGAGCGACACAAGCTGGTTGAGAAGGCGATGAAGACAATCCCCAACTACCACCCACCCCAGGACTATCGCCGACCGACCAAGACTCAGGAGAAGGTCTACGTGCCGGTCAATGACTATCCAGAAATTAACTTCAGTATGATTGCTAACCCTTTAATCCTAACCCTAACCCTAACCAATGCTCCATTCCTCCTCCTTCTCCGGAGTTTGATCTTTTCTGAGTCGCCTTCCATATGCTGCCTCCTGGCTTGGATGGTGCGAGATCCTCCGTTGAGATTGGACTGACTTCTTTCTTCTCTAACTATGAATTTCCCACTAACGCTTAGCTCTTCCGCTTCAAAGTTGGATTACTCATTGGCCCTCGTGGTAACACGCTCAAGAAGATGGAGAATGATTCAGGTGCCAAGATTGCCATCCGTGGCAAAGGCTCTGTCAAGGAGGGCAAGGGCCGTTCGGATGCCGCTCACGCCAGTAACCAAGAGGAAGACCTGCACTGCCTGATCATGGCCGATACCGAGGAGAAGGTGAACAAGGCCAAGCAGTTGATTCACAACGTCATTGAGACGGTATGTACCACCCATTTCTGTCACACTCTGCGCTTCTCTTACTCACGATCACAGGCTGCTTCCATCCCCGAAGGTCAGAACGAACTCAAGAGAAACCAGCTTCGGGAGCTGGCTACACTTAACGGTACCCTCCGAGATGATGAAAACCAGGCCTGCCAGAACTGTGGTAAGATTGGTCACCGGAAGTATGACTGCCCCGAGCGCCAGAACTTCACGGCAAGCATCATTTGCCGCGTCTGCGGTAACGCAGGCCACATGGCGCGTGACTGTCCTGATCGTCAGCGCGGTGCAAGCTGGCGAAACAATGACAGCCGCCCTGCTGGTCGCATCGGTGGCGGCGATGCTGTTGACCGTGAGATGGAGGTAAGTTTATCGTTGGAATGCGTTTTCCTACGTTGAAGCAGTGTCTGACCAAGGGTTGTAGCAACTTATGCAAGAACTCGGCGGTGGCTCCAGAGCTGCCCCGGCCCGCATCGAGGCTGGTCCTGGTGACCAGAACGGTGGTGATAACTTGAAGCCGTGGCAGCGCGGCCCAACCGGTGCTGCTGCTCCCTGGCGCAGCCGTAATGATGATGACCAAGGTGGCAGCCGAGGTGGCCCTGCTCCATGGCATAGGGAGCGCGAAGACCGCGGCCGGGATAACCAGCGTGGTGGTGACAGCTACTACGGAGGCGGACAGCAAGGCTACGGCAGCTCCGGTGGTGCCGCTCCATGGCAGCAGGCTGCTCAACACCAGGCACCTGGCACCCATGGTGGTTACGGAGCTTATGCAGGCTACGGTGGCTATGGAGCAGCACCAGGCATGGGTGCGCCTCCTGCACCACCCGGCATGGCTCCTGCTGGTGCTGCTGGTCTGGCTGCCCCTCCGGGTCTTCCTGGTGGCATTAACGCGCTTATTCAACAGTACGCTCAAGGAGGAGCTCCTCCTCCGCCGCCACCCTCGGGCGAAGCGCCTCCTCCACCTCCTGGCGAACAGCCCCCGCCGCCTCCGCCCCCGGGCGCATAAGCTAATCATGGCATGATCCTATAACATGGATCTCATTTGACAAGGACGATGGACCAAGACTATAATCAAGGGCGGAAATTCCTGACAATGATGTAACAGTTTGAACAGCAAACGGTCTTTTGTGTGCACTACTAGGTAGCACAGGCTCGCTCTTAACTTGAACAGGTCTCTAACGATCGACAAGCGAAACGCCGGGTTTTTAGATCAGGCGCCAGGAGTAGCTAATATAGGGGGCCGAGGGTCAGGTAGTCCGAGACTAATTTTGCTAATTTTGCAGCTTACTTACGTATCATGCTTGAAATTCGTGGAATGGGGATGAGACGAGAGCAGGTGAGATGCAGAGAGCTAAGTTGAAAGCATAGATGTAGCAGTATTCGTTGCCAACTCTCGGATCCCTGGAGACAGAGTTTGTATGTTGGGAGGCGCTCGAAATTGGTGAGTCACGGACAGAGCTGGAGCTGTGTAGCTTGGGGAGATGTCTGTCTGTACATCTACCTACCTTAAGGACCTCCGAGGTAGGTAGGTATGTTCTAGCTGGATGGTGATAGATTGTTCTCACCGCACAGAGGTCCCGGTGTCATCTGATGACAGCTCCAGTAATACCTATAGACCTTATCCTCCTTATCCTGTAGCATGGGCACAATAGACTGAAGCATTCTTACCGGCTCTCCTCCCATGAATACTCATGATCTTGAACCTCTGGATTGTGGCTGATCTAAGGCTATTGGGACAGAGTAATACGACACGATACATCAATCAGTACATGTTCACGCACATTCCGGATCTGTCAGGTGAGCTCCAGCCTACAACCCCACTGTGACCTCCACCCCCTCCAGCGTCATCAGTCCCTCACCTCATCTCACCTCACCTTTCACCCTTCAGTTTCTACTTTTTGCCAACTATCATCAGTCCCTGGTCTTCTACATCCTGTCGCGCACCTTGAATATCCCTAACGTCTACTTGGTTCTTGCTAGGAAGATTTGAGACTTCGAAATCTTCCGAGTCATTCCTGCGCGTACTCTCATCATCGATCATGCTCCTCGCGGCAGCTTCCTGAGAGCTTCCAGGAGCTTGAACTGGGGCTTTAATTAACTTTCTGACCTCTCCACGCAAACCCACCACGACTGCTTATCTGACCACGCTTTACACTTCGTCGGGATCGTCGGGTTTCCAACGATCTTTTCTCCCATCAGCTTGGTCACGATGAGGTGTAGCAATCCTTTCGCTTTTCGGCCGGCGCCGGTCTCCTTCTGGACAACCATCGTCTACCTCGCCATCGCCATTCCGCTGCTCTTCGTTCACGAAACCGTCCCTTCGGCTCCTTCAGACCACTCCCTGTACCGTGGGCTGAACCTCACTGAGGCTTGGCATGATCTTCAATCGATTTCGAGTGCTTATCACCCTTTCAACAGTCGTCAGAACGACGATGTTCGCCGATACCTGATTGATAGGGCAAAGGCAATCCTGGAGCGTAATAAGATTGACTTCACTACTGAGAAGGCTGGAGATATCATTCGAGGCTCATTGTATGTCATTGGAAGATTCAATGTCTCTGAAATAATGCTAATGGGGACACAGAGCTTCGGAGGATAACGCTGATGTGTTCTCCGAACCCTTGATCGCGTCCTCAAAGCCAGTCGGCGCCACCCTCTTCGACGACGAGACGTCAAATGTAACCTGGACGTATGATGAAAGCCGCCGGCTCGGTGCCCAGCTCGGACCGAGCCACTACGCAGGAACCTACTTTGAAGGCAACAATTTCTACATCTACATCCATGGAAGCGAGGATCCCGAGGGTGAGTGGTGGAAAACCGATTCCGACTACAAGAAAGCTCACAGCAAGGGCGGCGTGCTTGTCAACTGTCATTTCGATTCGTGAGTACTCAATCATGTGAACATGCCAATCTTTGCGGACGACTGATTATTTGCAGGGTCGCTACCGGCTTTGGTGCCACGGATGACGGCATGGCCTGTGTCTCGATGCTGCAGCTTCTGAGCTACTTCACGTCTGAAGGTCGGCAGCCGAAGCATGGTGTCGTTTTGCTTTTCAACAACGCCGAAGAGGATGGACTCCTTGGGGCTCGTGCCTTTGGTCAAAGCCCGTTGCTTCAATTCTGCCACACTTTCGTCAACCTCGAGGGCGCTGGTGCTGGTGGGCGTGCCATATTGTTCCGTACGACGGATCTTCAGGCCGCCAAAGCATACTCCAAGAGCCCACACCCCTTTGGTACCGTCATTGCTGCGGACGCCTTCAAGCGAGGAGTCATTCGGAGCGGGACTGATTACACTATCTTCCATGATTTCTTTGGGCAGCGTGGTATGGATATTGCTTTCTATGCACCAAGGGCGCGTTATCATACCGAGGAAGATGATGCACGTCACACGTCTGTCGACAGCATCTGGCACATGCTCTCTGCTGCCCTCACTTCTACCGAGAACCTGGCGACGGCCACCGGCACAGTCTTCTATGGAGCTCGAGGCGACGGCGATAAGAATCTTCCTCAGAACGGCAAGCCCACTGAAGGTGTCTGGTTTGATCTTTTCGGCAGCGCCTGGGCTGCTTTTGCGCTTAGGGGCCTCTTCGCATGGTCCCTGGTACTTCTCGTGGCCACCCCTCTTGTTCTGTTCCTGGTGACGTATCTTTTGATTAGGCAGGACAAGTTCTACTTCTTCTCCAAGGACATATGGGTGCACTCGGAGTTTGATGAGGACCCAGTCTTGCTCGGTGGATGGAAAGGATTCTCACGCTTCCCTCTGACGATGATCTTTGCTGGCGCTGTGACGATAGCCTCGACATTTTTGATTGCGAAGATCAACCCCCTCATTGCGCACAGTAGTAGCTATGCAGTGTAAGTTCCTCATATGTCCCCTGTCTATTTTGGGGCCAATAGCTAATTCTCCTCCAGTTGGGCCATGACTATCTCTCTATTCTACTTCGCCGTCTGGCTTGGAATGCGCGGCTCAAGTGTCGTCCGTCCCAGTGCGCTTCAGCGCGCCTACGCCAACCTTTGGCTATTTATCTTTGGTTGGGCTATCCAGGTTTTCGCTGCTGTCGCTGAAGACCGTCTCCACCTCTCGGTCCTCTACCCAACGGTTTTCCTGCAGACTGCCGTGTTCCTCTCGCTCCTGATCTCGCTTCTGGAGATGTTTGCACTGCCTAGCAAGCATGCCTTGGCTCGCAGCATGCACGATGAGCATCATGAACGTGACCTTTTGGGTCATGACGGAACCGCCAGCGCAGACGGTACCAACAACGACCACGATACTGACGAGCCGAGCGAACCTACGGAACGAACGCCCCTGACGGCTGGGGATGGGAGCTCCAGTCGCATCACCTTTGCCGAAAATTACAGACGATCGATGGCGCGAGAGGCTACGGCTGTGGCCAATGCTCGCAAGTATCAGCCGTTCCCTCACGAACAATCTTGGTCAGGCAGATTGCCAACTTGGACCTGGATCATCCAGTTTCTCATCCTGGCTCCAGTGCCGCTGATGCTCTTTGGGAACCTCTCACTCATCTTCTCTTCGGCTATCAGTATGACGGGGACAGATGGTAGCAGTCTTTTGCTCCCATTGCTTCTTCCAGCGATCATGACTATCATCTTGATATTGCCGCTGACTCCGTTTATTCATCGTGTGACTCACCATGTACCAACTTTCCTCCTACTCGTGTTCCTTGGAACCTTTATCTATAACATGACTGCCTTCCCCTTCTCTGTCAACCACAGGTTCAAATTCTTCTTTCAGCAAGTCATCGATTTGGACAAGGGCACTGACGTCACCACTATCACTGGATTGGAGGACTATATTCGGCCTGTCATCTCGTCTCTGCCTTCGGTCGCTGGACGAGAGCCTGAGTGCAAAGAATACAAGCCGCGCGACCTAACTGCCTGTCGATATGACAGCTCGTCGCTTACACCTCACCTCGTTAGCAATCTTACCATTGATGACTTGATTTCAGTCACTGTCTCTACTTCTGAAGACGGCCTAACATCAGAACTCATTGTCGATGCGCTGGAGACAAGGATGTGCTATCTAGATTTCTCGAGGCCCATCTTCGACTTCTCCGTTGATGGCGGCTCTGAGCGTGACCCACGCTTCGGGGCTCTTCCTGAGGATGGATTCAAGAATATTCAGTTGTGGAGGCGAGATTGGGAGGGCGCCTGGAATGTGTCGGTCAAACTGACTGCGCACGGTCACAAGTTCTCAGAAGCCGCGCCTCGCAGGCCAAAAATTGAGTCTGCCCTGGACTACCAGGAGGAACTCAAGAGAGCAGCATACTTTGACGCAGCAGATGAAAATGAGGGGCTGAAGGTCTTGGTGCGGTGTGCTTGGAGCGATGCTAACCAGCCAAACACGATCCCAGCGATCCATGAGCTGAAGCGGTATATGCCAACATGGGCGACATTGAGTAAGGGTAATGTAGGTCTAGTCGAGGTATGGAAGAGGTTTGAGGTATCTTCTTGAGAAGAAGAGAAGTGGTTTGTTTTCGGTCAGGCGAGAGCCCCTGTGTTGGGAATTGTCTGATGCCCTCCTGGACCAAATGTGTATCTACCTAGAATCAGCCACTTGCGCTTAGTCCTGTACAGACGAAGTAATGTATGCATGCACGATTCCCCCTCAAGTCCCAACGGTTCTGAACCAGCATTATGCCTTGCGCATGCGGCTTTCGTGAAGACATACTATCTACCACGCACACAAGCAAGCTGAGTTGGCGTTGCCCCACCGGGCCGGACCAGTTTTCTATGGTTGGTGTTGAGTGCCTGCGACGTGACGATGTTCACATGCCGCGACACCGACTGAACCGCAACAAAAATGGACGGCACTTCAACACCATCAGTATGGCTTCCATCGGATCTCAGCTTACCAAAAGATAAGCGAATGCTCATCTACTTTGTGTGTGGCAATCCTGGCCTCATCGAATACTACCACAGCTTCCTGAGCAACCTCCGTGGGCTCCTTGACAAAGCTGACTACCACACAACCTACGACATCTACGGACGCAGTCTGCCTGGATTCAGTGACGGAGATCATCAACCTTTCACCACGGAGAACCCGCCTCATGGCCTGGAAACTGTCGTGAGGATGATGCATGAGGATGTAAAGAACCAGGGGCGAGGCTACGATGGTGTGGTGATGATGGGGCACTCTGTGGGTGCTTGGATCTGCGTAGAGATTTGGCATCGCTACTTGCACGAGCGGAAGGCTGAGGTCACGCCAGAGAAGGAGCTGAAGCTGGTCCATGGGATCCTGCTGTTCCCTACAGTGGCGCACATCGCGCTCTCACCGAGCGGAATCGCATTCACGAGATTGATGCAGTACATGCCTCTCCTGGAACGACACGGGTATCTCCTCGCGAGGATGGTCGTCGGCCTGATGCCATTGTGGTTTCTGAGCTGGTGGATCCAGCGTGTGGTGGGGTTCGAGAGCACGGCAGCGAACACGACGATCAGATGGCTCAAGAGCAAGGACGGGATCTGGCAGACTTTGACGCTGGCCGGGGACGAGATGGCGACGATCGTGTCGGATGAGAGGAGATGGGGAGAAGAGATCTGGGATGGCGAGGACGATGGCGGGCCGAGATTCTTCATGTTCTACGGGAAGCGAGACCACTGGGTTGCGGATCATGTGAGAGATGAGTTTGTGGAGAGGATGAGGAGCAGGAGTGGACAGGATCAGGAGGGTGACCGGAGCAGCAGCAGGAGGGGGGAGAAGAAGAAGATGGTGCCGAAGATTGTGATTGATGAGCAAGGGCTGAAGCATGCGTTTTGCACAAAGGATGGTGAGTTTTTTCTTTTTTTCTTTCTTTCTTTCTTTCTTTCTTTCTTTCTTTCTTTCTTACTTTCTTATGAACGGATTGGAGAACGAGTAGAGGATGTGATGGTTGCTGACTTTGAGTGGTGGGTGTTAGATTCGAGCCTTGACGTTGCGAGGAGGGTCTGTGAATGGGTTGCAGATATTGATGAAGGGTTAAGGAGGCGGAGATGTTGAATGAGGGGACGGACGGATACGGGGAAGGATATCTGTTTTGTCTGATTAGGTTTGGGAGGTATGCTTGATGGCTATTTGATAGATGCGGTGAGAGGAGGTCAAGTAGCAGTCTGACGGCGGAATGTAGTGGAGTAGTGTATAACGTTTACTACAGATTACAGAGTCGTGGTCATGAAGGAATTGAGAGGTGTCAATGCATAGAGTCTGTAGACTCACGGGATCTGAGATGCTGATAGGATGAAAGAAAAGAACAAATTCAACATCGGCAAGGCAGTGATCACATTGCTCGAGAACGAAGCACACGCCAACGACAGTCAAGATCAACCCTCCTGATTCACTTCTGTCTCCCGAGGCGAGCTTCTGGTTCCTCTTCAACTCTGGCCATGTCTATAATGTCAGGCATATACCCCTCGCGACGATCACTTTATGGAATCAAGGAAGAGCATTCGTGGAAACGAACGAATGTTGCACTTCCGCTCAAACACCTGTTTCATCATGCTTTGTATGTACAGTACCACATAGAGTAGTCATCCAATTGTGAGATCAACACCCTGTGTGTGTGTGTAGTGCATGAACTTTTGTACCTGGACGCGCGTCCGTACAGAAGCACCAGATGCGACACTGCCGACGAGCGTCTTGTTTACCTGGTCTATTACCTCAGCCAATGCAAGCAATGAAAGGGCAAAACCTCGAACGATTTCCTCGAACGATTTCCCCAGTCGTAGTGCCCCAGTACAGGAACTACAGTGCTATGCATGACAAGTGCAAGGAAAACAAGGGTTGCATGGAAAGAATGCTGCCTAGAGAACTGCCGACAGAAAAGGTTGACTGATCGACCAGATGCAACACAGCCTGCGCCTCCTCACCCGAGAATAGCAATCCCAGCATAAGTGATCTCGACTTTGATAGGTGGGAGAGAGGTGAAAGGGGGTATAGCCGGTTTGCCACTGAAGAGAGAAAAACTCATATTCATCTCGATCTTGCCGGGCAAATGGCTGTGATTGTGCATTTCCTGTTCCTATACCTTAGTTGGAAACAGAGACTGGTAACAATGTCTTGTAACACTCAGGGAAACATGGTGTTTTTTCTTTCGTCACTGAATCAATTCCTCACCAAGCTGTAATAACAGCGGCTAATATGCAACATCCCCACGTAAGGAAACAAGGATCTGACTTCATCAAAGTGATTGCCCCCCCCTAACCCCCGTTGGAGCAGGGATTATTCGGAGGGTTTTCCTACAGATTCACCATCCGGTGCGAATCCTTGCTCTATGAATAAGGGAGGAATTGGTTGTAATGAAGTCATTCTTTGAAAGAGCGGCATGCAGAAAGCAGGGCAGCTACGGCTTTTAAACATTGCGCACGCTTGTTGGGTTCAGAGGATATCCATCCCAGATCGAGGGCTCCGGACTCTCTCCATTTTGGGGCTGCTTTTGCGAACTGCTTCGGTACGCTCTAGCCGCCAGCGCACTGTCGACCTCTCCTTTGTTGTGATTCCTCCTTCTGTCACCTGCAGGTTCGAGCATGTGTGTGCGTGCGTGCGGCGTACTAACATACTGTACATGCGACTGAGATATTCTTGGCATGCCAATGTCAGCTAGGCGAGGCTCAAGGTATGCGCGACCCAGCCTTGATCTCCCCTCCGTCAGCGAGGCGTCAGCGCTCGCTTCCTCTTTGTTCGACTACGGAGTACGTATGTATGTACACCTTCGCCTCCATGACGCATGGCCTCTGGAAAGTTACTTTCTCGGTCCGCACCAGGTACCTTCGGTTAGTGGCTGTTAGCAGTGTTATAGATCGATCGGAGGATGGTTTCCTTTTAGTCGGGCGCGCAAAAAGACCTGCTAAATAACACACTAAGGGTTCTTGGGAAAGTCTCATCCCCAGATGAGAATGGGCTACTATCGCTACTGTACTAATCGTAGTACTAGAACCTTCTTCAGCTTGGGTGACAAGGAGTTCTCCGCATCGGGGCTTCAATAGCGTGGCCGGCAACAGGTGGGTTTGTCTCTCGGCAAGCTTTCATTCTATACTGGTTCTTTCTAGCAGTATAAGCCCAGGCCTTCAAGGCAATGGAGCTTGCAAACATGTCCTATCCTCGAAGAGAGGTCCTTGGAGCTGAAGAGAAGTACAGAGTGGAAGAGACGACGTGATAGGTCAAAGAAGCCTCGGGAACACACTCGTACCAGCCTCTCAGAGCTTACGGAGAGTGGCACACGGCTCGAAGCCACAAGCTCTGTACCGTAGACTACTATGCTGGCTAGTCCGTATTAGTATCCCCTGTTCCTGCAAGCCAAGGAGGAATGGGCAACGAAACGCCTGCTTCCCTTGGATGATGGGATGGAAGCATGCATCGTCATGGTGGTGTCCTCGGTGTCGATGTGGTGTGAGTGGGCTGGGGAGGAGTTTGCATGTGCCAGCCCATGGGCGCGTAAGCCGAGCCCATCGGGAGGTACCATGCCAACCACCAGCTTTTGTTGATGTTAGTATGGAGGAGAGTATGTACAATGTACTATGGCACAGTAATTACCAATTGGTTTTAGTGTTTCCTTGTGTCTTCATTCACAATAACGAAAACGAGTGAGTTGGTTGTTCCAGGAGTCATAAACACAAACATAACATGACATGGCATCGAGGGCACAGCAAGGCAACTAGTTGGTTGGCGGGATAATGTATATGGTATTATTCCAGAGCTTTATTCGAGCCCGGATCTCACTTCCTAATTACACCTGAACCATTCAGGCCCAAATTCTCTCCCAAGTTCCCCCGTGTCGGTACAGTTTCTTCGAGTGCAAAGAATAGACAAAAAACACAGCCCATCCTCCCCGTCTTCCCGTCATGGCTCTGTCTGTCATGATTGGAAATTTGAACAAGGCGAGGTCATGACTCGGTTGAAGACGTTTTCGCGTAAGAGGTTGTCCACCCTGTTCCGATACATCCCAATCCTCTTTTTCCCCCGATGAGAGAGGAAACAGATTGTGGGATGTAAGCAAAACACAGAAGCCTTCCTCCACTCCCGTCAATGGAGCTATCGTTTCCCATTCTCTATTTACAGAGCCATAGCACCGAGGACGAGCATGGCGAGACCGCCCATGGAGCCGAGAGAGGCAGCGGCAGCGGTGGGAACGGGGGTGGCAACGGGTGCGCTGGATGCAGGAGGGACGACGACCTTGGTGGTGGTCTCGGGGGCCGGAGCCGGGGTGCTGACGGAGGGCATCTCAGCCGGGGGAACGGAAGAGGACGCAGCGGCGGCAGAAGAAGAAGCGGGCTGAGTCTCAGCGGGAGCAGAAGAGGCGGGAGCAGAAGAAGCAGCCGCGGCAGAAGAAGCACCACCGGAGGGAGGGTTGGCGCAGAGCTTGGAGGCAGCGGGGAGGACCTGGTCTTTAAAGGAGAATATCTGTTAGTGACTTGGCTCAAGGAGTATTGGCGTGGGATGTCCGGGGCAGAGAGAGAACATACTGATGGCAACGTCGGAACCGCACTTCTCCAGGACGCAGGCGGTGGCGTCACCCTGGATCTTGTCAAAGGACTTGCAGACGCAGGCGAGGTCGGTCACCTCGCAGGTGGTGTCCTTCTTGATGGCATCCTCAAGGCACGGCTGAGCGCAGGTAGGGATGTCCGAGATGGACTGGGCGCTGACGACAGCGGCGAGGGCGAGGGCGACGAAAGAGTACTTCATTTTGAACTGGTGTTTTTTTGAGCGTGATGTATAAACAGCAAAGTAATACAGCAAGGCGAGAGTCTCTTTTTGTGCTTGTTGGTACAGAACAGCGAGTGTCTTGTTTGGGCAATTCAGGAAAAGCGAGAGTGGGTGGAAGGAGAAGGGAAGGGAAGAAGAGTTCGGGGATGAGGCTGGAGGGGAAGGCAGGCTTTTATGGATGTTGCCCCGAGGAGGAGGAGAAGAGACGACGAGGATAGTTCATGGTTGGTACATACACATATACCTTGTACATAACGGACGAGCAAGCCAAGGCCGGGAGGGGGTGTGTCGAGTTGAATCAATGGTCAGTGGACAACAGCTGAGTGAACTCAAACCCAGTCGCATTGTAGCGTAGTAAAGGAACTCTCAGACTTTGACAGAGTGTTGTACACAGAGTGTAAGAGAGGCGAGGAGACGCATCGAGAAGGCTTTCCGTTTGTCTGCTACCCACCATCCACACACACACACACACCATGCTACATCATCCACACACACACAACACAATACCTGGGCAGAAGCTAATCCAAGAATGTTGCCCTTGTTGGTCAAGCCACGTCCGGGGAGAGAAGAGGCGAGGGTGGTGAGGCCATGTAGGTACAAGGTACACAGCACCAGGGGGCCTGTCCATGCCCACCTTCTGCCGTCACCGGGCATCCACCTGTTTGGCCTTTTGCACTTCGCTTCAGAACCGGTTTTGACAGCAATAATTACAGCCAGTCCAAGCCAGGCCAGGTCAGGCAGGGCCCGTTACAAAACTACGACTAGCTCTGGCGTCCCACATTCACACTGGGACTGGGACTGAGCTTGTCCATTTCGCGGAGGTTGGCGTCTGCAGCGGGGAAGAAGGGTTGCATGTGGAGGTGAGGAAGGGGGGAGGAGGGTGGGTAAACCGCAAGGAGTACGTGTGTGGCGAAGGTGCCGCGAAAGCTGATCAGGGGTGAGGGTGAGGCGAGTGAAAGGAGCCGGATCAAGAAGAATGAGTTGAGTTGGACAATGACCTGAGGAACGAATGAGAGCGAAGATCCTGTGAACTCGACGTTGACTGGAGCTTTGCACCTGGGGAGGTACATGTACCAAATCGTGTACTCCGTACAGGCTTGTTAGTTCGTCGGTGGCGTTGCAGTCACCACCAAAAGGCACGGAGTACATCGTATGTACAACACTTTGTTCCTCGTAACTCTGTCACTTGTGAGTTGTTTGTTTTGTTCCTTTGCCAGCTGAGCGACGCAACAGGAAGAAACACCGTCCTCAGGGCTCAATCAAGCTCGGCATCCCCCAGTTTGCAAAGTCTGTCCGTCATGTCTCTTTTATTTTCTTCTTCCTCGGTTTGACCACTCATTAGCTAGCCCATTAAGACACTCCGTCCTAGGTAGTAATATGTACATATACATTACTCGTCTGTGGCTAGTGTTGCATAGCCCTCAGACAGGCCCCGAAACGCTACAGACAGCCTCGGCCGACCGACCGAGAGAGACGAGACACCCAAGCTCCGGAACTCCTAGTATATCTCTCAAGAGGGAGAAAAAAAATAAAGTACTAAGTAAAGTAAAAACGTTCGCCGCCTAGACGACAACCGAAGTCAACTATCAGATGGCGTCCTGACAATGAACGGCTCCCTAATGAAGCTCCAGCGCCTGTCATGTCACCCTCTCTCACTCTCCCCTTCTCATTCCCTCTCCCTGTCTCTCACTCTCCCCACATTCGTGTGTCTGTGCGTGTGTGTCGTAAGAAACACACTCCGATGTTTTCTAATTGTCGCCGATTAATGGAGACAGAAGCTCAGACAGGGTCAAGGTCAGATGGGTCCCTCCATAGCAATCCAGGGACAGTAATTAGTCGTAAGAAAACTAGGATACTGTGCAGAAGTAAATTACAGCGCAATTATAGAGGATCCGATCCCGGGCGCTCGAACATGCGAGTGTTGGCGGTTTGCAGGCTTTAACTGGCTGCGTTCCATGCAGTGAGTGAATGACCATTTCGCCTAGGCGCCCTGCCCTATTAGATCTGTCTGGCCATGTAGTACGCACTGCTTGGCTTTTTCGTTCTTTTTCTTTTGAACAAAAAGAAACTCTCCCAGATCTAACATATAAAATGGTACGAGTAAAGCCCATGAATCCGAAATGAAAGGGTGAAGATATTCCTCCATCCACCCAATCCTCAACCAAATAGCGCCGGTATAATCGGCAATCTCGGGGTTCTTCAGCACCTAGGGAGACTGTAGGAAGATCCTCATTCGAATTTTGATCAAGGATCCCCGGAACCTTGCTTCGAGGAAGAGCCCAACCGTCAATCCCCCAGGCGATCGAGAAGAAACGTTCAGTCACCTGGCCCTGCGGCGCATTACTTTGCAATAAAGGGTGGGCAACCATAGCTCCAGTTCTATACAGTAGTCAGGTCCATGCTCCGCAAACCAGAACAGGGGTGAAGGGGGCTAGACAAAGAATCCTAGTTTGTCCTCCATGCTTGTAAATACTGTATTACTCAATGTACTGTATGTATGTCACAAGGATGGAGGCAGCAAGGCCAGCGCTATGGTGGATGATCGGTCAACTCGGAGTAAGCTGTTCGCGAGTAGCCCATGCGCGCGACGCTCTGGGAAGGGAGGGCCGTTGGTTGTGCGCATTTGTCCGGAGGACTCTAGTCCAGGAAGCGCTTGATTACTTGGCGATCGAGTGGGCATTCAATCCGGGGGAGGAGCAAGCATAACATGGCAGGCATGAAAGGGAGGGCTCGGACAGAAAGATGGAGAGAAATGGAGGATCATGGCATGCCTGTTCTAACTCCATAGACTGACTGGCTGTCCACAACTTCTCCGGATCTACAAGGCACGAAGTATCCGTCCCCTTGCTACTATCTCGAGCGACTATTATGGATTCGTCATCTCACAATGGTTGATTCTTTTTGTGTTGTATTTTGCTGTGAATATGACAAAGTGCACTTACAAGAAGGCTGTGTCTACCTGAGTACATGTACAAGTACAACAAGGCGAGCCAACAACGCCACACAGTTTGTCATGACATTCTAGAGCACTTCCATTTTCACATGGGTGTTTTTCTTTCCTCTGCCGCTTGAATTGGGCAACCAACAAACAGGCCAATCTCCGAGGCTCTGCAAAGCTGCATAAGCCGGAAACGGGTGTGGCGGTGGTGCTGGTTGGTTGGTTGGTCGGTCTCTCTACGCAACACGAGCACACACCCTCTTTCAGTATATTGGGAGCGGATTCTGGGGCAGGGGAGTCGTCTGCAGGCGCTCGGTACTTTAAATTATCATGTTAGCTTTTGCCAATATTCGAACAATACCTACCAGCATGCATCAGCATTCGTGCTATGCAACTACGTAACGTATTGTACAGACACGCCTCCAAGCCCACCACTCTCACAGACTCTGGCTTGTCAGTCGTGGTATTCATTAGTACAGTAATAGACAGTCATCGACGCGAATTACAGACCAAGGCGGCACAGCTCTCCCCCCAGTGGCCCGAGGGGCATTGTCAGCTAAACAAGCTTTTGGTCATGCGCCAAACAGGATGCATATGAAGAAATGATCAGAGAAGTCTATTTGATTACGGTCATTCGTGCCTAGTCGAAATTGAAGGATTTTTTGGATCGACCAGTCAGGGTTTCCGATTGATGGTTCGTGTGAGAAGTGTGGCTTGAATTGTGTCCAACCAACCAACTACTCGCTCATGAAGGAAGAGAAGCGCTATGTGGTCCTTGTCGCCGTTCCTTTTTCGACCTATTGGTGATGAGACTGTTTTCTTTTTCTTTTTTCCCTATTTCTGTCTTTTCCAACAACGTAGTAGTACTTACTGTAGCGAGCATTCATTTCCAGAGCAAGGATGAGCAGACCGTCAAGAACGCCCCAATCTAGGATAACGAGTGACTTGGGGAGTACATACATACGATATGCAAATTGTTCAATTTTGACATGAGCGGAGGGAGCCGCACGCCACAATGGAGTCAATGAAGGATATGCTCACATCTCGGCCAATGCTCTGCGGAAAAGAAAATTGGAAGAAAGGAGATGGAGGCGACGCCACAGCTCATGCTTCTCAATCTCCATCGAGCTTTTCCTATTTCCTTCTCTATTGCGTTCGGCCAAAAGTCCGGGGTATTGTATGGAGACTTAGCTACTAATTGCATACTATTGCTACTTACTACTTGTACTACTACTACACTCTGTATGGAGTACTATGTACAATTACTAGTAACAACCAACCGCCACCCCCCGCATTCATTAAAGGGAAGCTTGCGCGTTCCAGGTAATAGTTACTCCTACTGTAAGTTAACTTACTAAATGTCTCCATTTGGGCACTTCTGTTATATGGTGGGTAATATTGGTGTGTGTGGAGGAACGTTCAATGGGGCCGGGGTTGCCGCTCTCCTCGATCGAGCCCCAGGGTGTGGTGGGCGCATGTGGGCTTTCCTGTTATTGCAGCCTCGGCATTACGAAAGACAAATGCTGCTGTCCAGTACGTAGAATGAAGAGGGAAATAGTAATAGTGTCCTTCACATGAAGATCGAGAAGGAAGACTACTGGGCCTTGCGGCACCCTGGTCAAGCCTCATCGTAACGGCCTGCCAGGGTGCCTGGGTGTGTGAGTGGATGTGGGCGTGGGCCTGTCTCTGTCCTGCTGCCGCCAAGTATTTGCGCCTCACTCCGTCCAGTTATCTTCAGGTTGTTCGAGGTGTCAAATATCATGTGGTAATAGTAGTTGAAGAAGTAGTCGTAGCAGCAGTAGAAGAAGTAGTGATGTGATTGCTCGAGACGAATGTGAGTAGAGGAGAATGGAAGGGGGTTTGACCGCCGAGGTCAAGCTATCCAATCTCCTGCGCACCGCATGATGCACTTTGGTACGCACAGCCGGGAACCAAGCGAGGTTGCAACCCGAACAATAATGTAGTAGCACTGGTGCCTCGACGCAGGTACCGTCATTTCTTTTTCTTCATTTTCCCCTTTTCTCAACCTTGTGCAGCGATCAAGATGAGCTTATCTTCGAGGCGAACGGTTAGCCACTTGGAGGGTGGTGTTCTTAAGATGATAGAGGTGAGTGATGATCGTAGTGAAAGTCAATGCGTAATTTCAAACATGGATCTTATGATTGTTAGATTGATATTGAATGAACGAATGAACGACTCGAGATATGATGGATGTGTTGCATTCCCACTACTTTGTGTGAGCGTCCAACCGCGTAAAGTGCTCCTGGCACCATGTAGATCATCCTTTTCCTGCAATATTCTCTCCTCTGTGCCTTTTCATCCTCACAAGCACCATGGCCGTTTCATTTCCACAAGCCGATAGTCTCTAATTAAGCATAGAGCGTCTGAATTAGTCGAACTAAATAGAAAAGAAATATCCATAAAGTTCAACCTTACACCAACTCCACGGCATAAGAGTCGTAAGTGATTTGGTACCGATGGCCCAGGGAAAGGATTAACGGCTTGGGGCTGCTGGGGTCGCTGATATAATCTTCTGAGCCATTGCACTGACAGGTAGCTTTTCCGAATATATTGAAGAGCCTTTCCAATTATTAATTAGGGCAAATTCGAATTGTCGAGAATGAATTGTCTTTGTCTCTAGTGTTCTGGTGCCGTGGGCATGTTCCGTAGCAGCGTATACAACGCCAAATGAGCCCTATGCCACCTTCCGGCCTATCTGGCACTATGTTGTCACATCCTGACGATCCAGCTGGACGATATTAGCTTTGCCGTTCTTCCTTTCGGATCGTGTGATGGGGCCTTTCTTCGGAGACTTTAGAGCATCTGGCTGTTAAGGATCAACGCCCTCGAATAGCTGGTCGCTCGGTCGAAGCACAAAGTTTTGTTGCGCTTCCTTGAGAAGTTTCCATGGTGGCAGCCTTATCACTGACCCGTCAGGAGCATCGAAGGACAAGAAATCGGAAGAGGGAAGGTAATAAAACAAAGCGTAGTGTGAAGGTTAATCTTATATGAATTTCCTCAGCCCAGAGAGCGCCAAGCTCAGAGTACATCTGAGACTGATGCACGATGATGAATAGTAGCAATAGCAGGCCGTATTGTAGTCTGGGTTTCATGCGTCTGAAACAATGATAGTATTAGAATTATAAGAGAAATGATAAGTACAAATGGTGCCCTCTAACTTTGCCTGTTATCGTGAGTGGAAATGTGACACAGTAATTGACTGATGCGACTGCACCAGTCCATAGGTATGAGGTCTCTGTAATAATAAGACAAAATATTATCGGCATTCGACCCGGCAAAGGGCGTCCCACCAGTTAATAATTGAAGTGAATCATCTAACCGTCTAATAACTTATAACCTTCTGATATGCTTTACTAAAGCATAGAGCAGGAGACTTAGTTGAGCTGTACTTAAAAGAAAAGGCTATATGTAAAATATTCAACTATAACCTAGCTCTATAGCAAAGGAGTATAGGCTTGTTTCGTTCCGACGGCTCGAGAAGATAATCGACAGCTTTTCGTCGACTAGGCCATGGTCACCTGCTCTCGTTGAAATATGTACTCGGTTTGCCGATTATTGAACTCGAACCCTGCCGCTATTTAATAGATAAGAGCCACAGAGAAATCGAAGACGAAGTTCAATGAATAGACAAGGGCCTTCGGGAACGTTTGAAAACTGCGTTGTCATCCCTGGTACCACTGTGCGATGTTTCCATCAACAGGAGGGCGAATCTGCGCCCTGAGTTAATATTTGATCGTAAATGACAGATAGCTTTGACTGACCTGTACTGATTCTCCGTCGCTGATCGAGGTGGGCTTGAAGGGCAAAATACCACGAAGGAGACTGGGAGCAGTAGGGCAGAGAACAGATAGAATATCATATCGAGCTCTGCAACATGAAGCCGTAGAAGAGGCATGAAGTGGCGCCGCCAGCGGGGAAGTAGACCCATGCGCTGTAGCTCTAATTTTGGTGTCTGGCGGAGAGGGCCGAGAAGCTTCAGGGTGATTTGGAGGGTGACCGAAGAAAGAGGGGTTCCGAATTGCCTCAACGAGCCACTCACCGAGCTCTTTCTGGCTGACTGTATAACGGGCCATACTCGCTGACCTGGATAGATATTGAGCTTGATATCTCGGCATATCGATATACTCCGTGAACCTTTATGATGTCTTTTAATAGGGAAGCCTCGCTAGGTTTTGGTAATGATGACACCCCATTCGGATTAATATACAAGTATAAAATACAAAGGGAAATGAAAGAGACTACATACTATCTCACATATGCGAAGCTGGACAAGGGATAAGCTAGGATATGTAATGAAACCCAATAACCCAATACAACCCTCTCGATCGTACTTCTCGCCTGGGAGTAGTAGCGATTGCACTACGGTCACCTGCAACTTACGGAATGGCCGCAGGCTTTTGCGCAATGATTGTGATGCTGAACACCCTTTAGCATCATGGTATCGGGTCTCATGACAAGGACGAGCACTTACATTCTCAGATTCAACTCTCTATCGCGTTCTTCTTCTAGAAGGGACAGAAGGTGCTGCTTATCAGCTATAGTAGGCTGAATCTCCCAAGCTCGTGCGAAAATGCCCCTTCATCAGCTCCATAATCGCCCAGGAGAGGATACAAATCAGTGCATAAGACCTGTGCCTCAGGACAAGCGGATTATGTATCCCTAGTGTGTATGAGTCAATGGACCTAATACTATGAAGGTGACTTAAACCATGCCCAATCCACTGTACTCAATATCCAGCACAGCTTTCGGCTGGCCAACCGCCATCGGAACACAGACCCCTTTATTAATGCTCTTACCGAAGGCAGGCCTGGCCCCTTGTTAGTGCTGGCACTGGTGTCACGAGGTTCGCGTCAACTCATATGGCTGCGTAGGCTTTTTTCGCATCATCGTCCACACGGAAACTGGACACCCATGAGCCTCATTTGACGAATCAACTTATAAGTTCAACCTACATGCTAAAAGTTTTACCAGGAAAGCGCATCGCCCCTATTTCGTATTGATGACACATCTCCGATGTAGTTGTGGTCGTCGATAGGGAGTTGCTCGTGTTCGGCGGCATCCGTGGTGTTACTAAAGGTATATCGACTCCAGAGTCGGATCGTTCGAGAGGAACAGAGATGGAGAAGCAACGTGCTAGGGCTGAAGTTGACAAAGGGAGGCAGACGTCGAAGGCGTTGACATGCTCAGGAGCAGCTTTAGGAGAGCACAGACCGCGCTTACTATGTAACGTCGACTCGTCCTTTTCGGCAATTAGTGCGTTAGTAGAAGAGCTGCGTCTTGAACCGGCTGACGACTTATGATTGCTTCTCTGGATACACGAGTCTCGGGGTTGGGTTCGCTTGAGATCCTGTTGAGGCTGTCAGTGGTCTGTATTATGAAGCAAAGACAAGGCCTGACTTGTTTGCAAATCTTCCACAGCAGGTAAGCTATGGGTAGGAGATAGACATCATCAAGAGTACACTGAATAGGTCCATGACCAGCCGGGAGTAGATAAATAGCAGAAAGGCAGCAGATTACAAGGCCAAGAATGGATGCAAAGACCGCAAGCGCAGCTTAAAGCTGAAGTCGTCGTCGTCGGCGTTGCGTCTTTTCTTTCAGTTCCGCGGGGTTTAATTCCTCTGTATCCAATGGTTATTGCTTACAACTGAGTAGATCATCATTCCAGCGATAATCATACGAGTTACATCAGCTGTTCCCCATAGGATGTCAAGCCGGTTGACGATCATCTGCCAGATGGCAAGCCAACATAGGCATATAAAGGGAGCAACCCAATGATGATTATACACTCGCCCCAACCTATTATATATCGAAAAGGGAAGTGAGACTGCAATGAACTATGATCGAGTCAGCAAAGCACTATAGGATATTAAAAGTCCTCACATTACCCAGGTAGATACTAAAACCATGCCTATGGAGCACAGCCCGATGCCGAGCCCCGCAAGCCTATGACTTCTGCCACCAACGCGGTCTCCGATGTCGTCGCGAGCCCGGGACTGGAGGGTTCTTCGACGGGACTTCGACCTGGACGAGTTGCCGCGATTACAGGGTGGAGTGCAAGATGACTGATGACTCGCATCGTTCGGAAGCGTGGGCGGAAACCGGCTGCGAAGACCTCCAAGACATCACTCGGTGACGATGAGAAGCTGCTGCTCCCTGATATCACAGGGCATCATCAGGTGGCAGATGCGGATGACTTCGAATCTTTGAAGAACCTGAGGACGCTGGTGCAAGTCTATCGGACCACTATGTACCAATGCTAGTAATGACTCCCTTCTCCCCCTCTCTCCCCCCTCTCTCTGTTCTCTCTGTCCCTCTCTCTGTGGACTGGAGGGTACAGCCATGCCGAAGACAGTCCTTTTTTTATTTATTTATTCAATTTCTTCTAGTTATCCCTTCCTATCAGAGTTGGACCTTTTGATCCGCTGGGAGTCTCGGATCCCCACGCCAGACAAGCCTTCGAACATGGCTGCTGATGGCCTTGTGCGCGGTGAGCGCCCAGAGCATAGCCCTCGAAGCCGTCTTCAATGAGGACCTCATGGACGACCTTCCAGACCACGACGACAGCTTGTACTTCAGCGAGGCCGTGTCCCGAACGCCGGTCCACATCACACAGCCTCACGACCTCGACTACCTGCAATCATTCGGCCTCATGGCCTTGTACTCCCTGAGGCAAGGAGATCACGGCAACTTCTATCGATATCTCGGGCTGTACCACGGCTTGGTCGCCCAGATCGGCTTCCACGATGAGACGCGCTGGCCCGGCGACATCTCCATCACGGATGTCGACGACCCACGCCGCTTCTTCTGGTGCGTCTACCGGCTCGAGTTCCACGCTGCTGGTGTCCTCGAGCACATGGTGCGGCTCCCCAAGTCCCAAGTCTCCGTGAGGTGCCCGCGAATCACACCCGCCATGGCGCCTGAGACCAGAGCCTGGACGGCAGGGTGGGACTACATCACGGACCTGTTCCATGTGCTTGAGTACACGATATTCAGTCTGCCAAGGGTCAAGGACCGCAGGCCGGGGCTGGCCGGCCTGAGCGATGGGCTGCCGCCGCCGACGACGCTGGTGGACAGCCTGGGCCGGCTGAAGGCAGGGAAACCCAGGATCCTGAAGGACATCAGCCATGACGACGACGACGGAGGAAGCGGAGAGATGCAGAGCAACCGGTGCAGGTACGTGGCCGTGCAGATCACCTGCGCCGATGCCCTGGCCACCATCATGACCCTGCTCTACTGCCAGGCGCCGGCGCAGGAAGTCATGGAGACGGCGGATAAGTTCACCGACGAGGTTTCGTCGGCGCCGCTCATCATGTTCAAGGTCGCCAGCACCCAGATCGTCTACGACCTGCTGGGCGTCGGACACGACCATGGTCTCCATGTACTTCTTATACGCGGGAATAGAGAACCGCCGCATGCGCTTCCCCCAGATGATCATGATGAGGAAGGTCGAAGTGCAGGCGACGGAGACCATGGCAGCCGTGATGAAGCAGTACTTGAGACCCTGGGTCGTCCACCAGGGCGTGATGCCGTAGCTGAAGCCGAAGCCGATGGTGTTGCGGATCAGCATGATGGACACGGTCGTCTCCCCCGCGATCTCCTTGAAGCAGTCGACATTGTAGCTCACGGCCATGGATCCGCCCGTGACGCAGCCAAAGGTCAGCATCCCGAGGCCAAACACCAGCCCGATCCAGTGAACGTGGTAGTAAGCTCCCACGCCCCAGACGATCAGACCGGCCGCCGAGACGGACCCGGACACGACGAGCACCCAGAGCCGCTGCTCCGGCTCCCGAATGCCCTTGTTCCGCCGTGCGAGACGGATGGCCAGCCAGTCTGCCACGTTGCCGGACCAGAGCGAGGCCAAGGCTGCGCCGACGATGGGACCCGCGTACACGCTTCCCACCTGGGCGGCTGAGAAGTTGTAGGGTGCGCTGGTCAGAACCGGGCTGGCCGTGCCGTTGAGCACGTTGTACCATGCGAGGTTGATGCCGTACAGGAACCCTGCCCAGGCCACCGTCGGGAACCGGATGATCATGATGATGGGGCGGTACATCATCCGCAGCATGTCCATGTTGCTCGGCCTCCCAGGTAGAGCCGTGAAGAGGCCATACTTGGACGACCATTTGCTTGCCCGAGGCATGCTGCTGGCAGCTTCAGACTCGCCTACGGCCTGGTCCGTCGTCATCATGCTCTGGCCTCCCGACTTCTCCCCTGGTGTTGCTATCTCCTCGCTTCTCCCCTGCGTCTCGTCGTCGAGACCCTCAACCGCATTCTCCCTGAAGTAGATGGTCTCCTCCATGAAGAAGAACAGAACCACGAAGCAGACAGCGCAGATGATAGCACCGAAATTCATGGTCCATCGCCAGCCGTACGCATCGTTGAACCATCCCGCCACCAAAGGGGCCGGGAAATTCGAACCGAACAGCACAAACACGTACAGCCCCATGAACGTGCCCCGGTTGTGCGCGAAGAAGAGGTCGTACACCGTGACTTCACATAGGGATTCGATCGGCGAGACGACGAAGCCGATCAGCACGCGATGCGCGATCCACTGTCCCGCTGACCGGGAGTAGGCCGTCCACACCATGATGGGAACCGTGAGGAACATGCTCGTCAGGTAGACGCCTCTGCGACCGTACGTCAGCGCAAGAGGCTGCCAGAGCAGACAGGCCCATCCGAAGAACAAGAACATGAGGCCCGTGCCCTGGACCAGGTCTGCGATCGAGATGCCCGTGTCGGCGGTGATGTCGGCCAGCACAGAGTACTGAAGAGACGTGGCGATTCCCGTGCCGAGAACGTAGAGGTAGGCCATGCTCACGGCGAGAAGCTTGCGGCTCCGCGACCAGTTGAGCGGGTCGTTCGCGTCAGACGACGGGCGCGGGATCAGCACGATGTCCTTGCGAGAAGAATCATGGTGCTGCGAGCCTGCGGTGCCGCCTACATCGACAAGGCGAACTGTGCCGGGCACGTGGTCCTCGTCGAAAGTGAGATGATCCATGATGCATGAAAGCGTTGCTGAGGTCAGGCTGAGCCAGACGTTTGGATAGGGAGTGCTGGTATAAGAGAGCGGTGTCTGTTTCTGACGAGAAGAGTTGAGGTCAAAGAGAAAGAGGCTCGTCTTATAAACCTGTCTGACGAGCATTGACAACCTGGAGCGGTATCAAGGTCAAGATTCTCACATCACGGTCGGCAAACCCAAGCCAATGATGGATCAAAGTACCAAAGTAAGGTTGAGCTGCCGGAAGGATAAAAAATAGAAAGAGATAATGGAAACCCTGCGAGGTTCCCATGATTTGCGGTCTGGCTATGCCTGTACAACTATCTGACGGGGGACACAAACCAACAGCTGGTGATTCCTCACAAGGACGAGACCCGAGAAGTGATAGATATAGATAAGAAAGGTTGTGCAGATAATGAACATAGATGGCATTTTCTTCAGGGTAGGCGTACACGCTTAATTAACACCGGTGATATCCAATTAGTCATCCCCGTCACTGTGATACCGAGTATCCCGTTTACGGACTTTGAGCCAACTGCTAAAAGGCAGAAAGAGGAATCGGCTATTACACCGAATTAGAAGCTTCTGAAGTCGTCGGGACGAAGGGATTCCATGATCATGGGCATGTGCTGTCACACTGGACAGAACAGGGCAGGGGTGTCTCCGGCTTCGAACAACGGTCTCGTGGCATACACTCCTTCTCGTGGTGTAATCTCCATCCGAGGCAACTGGCCTCTCTTTCCGACTTGCGATTTTATGGTCCCTCACACCAGGACTGTCGAGGACATGTTCTACCTCCTTAACGTTATCTCCGTGGAGGACGAGAACACCACTGGCGACTTCTAGCGAGCGCAGCCTTTCGTCAAGCTCCCCGATGTCAACAAAGTCCGGCCAAAGTCTTAACACGACCTTCCAGATGGCCAGTCACTCGCGGGCAAGAAAATCGGCGTTCCCAAGATATACATCGGCGGCACCGACTGCGACCCAACAGCCCGTCAAGTCCACACCCGCCAATCCGTCATCGACCTCTGGGTCAGTGCCCGCAAGGTCCTCGAGGGCCTCGGAGTGACCGTCGAAGAGGTTGACTTCCCTCTTGTTACGAGATTCGAGAAACCAGAGGATGGCAAGGTATACGAAGAAGACTCCCCGCCACCGCATAAGAACGACATCGACATGTGCCAACTCATGGCCTATGTCTGGGATGACTTTCTGAGAACCAATGGCGATGACAACGTGGCTACTTCTCTGAGTCAGATTGATTCGGCGACCATCTTCCCCACGCCGCCTGGAGCGCTGCCGGATAAGTATGACGAGAATGACCCGCTGGTGCGGCACACCGATGTCGTCGCTCACATCACCAGAGGCCGAGTCCCAACCTTCGAGATCCCGAATCTTGGACCTGCTCTCCAGAAGCTCGAAGATACCAGGAAAGCCGACTTCGAAGACTGGATGGCCGCCCTTGGTCTCGACGCCGTGGTCTGGCCTTGCAACGGCAATGTCGGTAAAGCTGATGCCGACGTCGATGAGGATTCCCAGAAGGAGGCTTGGAGAAACGGTGTGCTGTACGCGAATGGCAACTGTGCCGTTCATCAATTTGGAATTCCCACTGTCAGCGTGCCAATGGGTATCATGGCCGATACCAAGATGCCTGTCAACTTGACTTTCGCATCTTTCGCGTACGATGACAGCAATCTCTTCCGTTATGCCTACGCCTTTGAAGCTGCAAGCCGACTCCGTCAGCCGCCCGCTTTGACTGGCGAACTAAGCAGTGATGCCATCACTGGTGTCGCTGGGCTCGTGACGACAGGCTCAAGAGCCCCACTGCTCTCTGTCAAGGCTGAGGCTGCTGAAGCCTTAAAGGGCAAGACTGTCACCATCTCAGGAAGTGTCAGTGACGGTGCCAAGATCGAACTATTTGTCGATGGAGACGGGGTGGACGTCAAGCTAGCGAATGATGGCAGCTGGACCACTGAGCCGGTAGCAGTCAAGCCGTGGGCTGGAAGGAAGAAAGGAGGAGAAGGGTGATCCGAGTCCTGAGCAAAGCATGGTCATTGTCCTGGCGAGCGCGCAGAATGGACGGTCGACTGGAAGAATGGTATTTGTGTGATTGAGCATCGTAACTATGCAGTCCGTTGATTCAGATCCTGCTCATGAACCCTATTGGGAAGAAAAAGGGGAAAAGACATAGGAATCACTCCTTTGTTAACGCCGCCATGCAGTTGGTACCATAGTTGACTCAATTCAACGCAGCATGTTCATCAAAACACTGTGACGGTGTTGACGAACCCATTCTTAAGAACTTCGAACACGAGCCCAGGAAAGCCATACAAGGTTGTGGTCGTAGACTCTCCGTTGGCATCCGCCCTCCTGGCTCCGCTGTCCTCCCACCCACCGAGCAGCTCACAACTGCTGCCAGGACTGTCGCCCCAGCCTCTGTTCAGGACCATGCCCCTGGGGTCCGCAGAGTTCACGTGTGATGGGCTGTTCGCCCAACAGGCCGTTATTCGCGGTTCGATCTCGGGGAATGGGCTCTCGGAGGTTGTATCCTCGAGGTAGGCTATCGACCACCGGCAACGACGATGGCGGTTGAACTCATAAGAACCGGGGATATTGCCGTGAAGAACGAGCTTCGTGACAACGAGGCGATCGGGTGCATGGGCCTTGATCTCGGCAGGCTCTGTCTCGGGAACGGGTTCGCCCGGGGGCCTTGGGGAGACTTTCGGTGGGATCGGGGATAGCAAGACGTCGAAGCCGTGGTAGAAGTAGTTGTAAAAACATTCACCAGTGGAATTTCCCAAAGCATCTTCCTGGACAGCCTCATCATCTGCAGAGTCCTCAGATCCTGTATTCATGGATGAATGGTCCGTATCCGTAAGCTCATCCACTCTGCCCGATTCCGCGAGGTTTGGTCTCGCGCGCGTGTTGCTCGCTGTGCGCATTGTGTGGATCACCATCTTCTGGTCATTCTTGCGGTAAATTGCATTCGGCGGTCCCAGGGCCATGACTAGATCCTGTGGTGTGGTCTCGCCGAGGGTTATCCACATGGAAGTCGTGGTCCATTTACGCATGAGCTGTATTCTGCCCCCGCCGTGAAGCTTAACGAGAGACACGTCATCGGGGTAGACGTCCTTGGTACGCGGAAGCGCTTGGGTCGACTTGATGCTCGGGAGGATCTCGGTCCAAAGAGTCTTGCGCGCGTCTGCCCAAGAGTCTCCGCTGAAGATGGCCATCGAAGTGGCGGCTTGGCTGGATGAAGAGGATAGTAGCGAAACGACGTCTTTGGCCGGAGAGTACGATGATGCTGAGAGGGGAAAGTTGAACGCGACGCCAGGATAGGACAGCACGTAGATGCCGACGTCCTGCCCAGCGGATGGAGAAATGAACTCGCCGGCATAGGTTGGTCCAAGCAGTCGATGGTATATATGCCGGAAGGTCGGTCCCGCCGACAATCCTCCAGGATTTGGTGAACCTGGAGCAGAAGAATCCTTCGCAGGTCGAACGAGGTCACGATCCTTGAAGGTGATATGGTTCTTGGTGAAGTCGGTCACCTCGATCAAGCGCAAGCGCTGCTCGGGGCCATCGAACCGCAGCCGGATGCCATTGTGTGGAAGTTGAATGCATACAGGCTCTGTGACGGGTCGGTCGGAGGAGTATATCACGTCGAGCTTTGGGAAGCTTTGTGGTTCGGCCTTGAGACGAGTGAGGGCATCGTGAAGAGACGCGCCGAGTACTGCACATTGGGTCCAGGACAGTTAGTCAACTTGCAAAAAGAAAAAGAAAAAAGAAAACAAATGACCCAGATTGACCTTGAGTCTTGGCGACATACTGAGGAATCCAAGGGCGCGACCTGGAACAAGCTGTGCAGTGAAGAGATTCATGGCGCGGGTTTGGCGCGATGGCCAGGATCCCCGCGGATGGTGAAGCGCAGCAGCTTAGTGTTAAGAGCGGATGGATTGCCTCTGTTATTTGACGCGAAGCAACCATAAGCTGAAGCAATAAGTCTGGTTCGAGGACGAACAACAACAAGGACGGAGTAGACGAGGCGTTTGATAGCCTCCGCGTCCGAGGATGGAGGAATGACGACGAGAGAGAGAATCAGTCACATGGGAAGACAAGCTCATGTGGTTTGCTGGGCACAAGCTAGCACCTCTTGGGAAGTTCGCATTGCGAACTCGCCCTTTTTGGCTTAGTAAAAGGCAGCTCCCTGAATTGGCGCCCGTACAGTATCACGTTGCGGCTTTGCTGTGGTTAAGAAGGGAGGCAAAAATAAGCGAGGTGGAAGGTACCTTGGCGAGGGGGGTATATCTAGCTTGAGAGGGACCCTTGGAGAGGGGAGAACTTAGAAGAGACATGCACCTTTGGTAGCTGGAATAGTTACATTCGTTTCGTCAATTAATCTTGGGTTTCGTTTGACCTAAGGAGACCTGCCCTTCTATACCCACTTTTCTATCAGGTGTTACTAGGGGATCTTCACCTCTGGAACAGTTTGGTATCGCTAAGCCATCAGTGTTTGTCTAACGAGAAGCCTACATATACAAAAAGGACAACCTGCGGGGTATGTTCGCTGGAGCGGGCAGGAGGGTGCCTGGTCACCTTCCTTGTGGTTGGGAAGGTGAGGTGAAAATAAGCGAGGGGAAAGGTAGGGGGTATATCTAGCTTGAGAGGAATTTGAGAAGAGGGGGGGGGGGGGGGGGGGTTAGAAGAGACATGCACATCTGAGATCGCTACTTTCGTTCTTGTGATGTGGTTGGCTGACTCAGCGAACTTGGGACTTCAGTAGCGATCATAAGCTCTAGCAATCCCATTATCCATTCTAATACCTGCCCAGGCTCTGTACGCTTGGGAGCGCTGCCAGCAAAATGCAGCGACACTATCGCAAGCACTTCTTACCGCTGGAGTCTACTCCAGAGATTTTTGATGAGCTGATTTACTCACTGGGCGCGCATCCCTGTTTGTCATTCGAGGACGTTCTATCACTTGATGCGCCAACCTTATCCCCTCACCCAGCGCTCGCCTTGATCCTTGTGTTCCCTACATCAGAACAATATGAGAAGCGAAAGGCCATCGAAGACGCAAGCTATCAATCGCCGAATATTGGTGGAAACGAAGTCATCTGGTTTCCACAGACCATCAACAATGCTTGTGGACTTTATGGCGTACTCCATGCCTTAAGCAATGGCACAGGTCGCACGTTCCTAAGTGAGTCTCATACCTGGGCATACCTAGGTGTATATTTCCTCAAGCTAATATACCGCAGAACCCGATTCCTGGCTCGCAAATATCCTATCCTCTTCTTCTCACATGTCACCAGATGAGCGTTCCGCGTTGGTTGAGAACTCGGAGCAACTCGAGGAGATATATGCTAAGATTGCCGTCCAAGGCATCTCTCGCCAACCAGATCATGCTGAGGATGAGGTAGATTTCCATTACATCTGCTTAGTTAGATCGGATGTCAATGGTCACCTATATGAGTTTGATGGAGACCGAAAGGGACCAATAGATAGGGGTGTGCTTCGTTTGGGGGAAGATCTTCGTGGAGAGGCTGCCTTGGCGGTAGTCAAAGAATATTTCGAGGATAACCCAGGTGACATTGGTTACAGTCTGCTGGCTCTAGTAGTCAAACAAAATGAAATTTAGCTGCCTGTTCACTATGACCTAGCCACGTTATCCTCAAAAGCTTGTAGCAGACTGATAAGCTTGTCGTCAGCTGTACACATGGCAAGCTGAGACGCCGTTTGCCCCTCGTGAGTAACGGCACCCCAATCTAGCAACGAGCTGTTTGCAAGACTTCTGACACCTTTGTAGGAACCCCAAGACGCTGCAATGTGGAGGGGGTCCCAACCCTCCGCATCAATAGCGTTGACATCAGCCCCGGCTCGTATCAAGGTTACAGAAATATCGTTAAACACAATCTCAGTCTTCCCAGTTGGCGGGCCTGCCAAGGCTGAATGAAGCAGACTTGTCTCGGCACTAAGAAAACCTACTCTCTGATTTGGATCTGCCCCAGCGCCGAGCAGCGTTTCTACACAATGCAAGAGACCGTACTCGACTGCCCAGGCCAGTGCACTCCGACCTGAGGCATCTGGTCTGTCAATCCAACCAGATAAATCTTGTTCAGACGCAATAAAATGGTCTCTCAATGCAGAGTGGCCCTGAAAGAGCATTATCTTGTGGACTTCAGTAAACTGGCGAGCGTTATAGTACGTTTCCAAGAGGTCTTGTGTCTGCTGACCAAAAATTCGACTGACGTGGCTTAAAATGTTAGCGAAATGGAATCCTTCACTGATGCACTCGGCAAGAAGAGCGTCGATAATAGTAAATACTGGCAGGCTGCGAACTCATTCATCAACCTCTGTTAAGAATCCAATGGTAACATACGAAGACCTACCTTCCTTTCTCATCTACCCAGTCCTGACGGACACCGGCGTGGATCAGCGCTTCACACATTGCGATAGCTTGTTCGATGCCGCAACTTCGCCAGCAGTAATATCCTGCATACTAAAATGTTTGCTCACAGTCAGAACGGCAAGGTGAGCAATAGCGTTCACCTACGTAGAGTAATCCAAGACCATAAGGATCAAAGGCGTCAATCAAGGCAACACTCTCCTGCCAAAGCATCCTAGTGACAGCTAGATCACCTCGCTGTACAGAGACAAAAATTGGCGAGTCGTATGGCATGGGGATCGGTAATCGGTAAAATAATTGCTCGGAGCTTCTGCAGATAAGGGGATCCGGTAGACAGGGCTGTTCTGCAAAGCCAAGGCTGTAGATATCTCCCCTAGGCGGAGCCACATCTCTTGAGATCACTGATGAGCTTTCCCCTATCCGATCAGCGCTGACAGTGAGCTGTTTATTCAGATATGCTCTTCGAAATACGTCTGCATTTGCCGCGCAAAATAGGTTCGATTGTAAAGCTCGGCAAACTGTATCAAAACTGCGGGATGAATTAGGTTGCTCTATGTTTGGCTAGGGACCAGTACTCACTCCCAAATATGATTGAAGTTCAGCCAGACTAGAAGGGGAACGTAAAGAGGTAGAGAGGCTTGCCACTCGATCGCAGAGTGTGATTTAAGCATTTTGTCTTTGAATGCTTTCTGCGCTTCAGGCTTGCCAATGAGAGGTTCAAACATCGTCATACAGGCCCCACCTGACACTCGCGGATTAGCAGGTCTGATCGTAATATTACAGCGATAGCCTTACCATGTAAGAATAATTCAAAAGCTCGATGGCCAAGTCCTGAATACAAATCATCCATTTGTTGAATCAGGAACAAGGCTGCGCGCCGATAACGCCCAAGTGTTTTCGCAGATGACTCGCTTGCGAGACATAACCTCATCGCGTCGTCCACCATGTTGCGCGGATGCTTAGTGTCCAACGCCACACAGCAGGCGGCAACAAAAATAAGCCTACAAAAAGTTGTCATCTTCCGTAAGCGATACACCTCCTGTGTGATCAACCCTAGTCGTCGTCCGTACTGAACTAGGGAGCCTTGTATGCTATTCGTTGAGGAATGTTCGCCGATGTCCCAAGTCGGACTCACAAGCGTCAAGTCGTCAAATGCTCGAAAGAGGCCATCGGGGTTTGTTAGGTCGAGAAGCTGCCGTTTCTGTATCCACTGCTCTTCACTAGAGGGAATATCTCTGAAGAAACTGTTCATCCGACTGGGCAAGACTTGCACAGCTGCAGACATT
Organism: Sarocladium brachiariae; assembly: GCA_008271525.1. Taxonomy (NCBI): domain Eukaryota; kingdom Fungi; phylum Ascomycota; class Sordariomycetes; order Hypocreales; family Sarocladiaceae; genus Sarocladium; species Sarocladium brachiariae. The sequence goes on along the minus strand of RQPE01000009.1, from coordinate 949,876 downwards.
GCCCTATGAGATGGTTGTCCGGGCTGCCAAATGATTACTTCTAGCTCGTCATTAGATTCTGTCTGCCGAGGCAATGCTTGAGGCTCTTGAAGGTTGCCATAGGGTCGGAAGTCGGGCGGCGATCTGGAGACAGCCCCTTGCTGTGGTGGTTTGGTGGCCGAATGGACATGATTTCGAAGTTGTACAATTTGGGACTCCAAATACGCGATGTACTGGGAATCGTTGCCGCTGAAGTTGTCGATTCGTCGAAGTAGTTGGTTCATGTCTAAAGACTCAAGAGGCCCACTAAGGTCGATGAAGAGACGTTTGTTTCCCTTAGGTAGCGTGGGGTTGGGTCTTAAAACAAAAGAGGGGTCTGTGGTTGTTGATGGTGGCGCAGGGTATGGGCGAGGCTGCAAAGCCGCAACGTGATACTGTACGGGCTCCAATTCAGGGAGCTGCATTTAAATAAGCCAAAACACGCTGCTTATGATTGCTTCTTTGTTGAGGCTACCACACTAAGGGCTGGCAAGTCTGATTCTTTATTCCAGGTCATGTTACGGCAAGGCCTCGTATCAGGGGGGAAATACATATATCCCGGCAGATGCATAACAGGACTGCACTTTCCCCCTGCCTCTTATCCACGTTTGCCTCACCATTTATGTGCACTTTCTCGTCATTGGTCATTCCTAAATATTTTGAACTTCCTCGATACACCGACACAGAATTTCTGCCTAGAAGGAGCACAAGTAATGCTTTCCACTTCCGCGCAGAGTTTGTGTGAAGCAGCTGCTTGTCTCGCGCTTGCGGCACCAGCTTAAAGCGCTTATTGCGCCTTACGATGGGTAGCCGACGCCAAGCGAAAAGATCAAGCAGAAGCTGAAGGATGAGCTAACAAAATTGAGGTCCTGGCACACAAATTGGCTGAATCGCGCCTTCAGCTCAAGATCATTGCTTTCTGCGCCCTCATTTGCCACTCTATCGGCATTATGCTCTTGGTTATCGGCGTCTGCTCTCACCTGTTAGGAGGTATTGAGCTCGCAGACGTAATGGGGGTCGTGGGGCGGCATCCATGATACTGATACTGATGCTGATACTGATACTACTCCTAGGTACCTAGGTACCTAGCGTCTGTATACGAGGTGGCTCGTTGTTGCGGAGAGTGGCAAAGCGAGGATGAATCGCGCATGAGCCCCTGGGGGGTGCCAATCAACAGCTGATCGGATGAATTCTTGGGATTATCGTGATCACGTAGGTACATGAATAATTTATAAATACGCTGAGCTGTAAGAGAACATGGTTTATCTTAGTTTATGTCTACTACATTAGCACTTATACTTATCAGATAAGGCGCGAAGCCGGAAAGCCCATCAACACCAATCGGCTACGGGATTGAACAGACTAATCTCAACAATACATACATCATGCATCTACCATGTCTTCGAGTTGGGAACTTTACAGCTTCGTTCTGCTCTGTAGACTGGAGACATGGACAGCCATGTTGCTCAGGCTCAACGAGAATACACAATCTAGTTCTCGAGATGCACCTCACGACCAATCTCCTCAAAGGCTTCCCTTGTCTTCCTTTGGCTCTCCTCAACACGGTCCAGTAACCCCCACATGTCTCTTCCCAGCGGCAATATCGTGTGTTGCTGCATTCCCTCCCCGCGACCCTCCCCTACAACGACCTCGTAGATGACCTGGCACGCCTTGCGATGATCTCCATCCGGCTCAAAGTTGCCACCGCCGATGCTCTTAATCACCTTCTCCACCATCGACCCGTCGTAGTCGGACGGCAACGGCGTTGTCGAGGTGGTCGTGATGCGGTTGGCGAAGTTGGTGTCGAAACCACCGAGCTGGACGACGAGCGTGCGGATGTTGAACGGCGCGAGTTCCTTGGCTGCGATGCGCAGTAGTCCTTTTGAAAGAAAAATATTTTTGTTAGGATTTTCGAACGATTGCAATCCCTTCGATATTGGGGCTTGAGGGGAGCGTTAGACTTACCATCCATTGCCGCCTTGGCAGCGCCGTAGATTCCCATGCTCTCTCTTCCATCGACCCCGGCACCGCTACCCAGCGTTATGATCACCCCCTTTCTCCTCTCCCTCATGCCAGGTACCACTTCTCTGATCAACCTGTACGGTCCGAAGAACACCGTCTCCAGCTGAGCTCTCACCTCGTCTTCCTGGAAAGACTCGACGGGGCCATGTATGGACAACCCAGCGCAGTTCACCAGGACATCGATCTCGATGCCCTCCCTCTCGAGATCTCTGATCAGCAGCTGCGCAGAGTCAGGCTCGTCGATTTCGAGCTTGACGAAGCGTCCGCCCTGCGCTGTGATCTCAGAGACGAGTGCAGGATGCGAGCTTGGGTTGCGTGAGGTAGCGATGACCATGTGATTCTGTGACAGAGAGATGCGGGTAAGTTGCAGACCGAATCCCGATGATGCGCCGGTTATGAGCCATGTGTATGTTGTCTGTTTACGAGGATGATCCATCACCATGTCCGCGTGCAATGTGTTTTAAGTCTTGTTCATCAAGGTAAATTGCCGTGGACTAAGACAAGACGCTGCCTCCTCTTATCCTTCATTCCACCTGAAGAACTAGAATTTGGTGAATTTTCTGTAGGAAGTGGCTTTTCTTTTTAGCAAAAAGAATATATAAAAATAAAAATAAAATGGTATTTATCTACTTGGATGCTATCGCCGGCTTCTGAATCCCGTCAGCGCGGCACCGGCACGGCACCGATAAAGTCCGGGGTAAAATCCGGGACTCTCACACGCTTGGCCAGAGTGTAAGTTCACGAGCGAGCGATCTTGCAACGACATTCTGGGTATTTCTGTCGAATAAGATGTTGCCAGGACGATAACTTCAGATATTCATTAAAGTAATGGGGAACAATGGCTACCATTTTGTGTGGACTAAGGTATGTGTTTTCTCATGTCTCTCGTCACAAATGCAGCTCGGTGAATCCTCATCGTGAGCCTCTCTTTCGGGAGACATAATTTAAGACAGGCCTGCATAGAGGGTCAGCGACATATCACGTCTTTAGACATTCGTGGGATGCTCTAAGAGCAACTACAGTAGCGCAATAAGGTCCACGATATTATCTTGGCTTGACAAAGTGTGAACGACAACCAGCCGCTTCCCCACGGATGTCATCTCTTTGCTCCCGTCCGTTCCTTGACCTTAGTCTTTTTTCTTCTTCTCTTCTCTCCTGACTTTTCTCTTTGCTCGTTCAGGGACTTGGCAATGACTCAATTCCTTTTTTTCACGTGAAATGTGCTGCACGAGAACCATCCGTGTTAGACTGAAGAGTCTCGAATTATCTCTCAGTCAAGTCTTCCATCCTGCCACTCCGTCCCTATACGATACTGTCGCAGCCAAAAGTGAATCCACTGGTGACAGTACCAGCTATGGCTCCCTACATTCTACCGCGACAGATACAAAGGACCAAACAGTCGACTAACTTATGCCTCTTGGACCAAATGGCAGCAAGTCAACGCCGTTGCAAGTTAGGTACTATTAGTATTAGTACTCAACCGTATTAGCGAGATTTCCCTCCCGCTTCGTCGCAGCCCAGTCCATCCTTGGTTCGCTCAGCTCGATTCTCCACCTTCTTTGAACACGCGAGCGAGTAGCGAGCACCATCCTCGTTATACCAAGCGCTGGCGCCCTTCTTTTACATATTGGACTACTAAGGAGTTGTCTGTCACACTGTACCTAGACCCTACCTGGATGAACAAAGTCTTGACTCAAGGCGTCATCGTCATGTCTCATCGGGGTTCATACTCCGCCTTTGGCCTTGATCATGGCCATCGCAGCTTAGAACACCAATACTACATACATGTACATACTGTTGGTAGTAATTTGTTGCGTTACTGGCCTGTCCCTCCATCTGTATCGAGTTTCCTTCGGTAATCGCCGTTTCGCACCATCTCAGATACAAACTCAACGCATAGTAGCCAAACCTGTCCAAGTTATCACACACTTTGTTCGTATCGACCAAGATCTAATTGGTAGTAGTAGTAATAGAAAGGAAAAGAAGTCCTCGCTAACAAAAACATGAAGCCACCCCCCCTTCATTCGTCCCCGCCGTGCAAGGACCCCCCCCCCATCTCTCTCCACTCAATCATCACCATCGGCCTCGAGCCTGAAGCCGAGCCGCGAGACGAACCACCAGCTAGCTGGGCAGCCGCCCATGCATCAATCTGCCATTCAATCAATGAATACATTTGCCAGTTCCTGACCGACCTTACCCTTGTAGCTTAGCTTTCCCCTTCTACAGGTCCCGTGTGTCGCGACACTATCTTCTCCCTTCCGTCTCCAGATTTACTCGTCGCTTTTATTCCCGAGCGTCGCATAATTGTTCCCTTTTTTCTTCATTTTTCGAAGCCATCATCGTCATCATCTCACTTAATGCGCTGGGGAGCGAGCGCCTAAGTGTCTATTGCTGCAGAACTTCTCCTTCTAATAATCCTTCATTTCGTTGTGTGTTGCGCTCTCTTCAGCTTTTCTTTCCTTTTCTTTTTCCCTTTTTTTTTGGTTCGTACCCCTGGAACAATTCTGCGGATGCACCCGCATTGCTAGACTTTGTTTGACTCACAGAGAGAGTGTGTGTGTGTGAGAGAGAGTCTTGACGTACGTCTTCGAGACAGCCCTCTCCGTCGTCGGAGCTCCGAGCCCCGAATACACCGCTTCATGATCAGCTTTGGTCCAAGTTCATTGGCATATTTTCGAAAGACACATCTCTCATATCATTTTGTTCATCATCCTCCTATCTCGTGTCTTGCTTGATGTTCAACATCGGACTCTGCGCCGCCTTGTTAGCCACTGACGAGACTGGAATTCCTTCTTCACCACGCTAGACTTCTAGACATACACACGTTCTCTCTCTCCGTGTCTAAGACACAGACAGACATGAACCGCCCTGACCAAGCAACGACTGCGTCGTCGTCGCCACATCACTCGGCCAGCTCTCACAGTTCCTCGGACGTCGAGAGTGCAAAGCCACGTGAACTTGACACAACCCATGAGCACGTCAGCGACAACAACACCGTCTCGACGCAAGACGACGAAGATGATGTCTCCTCTCCTGCCGTCCCCGACGAGGAGAGGGGCCAGGCAGACCAGACTCGTCCGGCTCTCCAAGCCATCAACTCCGGTCTCCCGGCATCCTCCATCGCTCCCTCCGAGCCGGAAGCGCAGCGCACCCGTCTGCAGACCATCCTCGTCGTCTTCGCCCTTTGTCTCGCGCTCTTCCTCGCCGCCCTCGACATGACCATCATCACCACCGCCGTGCCCGCCATCTCAGCCCACTTCGGCTCCTCCTCCGGCTACGTCTGGATCGGCAGTGCCTACATGCTCGGGAACACGTCCTTCGTCGCAACCTGGGGCAAGATATCCGATGTCTTCGGTAGGAAGCCGAGCATCCTCGCCGCCGCCGTCATCTTCTGGATCGGAAGTCTGCTGTGCGCCATCTCCACCAGCATGGGCATGTTGATCGGCGCCAGGGCCATCCAGGGCATAGGAGGAGGAGGCTTGATCGTCCTGCCCAACATCTGCGTGTCGGACCTGTTCTCCATGCGAAACAGGGGGCTGTACTTTGGCATTTTCGGCATGATCTGGGCTCTGGCCTCTGCTATTGGGCCTGTTCTTGGAGGTGTCTTCACCACCGAGGTTTCATGGAGTGCGTTGAAAATCCTTGCCCCTTTTTTTTCCTTCTCTCTTCCCTAACCCCCTATTGTCCATTTACAAAATGTTTTCAAAGAAACAAGAACGCTTTGCTAACAATGATTGATAGGATGGTGTTTCTACATCAACCTCCCTGTGGCAGGTGTTGGTATCCTCATCCTTGTCTTCATTCTCAAGCTACACAACCCGCGCACCCCTATCAAGCAAGGTCTGGCCGCCATCGATTGGTCTGGCAGCGTTCTCGTCATCGGCGGTACGATTATGCTTCTCATTGGTCTCGAGTTTGGTGGTGTTCTTTTTCCCTGGTCCTCGGCGACTGTTATCTGCCTGATCATCTTCGGCATCGTCACCGTCGGGCTCTTCATCGTGAACGAAGGCAAGATCGCCAAGTACCCCATCATCCCGTTGTACATGTTCAGGTCTCGCAACGCCATCGCCTCCTACACCTTTGCCTTCTGCCACGCTTTCGTCTTCATGTCGGGAAGCTACTGGCTTCCCTTGTATTTTCAAAGTGTAGCCCGTGCTGACCCGCTGATGTCTGGCGTCTATCTCTTACCATACGTCCTGTCCTTGTCGGTTGTCTCGGGCGGCATCGGGTGGTACATCAAGTCGACCGGGCTCTACAAGATCCCTATCATGGTCGGCATGGCCATCACTGTTCTCGGGTTCGGACTATTCAGCGATCTCGGCTCCGACCTGAACTGGCCCAAGATCATCCTGTACCAGATTGTGGCTGGCATTGGCATCGGTCCCAACTTTCAGTCAGCCCTCATCGCCATCCAGACCAACGTCGAGCCTCGCGACATCGGCTCTGCCACGTCCACCTTCTCCTTCATCCGTCAGATGGGCACTTCCATCTCTGTCGTCGTGGGAGGCGTCATATTCAACAACGAGATGCAGAAGCAGTCGGCAACCCTCGAGCGCGAACTCGGCCCACAGCTGGCCGCCAAGTTCTCTGGCCACGAGGCCGCCGCGAACACGCAGCTCGTCGGCGATCTCGACGGCCGTGATGGAGAGATTGCCCGTGAAGCATACTGGATCGCGCTGAGGACCATGTACATCGTCTACACTGCCTTTGCGGCTCTTGGTCTGTTTGTCAGCTTCTTCATCGTACAGAACCAGTTGAGCAAGAAGCACAAGGAGCACAAGACGGGACTCAAGTCGCTCAAGAACCGTAAGGAAGGGGCTGCTCCGGCCGCGGCACAGCCTGACAGTAGAGTTGTTGAGAATGAAAAGTAGGGCATCAAGGAAAATATCTTGCGTGTAGTTTGGAATAAAGCGTTTTTGTTATTTTCAACCTGGCATGGCGCATAGCGTGGGTTCCTTATTGCACTTGAAGAGCATGTTTATTACCTTGGTTTTGGAATTCGTCTCGATTACGGGGCCTCATCTCCCACTACTATTCTCTTTAATTATGAACGATGTTTCTTATTACACTTTCTAAGAGGTGATCGACCTGGCCCATGAATTGAAGGTTGGGTACTTAAGGGAGACAAGAAACGGTACCATCATTTGTCCAAACACGTTTCGTTGTCTTCTTTGTATAGCCCTGGTCAAAACATTGTCATCATAATTAACCCTCAAAATATATTTGAATTTTCTATCTAGAATCTAGGTATCTTTATGTAGACTGGCTGCTCCCGAATCGTTTCAATCTCGTTGGCGACCCTAGGTATAGGGTAGTTGTTACTACGTCGTTACCCCGCCAACACCAATCCCCACAACGCGTTGATCATAGGCTTCGTCTGTTGACAATTCCACACCGACAAGGGATCCAGAACTGGTCTCGCCCGCTAAATTACACAGCCGTTTCTGTCATTGACGCCCCCAAACGGTTCATCTGGGCCCCTCCACCTTCCAGGATCTTTATCGTGTCTTGGAGGTGCATTTGCATATATCACATTACTGTTCCCAGCCCGCCCTGACCCTCACATAGCATTGCGTTTCTTCCTTTTCTACCGGCGATTTCTTCGTGTCATGTGCAGCAACGGACGGCGTCAAGTTTCCGTCTAGCGTTCGTACGCCACATATATACATACACGTCTACCGGCACAACCCATCACCGTGGCTTCTCGGCGCCAAACACGCTCCGACCGGGAGCTTGCCCGGTCAGCCATGAGCTCCAGCGTGCGCGCGCCCGTCGCTCGCTCGTCCAACCTTCGTCAGCCGGCCGTTCGCACATCATCAGTGCAGGCATCGTCAATGCGATCCTCATCAACCGTCAGAGCCTCCACGGCACGTCATGCGCTCGTCGGTTCAGTCCGTCCGGGAGCCATCTCACCGGCCGAGTCCACGATTTCGACATTGACGGCAGGTACGAAGCGAAAGGACCGAGACTTCGATTCAGAGGGTGGCACTGGAGAGGAGACAAACATCCAAGTAGTCGTCAGGTGTCGAGGGCGGAATGCGCGCGAGAAAAAGGAGGATAGTGAGGTGGTTGTTTCTACCGATGGAGTCAAGGGAACCAGTATCGACCTCTTCATGGGTGCCAATGCGCTCAGCAACAAGACCTACACCTTCGACCGCGTCTTCTCTGGAGCAGCAGATCAGAACCTCCTATTTGATGACACAGTCAAGCCGATGCTCGAAGAGGTGGGTCATCGTCTTCTATTCCTTGAACCAAGTAGATCCAGAGACTGACACAGTATGGCGCAGATGCTCAAGGGCTACAACTGCACAATCTTCGCGTACGGCCAGACAGGAACCGGCAAAACCTACACAATGTCAGGGAACATGGAAGAGACCGCTGGCATGCTCTCCGACGAAGCCGGCATCATCCCACGCCTGCTTCAACAGCTCTTCAACAAGCTTGAAATGTCCGAAGAGCAACATGCCATCAAATGCTCCTTCATCGAGCTTTACAATGAGGAGCTGCGCGATCTGCTCTCCGTCGACGAGTCCGCCAAGCTCAAGATCTTCGACGACGTGTCGAGACGAGGGCATGCAGCCACGATTGTGCAGGGAATGGAGGAGAAATACATCCACAACGCGGCCGAGGGCATCAAGGTGTTGCAGGAAGGCAGCTTGAAGAGACAGGTCGCGGCGACGAAGTGCAACGATCTCAGTTCTCGCAGCCACACAGTCTTTACAGTCACTACGTATGTGAAGAAGCTCAACGAACAGGGCGGCGAGGACCTGATCAGTGCTGGAAAGTTGAATCTTGTTGATCTTGCTGGAAGCGAGAACATCCAACGATCAGGCGCAGAGAACAAGCGAGCTGCCGAGGCCGGCTTGATCAACAAATCGCTCCTCACCCTGGGCCGGGTTATCACCAAGCTTGTCGACCGCGATCAGCATATTCCATATCGCGAGTCGAAACTGACCCGTCTCCTGCAAGATTCTCTCGGTGGAAGGACGAAAACCTGCATTATTGCTACCATCTCACCCGCAAAGGCCAGCTTGGAAGAGACGATTTCAACGCTCGACTATGCCTTCCGCGCAAAGAACATCAAGAACCGACCACAGCTCAATGCAGCACTGAGCAAGAAGACCCTGATTGAGGAATGGACTCGCGAGATCGAGAAGCTCAAGAGCCAGTTGATTACCGCACGAACGCGTGACGGTGTCCACCTCTCGATGGAGTCGTATGAGGAAATGACTGCACAAAGCGAGTCCCGACGGATTGTTCTCGAAGAGCAGACAGCCAAGATTGAGACCCTGGAGACGAACTTGCGCAGCAAGGTGCAAGAGCTCTTCTCTCTCAACAGCACATTCGCCGGCATGAAGAAGGATCATGAAGGGACCAGGCAGCAACTGGACGAAACCAAGGAAGTTCTCGAGCAAACCGAGATTGTCCTCTCTGCCACGCGCCAATCACTGGCACAGGAGACACAGCTGCGCAAGGCCCACGAGCAGACTGAGGAGGAGCTTGCTGGTATCAACAAGAAGCTCAAGCACACCATTCACCGGACCACGCACGATGTGGATGGTTTGTTCAAGAAGAATAAGCGAAAATCCGACCTTCAATCCATCAACCGGGCTGTTTGGACCACGTCACAAACGCAAGTCGCCGATGTCACATCCATGGTTGAGAGACGGCTCCAGGATTTGGGTGAAGACCAGAACGAGTTGATCACAAGCCTCTTGGCGGCGCTCGAAACGTTCAAGGGTGACGGCTTGAAGCAATTAGCTGCAAATCGCACGTTTATCGAAGGCCATCAAGCCACATTCGACGCTTCAAAGAGCCAGTTGGTGGATGGCGAGGCTACCTCCCGGAATGACATGGACCTCCTCCTCGCTGGGCTCAGTGAGGTCAAGGATACAGTCAAGGAGAGAGTCGGTGAGCGCCTGCAAGAGATTTCTCAGGTGACCGAGGCCAAAGGGTCGGAGGTCACCAACGCTATGACGGACCTCCAGAGCCAAGTGAGTTCATGGCTACTTGATGTATAGATCGAGAGTACTAACCTGTTGTTTCCCTCAGCTTCACGGTTCATTCAGCTCGACTGGAAAGGATCTTAAGACGATGTTTGAAAAGGTGTTGAAGGAAAACACCGCGTTGAGGACAGAAAACGACCAGCTTCGCCGGAAACTCGAGTCTGCACTGGACGATGCAGCCCAACAACAAGCTGCTTTCTCCAAGTGGATGAATGAGACATCCAACACTCGTGAGCGCGAGCGACAAGAGAGGAGACAGAGGCTGATTGCCTTGCTCGAAGAGGAGGACAAGGTAGATCTGGCCCGTGATGCCGAGCTTACATCCAGCGGAGTCAACAAAATCGCGGAGCTCACCAAGACCCTCGAAGAAGCTGCCAGCCAGTACAAGGGAGGTATGGACGCCTGGGATGAGAAGGCTGCCACAGCATTGGAAGAGCTCAAGGCGACGAGAGACGGCCTCAAGGCCAAGGTCAAGGACGAGTGGAACAGCGTCAATGAGCGCTGCACCAGTCTCCTCAACACCGCGCGTAGCCACAACGTCGAAGTTGTGCGCAGCATCCAGCAGCATGCAAATGATCTTGAGCCGCAGATGGAGGCTCTCGATGACTTTGCCACGCGTGCCAAGTCCGAGAATGCGAACCACCACGATGCCCGAGCCGACCTCATCCAGACGATGGCCGATGCTGTTGAGCAGTCATATGCCAGCACCACGTCTCACTTCAAGGCAGAGCTCGATCGTGTACGAGACTTTGGCGAGAAGATGGAGTCGGAGCTCAATGATCTTCGCGATGGACTTGATCCCCTGGATACTCAGGTCAGACAACCTCTCGCCAACCTTCGCGAGGAGATCATTGGCACCGGTCTTCAAGAATACCAGCCCACAGGAGAAACTCCCCAGAAGACGCAATACAGCTACCCAACTCACCTTCCTCGAACCCGAGCCGGATCAAGCTCCAGCCAGCGTGTCCCGACCATCGCCGAGTCGACGACCCCCAACGACTCGCCTCGAAGCAGCACCATCGGCCCTAGCCACCATGGCACACTCATCTTCTCCGACATGGACGTCGACCCCAGAACTGTTCCTATTCCCTCATCTCCGTCGATCCACTTCTCAGATAGAGCCAACCACACCATCACCAGTCTCCGCGAGATCAACCCCAACACGACTACCGCTGCATTCGACCCCCACGCCAGCACCATCTCCATCCCTCCGGCGCCGACTTCTACCGCAGTGTCTGTCACCAGCGACAGTGGCAATCATACCATGCCGCTGTTCAAGAGGAGCACCAGGGCCGCGAAGACGAGTGGACTCAAGAGGCCTGCTGCATTGGCGGGTGGGGAGAATGTGGTGCCGCTGAGCTCCGTCTTCGAGCAGAGTTTGTCTAAGAGGAAGAGCCCGAGATTGAATTGAAATGGTTTAGGTTTTTTTTGCTTGGTCTGGTTGGGGGGAGCATTGACTCTGGCGAAAGGAGTCTAAAGACTGACTGATCTTTTTTCTTCCTTCACTCCTTGTTTCGATTTGGCGAGGCGTTTTCTTAGGAGTTTCTTTGTTATTCTTCAAGAAGGGATAAGACAAGACAGTACATATACAAAACCTTTATACCCTACTCTCATCCGTCCCTTTTCATTTCTCCTGTGCTTCGACTTTTCTTCTTGATATCTGTTAAAAATTGTTCTCCTGGTATAGATGATCAATTATCCTTCTCACGGCCTATCAACGCCTTAACCTCCCCCTCGTCCTCCTACTCAGACTCGTAACCCGCATCATCACTATCGTCGTTGTCATTTCCTTCTCTTCGGACCACCTGCCTACTCCTCACCCTCTTTTTTCTGAACCAGCCTGTCTCCGGCACGATCTCCTTCAAGAACCCGTCGACCCTGACACCACCCACGACCTCCTCGTCGCTATCGACCTCCCAATCCTCGAGCTTCCGGCCGCCGTGGACCAGCCTCACGTGTCTCTCGAGGTTCGCTCGCCTGTCGAATCCTTTGGCGTGACGAGGGCACGTGGGCTCCGGACAGTACATGTCTGCGGTTGCTGAACGGGAGCGGGAGCGGGAGAGGGAGCCTGAGCGTGAACGTGGTGAACAGGTGGCGGCGGTGGAGAGGATCGGCGGTGGAGCAGTAGTACTTGTTGCTGTTGTTGAAGGAAATGCGAAGCGAGGCTTGGAGGAGGAGGAGGGGGTTGGAGAGCGGGTCGGTGGCAGGGACCGATGACCGAGAGATGACGAGCGCCGGGATAGGCTGTGAAGACGTGATGCTGGCGCCGACGACGTGGAGCGGGCTTTGACGGGGAAGATGATGTTCTCGTCGTGGTCTTCAACGTCCGTGTCTTCCAAGTGGACCTCTTCAGGACGATATACCACCTCCAGGATCCCTTCGCCGTGTCCCTCTTCCTCCTTGATGGGCACCTCTGCGAGCCTCCTCATGACCATGCCCTGGTTGAACAGCTTGGCGCACCTTTTCGTCGCCCTGTCCACGACCTCCTCGCTGAAACCTGCCAACGCCGCTGCGCCGAGTACATCGCTCCAGTCCCGTAACCCCAGCCTGTCGAGTTTCTGTTCCCTCCAGCTCTTGCCCCTTTCTTCGACTGCTGGTTTCCCAGCGGTTGCGACGACTGCCGGTGCTGACGCCGTCACCTCAGTTGGAGCAACGTCAGCATCGTAGTTATGGGCGGTGGCGGCGTCCTCTCTGGTCTGATCGTGTTCGTCGGCTTCGCCTTTCTGCAGCCACGCCTCGAACGCCGCATCGCTGCGCTTCGCGACCGTAGTCGGTTTCGCCCGGTGAGATTGACGGGCTATGCGGAGGTCCATTTCTTCGGGCGTTTCGCCTTCCAGAGGGGTATGAACTTTCCTCGGGCGGCCGCGGGGACGTCCGCTGGTGGTCCCTGGTGTGGGAGGCCGTGATGTTGGTGCCGTCGGCGCGGGGGTGGTAGATCGAGACCTGGGTCGGGATTGGGAACGTGATCTTCCTCTTCTCCTTCGAGACGATCGTGGTGTCCTTTCTCCGGGTTCCGACTGCAGGTCCATGTCGTCGTAGTCAGATGCTTCCTCGAGGTGGCTTGCCGTTGCAACCCGCGCGTAATGCAGGATCATGAGCGTCTTGTCCAGCTGTGAGAGGATGTGTCTGACGGACGCCCGTAGTAACTCTTCGGAATACCCATCATCAGCTGAAACCTGCGGCTTGCTTCTCTTCCTTTTCCGCTGCCCTGCGGAGTCCACGTGTCCCTTCGAACTCTTCCCATCCTCAACCTCGTCCCGGTCCTCCTCCTCATCCACGTCCATCTCACTCAGACCCCTCTTCTCCTCCCTGACGCTTCTATACGACAACTCTGAATCTGGGGAAGACGGCGCAGTCTCCGAGTTGGGTCCTTCTATGGATGCAAATATCGGTCCTGCGCTGCCGCCATTCTTCTGTCTCTTCTCTTGGGCGGCCATCCTCCTCCTGAAGCGGTCCTTTGCGAACCGGAGGATATGAGCGTAAAGCTCGTCGTGGAGATCTGTGCTTGGCATAGGGTTGGATGGTTGGGAGAAGGTGAGGTCGTCATACTGGTCTGAAGGCGTTTTGAGGAAGCTGGCGAGTGGAAGCTGGTTGGGTTTCAATGGCCATGCCGTCCAGGCTTTGGGAGGCTGCCATATGGATTGTTTCCCATCATCCTGCAAAACAAAATAATAAAAGTTTAGCCATGGTGAATCGGCACGAGTGAACGCCACAGACTTTTGGCGGAGGGGCACGAGCGCGCACTCACACTCTTCACGGTCAGAAACTCGCGACCCTCAGGCTCCGTCGCTTGCCTCTTCAGTGCAAACGCATTGTAAAGATGAACCCCGAGATCCTCGTTCCTCAGCCTCTCCAGGCTCTGCCAGAGCATGCGCTCATCCTTGGTGAGGTTGCGCCATGTCGAGGGCGCGCCGGTCCAGCGGTTGGGGCGATGGGCGTGGAGTTCGTCTGATGCGATGGACGCGATGTCGTCGCTGTCGAGGTCACCCCATTCGTCTGCCGGGTCCCTGCGAGTCATCTTGCGGACCGCTTAGATGAGGGGTTCATGCGTGAGGGGTTCGATGAATGATCGGATGTCATGGATAAAATTTCATAGCTTCTCTTGGCTCTGATGGTCTCGATGCAAGGCGCGACGGATGGTTGGTTGATGAGTGAGTGAGTGAGTGAGTGAGTGAGGGTGGATGATGGCCAATATCTTCGCCGGAATTTCCGAGCCTTGGCCAGGCACTGTTGTTGAGCCCATACAATGTAATACTGTACACGCTCCAAAGCAGTCCAGGCTTACGATCCAACGAATTATTCAAACGTTCGGCTCAATTTTTTGAGAGACAGGTCTAACCTACTTCTTGACGACGATTTGATCTCTCTTCTTTTGCATTGTGGCATACTTTATCCTGATGGTTACGAGACACCTCATCATTCACGCGATCATGTGCCTACTGACCCTCCACAGTCCCGGGTCATGATGGACATGCACATCATGGATGACGAATCAGAGAACCAAACTGTTGGTGATACATTCATCAGTAGAAAACTACGGCCTCACTTCTAAATACAAAAGATATTTTATCATGGTGTACCATGTGATGATAAGGTACCGCGCGTACCTGGATCTCCATGTCGCAGCCCCCACAAACGCAAGGGCTCCTCTTCCTGTCAAATTGGCAAAACTGACGTGGATTCTCGATTGACGAGTCGAATCTCGCTACCTTGCGGCCCAAGAATCTTATGATTAACCCCGTCTTTTCTGTCGCGAGGAGCCGGATCCTACCAAAATGCGGTACAAACGCGGAGCCCTGCGCGCAATTAGGGAGGTCTTATCACACAGAAGGGAAACTACTTAGTGTCTGACCATAAACTACAGCAATGATGCAAGCAGCGCGTTCCGATCATATGCGCAACTGTCATTGATCATTCCACGGAAGCAAAAGCCCCTGTATTGCTGTGAGTGTGCGTTGAGACCAGGGAAAGGTAGAAAATGTGGCAGGGTTAGGTTTGTCCGGCTTCAACGACCGGGGATAGAACTGAGCCGGGCTTTTATGATGTGCTTCTGGAAGGTTCGTCTCAGAACACATGGCTTGTTTGATCGCCTACTGGATGTGAGGTTGTTTCGTCCGTGTCAGATGAAAGAATAGACCCGACAGCCTCTTTGAAGAGCGCTGAAAATGGCTCTTCATTTTCCAACTCTCCAGCAAAATATCTTTGTTCATGACAACCGATGAGCTGAACCAAGCCCCTCTCGGGCCAAGTATATGGGTCGGGAAGCTGAGGCGTGACAGCAGGCATAAGTAGGCTGTTTGAGCTTCGCTGCGTGTTCATGAAGAACGAAGCGAAGCGCAGCGTGCTGTTGCCCAACTTCAATCATGGCGGATCCCTCATGCGTGCCGGGTTGTTTATGTTCTTGGATGACCATTGTTGATGAAGGGCCACTTATCAGAGCCCAACAAGCCCAAATCGTGCGTAGTAGCTCACGAAACGTCTTCGCCAGATGCCATTTGTGTTGACGTAATCCAGTTCTCCATCTTGGCCTGACCATCCAACTTTGAATTCATGGGGTTCATTGACGACCCAGTGCCCTTGCGGCCTCCTTGCGTAATATTCTCGCGTTTTCGCACGACAAGGCACAGAACTCGGCCGTAAATGGCGAACCCCTCATATGATATGTCCATGGCCAACTTCTTCTTGTCATCCTCGTCTTGGTCGCCAAGGACCTTGGAGCGCTTGTGTGGCGGTTCTTCATCATCCGAGGGAACCTCAATCACGTCCCCGTCCAATTGCTGCTCTGATTCGACATCTTTGTGCGCACGGTTCGGCCTCTTTCTGAGACCGCGTGATTCAGCCACGGGGATGTCTGCAAGTCGGGTATGGCTATCATCGTCGCTTTCTTCGCGCAAGACAGTAATGTCGTCGACGTCCACGGGCGCTTGATCAAATCCCGCAATCAACTTGTTTGAATTCGATTGCATCTTCGGTAGTTTCTCGCGGAAATGCTTCCTTTTTGCGAGAAGGGAGTGTCTCGTAGTAGTCTCGGTAAGGAACATTGAGACCTCGAAATCATCTGAGGCCGTCGTCAGCAGTGTGCATGCACTTTGTTCCGTGTTCAAGGTGGTCCGGTACCTCCAGTGACAACATCTTTGACCGCCTTCTTCTTTCCCGATTTCTTCCTGCTCCTCTCATTTTCTTCTCGCAGCTTCGGCAGCACCAATGGGCGAATGCTCTCGATGACTTTTGGAAGTATTGGGTTCCCCGGGTTAAGCAGCCATGAATGCGCCAGAGATGGGTTATCGAGATATATGCGGCATTCGAGGACAGAAAACTTAGATATGCGAAGGTATCTGCGTAGGGGGGCCATAACACGAAGCCGATGATCGAGTTGTGAAGCAAACGTCCTCCAGCGCGTGAAGCTTGACTTACGGTACCGTGAACAAGCAGGTGGATTGGTGATGTCAACCGGGGTGTAGTGATCCGCCGCTTTTATAGGCCAAGTACCAATAAAGCGGCCATCAAAATCGCCCGGAGTGGCCTAGTGAGATTTCTGCACTTTTGACTCCATGTGAAGCTCTCGCGACAGCTTTAAAAAGTGCAATCTTGTAGCCTGGTTCACCGTGTGACAGCTCTTCTGGGTGTCTTGTGGCCCCGGTTTCGCCCAATTCGTGTTTGCGCCTGTCGGGTCAAAAAAAAAAAAAAAAATCCCATGCCAGCCATCTTCGCGCGGCTCGCGAGATAGCGACTGACGATGGCGAACAGCTGGAAGTCGACACTGAAGCTGCCCAAGACTACATTCTCGTAAGCTGCCTTGAGTTGGCTTTCCATATGAACGCTGACCTTTTGGAAGAGCAAGGCCGCATCCTAGGAATAAGCAGCTTCTCGAGCAAGCGGCCGCCATTTACCAATCTCAAAGAGCCGAGCGAGCAGCCGAACCTCCGTTCATCTTCCAAGATGGCCCGCCGTACGCCAACGGTCCTCTCCACATCGGTCATGCCGTTAATAAGGTCCTCAAGGATATTGTTGTTCGGTCAAAGATTCAGCGTGGTCGCCATGTGCGATTTCAATGGGGGTATGACTGCCATGGTTTACCCATCGAGTTGAAAGCCATCGAGAAGTATGGCTCTGCCAGGACTGCGGACCGAGCCAGTGTTCGGTATATGGCGAGGAAGTTAGCATCGAACACTATCAAGAATCAAGGAGAGGGTTTCCGTTCCTTTGCCGTTGTCGGTGAAGCTGAGCCATATCGTACGATGGATCCAAAGTATGTGACTAGCCAGCTTCGAGTATTCAAGGCCATGGTGCGAGGAGGCTTTATCTACCGAAGGCATAAGCCGGTTTACTGGTCCCCATCGTCGAGAACGGCATTGGCAGAAGCCGAGCTAGAGTATCGGGACGACCATGTCTCCACGGCGGCTTACGTGAAGTTCCCTATTGTTTCGGATTGGTCCTCAATACCCGGTTTGGAGAACGTGACGAAGCCGCTGTTCGCCGCAATCTGGACCACGACACCCTGGACTTTGGTGGCTAACCTAGCTATTGCTGTCCACAAAGACCTCAGCTACTCGGTGTTGGAAGTTGAGAATTACGCCGTTTTGGTAGCGTCCACGCGTGTTGACGCCCTCTCGCAGCTATTGCCAAATGCCAAGATCGCGGCAGATGGTATATCGGGCGACGCTCTAACCAAGCTGAAGTATGTGAACAAGCTCCAGGGGAAGTTAGCTCAACCCCAAAGGATCCTCCATGGGGACTTTGTTACTGCAGATGCAGGAACTGGACTTGTTCACAGTGCACCGGGGCATGGCCACGAGGATTATGAGAATTGTCTCAAGCATAATATCGACGCTTTCAGCCCTGTTGACGATGCGGGTTTCTACATCAAGAGTTTACTTCCTGATCTCGACCCCTCGCAAATCCCTGATACGGATGTTCTCAGCTCCAGCCAAGCTATCCTTAACCTGATTCCAGAGGATGTCCTTCATACTCACAAACTGATTCACAAGTATCCATACGATTGGCGAACAAAGAAGCCAGTCATTATTAGGGCCACTCGTCAGTGGTTCGCCGATCTAGGGAAGATCAAAGATGACGCCCTCGATGCTCTTAAAGACGTGGAATTTGTTCCTCCTTCGGGCAGGGCACGGCTGGAGGCTTTCATCAGAGGCAGAAATGAGTGGTGTATCTCTCGTCAGCGGAGCTGGGGAGTTCCTATCCCTGCTCTGTACGATCACGCAGGGGAAGCTCTTATGACCGAAGAGTCCATCGAGCACATCATTTCTGTCATTGAGAGTGAGGAGAACGGGATCGAGAGGTGGTTCACGGACGATATTCGTGATAGACGTTGGTTCGCTCCGTCAGCTCAAGCGGCAGTCACCCGAGGCTTGGACACAATGGATGTTTGGTTTGACAGCGGTACCAGTTGGACGCAAAGTCCCGCCCGTGGTGATGTCTACTTGGAAGGCACTGATCAGCACCGCGGTTGGTTCCAGTCAAGTCTGCTTACCTATATAGCCGCACAGAAGGCGAAGGAGGAGCGAAATCCTCCTGTAGCGCCGTACAAGACTGTCATCACCCACGGATTTACACTCGATGAAGAAGGGAAGAAGATGTCAAAGTCCCTGGGTAATACCATCTCACCAATTGAAATCATGCAAGGGACCATACTGCCTCCTCTGAAGCAGAGGGGTAAGCAACAAGGCGAACAATCTGATGCCTTAGGACCCGATGCTCTACGTCTTTGGATTGCAAGTGTTGACTTTCGAACTGACATGTCCGTTGGGCCTGCGTCCCTTCAGCCCGTCCATTCTGGATACACGAAGTACCGCTCTATTCTCAAAATGTTGCTGGGCTCTATGAGAGCAGAGGCTAGGACGGCGCCCCTGACAAAGTTGGATCATATCGCAATCCTCCAGCTCAAGGACACCATGGGTCAGGTCAAGGATGCCTTTGATAAATACGAATTCCACAGAGCTGTGAGCGCCATCAACCGATGGGTCGGCCTGGACCTGTCTGCTTTCTACCTTGAGGCTTTGAAAGATCGCCTATACTGTGGTGACAGCGGCGGTGTGCTTGAGCCCATCTTCTACGGAATGTTGCGGATGTTGGCACCGATCACTCCCCTGTTGGTTCAAGATGCATGGAATCATCGGCCAGAATTCATGCGTAATGACCCGTAAGTCCAACAGCATTGTATACCTGCGCCGCGCTGCGAATTCTGACCTTGCAGCAGAAGTATAAAGGATATATTTGCACAGCTTTACGATGACTCACTTATTGATCAATCACGCCTCACGCATGAATTAGACACAATCGCGGCGGACATGCCTGTCATTCAAGCAGCTCGTGAGGCCGTGCAAGGAGGGCTTGAGCAAGCTCGCAAAGCCAAGGTTACTGGGAGCTCACTTCAATCTTCTGTTGCTATTTCTACACAGGACGATAAGCTCCGAGAGGTACTCGGACGGTACGCAGATGAGTTGGCCGATATGTTCGTTGTGTCTTCCCTCACGACACACGGCGAGGCTCCTCAAGGCGAAGCTTGGGCCGAGGCATTCGAGCAAGATTTCTCTGTAGGACAAGGGAAAGGCAAGGTTCACGTTGGCCCACCGTTGATGGCCAAGTGCCCTCGTTGCTGGAGGTACCAAGCCGAACAAGAAGACCAGCTATGCAAGAGATGCAAGGATGTGGTTGCCGATCCATCCTGCAACAGTGGCGATTGAATGTACAGGCCACATGAATCCAATTGTAAGAATAGCTCGAAATGAGAGAGCGCTGTATTATAGGACGACAACAGTCGTGTACTTCACCCATTATTCATTCTAGAACATAGAAACATCATTTCAAGATAGCGAGCCTCAGCGCAGTGCACATAAGGGGAACGTGTTGAAAGGGCTTAGCGAAATTCGGTCTAGACATCGCTGTGAGTCTGCCGGCCCCTGCGCTATCGTTGTGTTTCCCGGTCCTCTAAGGGTGAGAAGTCTGGCCAGCGAGGTCTAAAACTGTAACATTGTCTTGCTTGTCTCGATTGGCCATTCGCGGATTTCACGAGAGCCAGTGAGTAGCTGCGCCTTGGCACCCGAAAACCACTTCATAATCACATACTACCTGGGATCAACATCTGCCGGGCCATGATTCTCTAGTCGTTCAAATACATGCCGCGCTACGCCCCAACGCGTGGCCCAGATGGAGTTATGGTCACTTGATGGCACGACCCGGCTGGAAAATGTAATAGGATCACCGGCTCCTGAGGTTTTCCAGCAACTTAGGAACCACTCAGATCCAGCCGTTCCAGGGTTGCCTGTCATAGAATCGGTCTCGCCAAGGAATACTTCCACAGTGAGTCGTCGGTTGTTATCGTTAAGAGCCTGCCTGAGTCGTGGTATCAGGGTGTCATAGTCTCCCCAGTCACTCCAGCCAGGCTTGCCCGGATCATTCGGCCGCTGCAGGAGCAGGATGGCCTCGTTTGAGATGCCAGCCACCGAGTTACCGAAGATACAGTCAGCAAGTTTCTCATCCAGGGCTTCTGCAAAGGCAATCTCTTCAGCATTCGCGTTGTCGGTGGTCAGGTTGTCCTCTGCCGGTGTCAGCGACAACCAATGCTGCATGCTAGTTGCAAAGTCTAGACTCTTATTCATCAGAGGAGCAGAAACCATTGTGAACCACGATGCCAGCTTATCGGTGTGTGATAACACGGCTCTAGGGAGGGCCTGAGCCAGTTGCAAGTGCCATACGCCAGAATGAGATGTGTGAATCCAGGGCGAACCCATGGCGATATACCCGGGTCGGTCTGGGTGTAGGAGCTCAGGGTGATGTAGCAGGAGATCCAATGCATAGACAGTGCCTCCGCTGTGCGTGGCCAAAGATACATGTCGGATCTGCAGATGCTGCAGGAGGGCCAGTATTGCTTCTGCCATGGACAGGTCTCAGCATCGTACCATCAGTGTGGAATAAAGTGCCGAGTTTCAAAAAGTTCAGGGTGCCAAAGATAAAAATGGATAGATTGAAATTCTATTTACCTCGCCAATACGGCAGCCTCTTGCTCGGCTCGACATCAGGCGTTCTACCAAAACCGGGCCGGTCTGGGTGGATGATGCGAACCTTGTGAGCTTTCGCGGCCTTATCTTTGGCAACTTGCATCATTCTGGAGGCGACGAGCGGCCCGAAGAAGAGGAGTACGTTCTCCTGCTCGGGAGACTCTTCGTTGCGATAACCAAAGTCGGCGTATGAAATACACAACGCGTCATCATTTTCGTTGACCGCTGGACGTACGAAGAGTTGATTGAATCGTGAATCCGCGAGGAAGGCCTCAATGGTCCCGTCAGCGATCGGGTCTGCAGTCATAATGATTGATGTTCTTCAAGCTGAGGCAGCACAAGATACAGTCGGCCAGTGGTGATAGATTTGAAACCTGGTTGGTCCAGTCGTGCGTGAAGGTGAAGTGGACTTCGCCCTGGACATCAGCAGCACCGCGTTATATAAAGATAGCGAGCGGTCTGTCGGCCTCAAGTACTGTCATCACTGCCTATGATTGCCTACTAGTATCCAAAGGGAGCGTTGGTCGTTCATTACAACAGAGAGTACGTACCTGCCGGATGAACGGCATGACAGTGGACATATCAGGGTTGCGTGGCCTGTGGAGAAGACGTCGGTGTTGACGAGATTACACGGCCCTGGTCGAACATACCTACTTTAGTACACAAGGTGCCTCCTACCTGTAAACAATACTGGATTTAGTTAGGCACCTTAGGAACCAAGTCAACGTGACGGGACACACCATAATGCCAGGTGAACCGGTTGACTCGGAATCACGAATGACTCCATCCTGGCAACACGACCTGTTCTAGCCTGCTTAGGTACCTGCTTATGATGCCACAAGACTTGATGCAGCAGACTCTCATTTCACAAAACCCGCAAATTCAAATTAAGCTTCAAGAACACTTTAGATTCTTGGCATGAGACCTTGCCTGACCTCCGGTACAAGTAGATAAGGTTATCAAGAATCAAATGCCGTGATCACATTCCTGTTCACGACCATGATTCGCGTTTAAGAGGAGCTCCGACGATGACTTCAGTCTCGACGCAACACCTACACCATTCAATCCTGCAAACTCCAAAATAGCTGTCTGAGTTGCCTTGAATTATGAGGCACTTTTTGATGATATACATCAAGCCAGAAGATCTGCTTTTGCCCAATACGTGGGCGTCGTGAGCCATGTCATTCAAAAGAACACCTACCCTAGATCCTGTATGCCATCATAGGTGCTCTCCCGCGAACCCTAAACCCTGCCACTCTGGTGCTCTCTCACTGGGCTAAGCTCGACTACAACTCGCATAGAGAACGTCTACCTACCCCCTTTCTATCGGCCAGCCTCGGAGAGGTCTCCTCTCATAGGTACCGCAGGTATTGACTCGGCGCCATCGCACTGTCGATTTCACTCGCTTGTCGCTGTGTGAAGATGACCTGGTCCCAGTCTCTGACGACCTGACCTGTCGCATCTCTGTCGGCAAAGGGGGGTGTCACTGCATGTGACACTCTTGAAGCCCCATCTGCCTTGTCCTGTCGCCGGCCGGCAATTGTCTGCCAACAGGACTGACTGTCGCCCACATGGATGACAATCATCCGTTGCCGGTGCCTCGCACCGATCATCAGAGAGAATCCAGCTCGAGACGCACGTCGAGTGTCCAACGACAAAGCTTCGATACCGGCGAATCGAGCGCTACCGGCAGTAACCAAGACGAGATATCAAACGAGCACTCGATATTGTCTTCGGACGTGAGCCCAGGTGGACCACACCACAGCGGCACAATATCCAATCTTCCAGGCAGAGAGGTTCGGTCTCGACGAAAAGGAAGGCAGCCCTCGAACAATACATTCCTCCTCCACGACGCAGTCGCCGCAGTGCAAGAGCGTAGCAACCGCCGTCAGTCTCGAAATGTTATGCAACAAGGAGCCAACGCCTTGCCTCGGACACCTGAGCGTGGTGAACTGGCCACCGCGTCGGCTAAAGCTTCATCGCTCACTCCAGAGGGTCCACCAAGGTTGACTGGGAAGACCTCTGGAGGCTTGTCCGAGGGCATGTCTCGACGTACAACACTGGAGGAGACCCGCCCTTCAAGCTCGGAACATGCCACTTCTTCCCCGGTGCAGGCTCAGGCTGTCGATGTTGACTCAACTCAGATTGTGAACATGGCCTTGAACCTAAGCGAGTCCCGACGCATCGCGTCTACGCGACGAAATGTCTCTCGCACTCACCCACCCGGTTTAGTGCCTCTGCCGGATATTTCTCAGGGTGGGAGTCTGCGACAGCATCTGCAGCAACAACGAAAGAGCTCCAGAGGCGGATCTCCACGACCGGCCCAACCAAGCTCTCCAAGGGTACCGTACAGCACTGTCAGAACCAGCAGCCCTCTTCAATCTACTGGGCTCGAAGCGGGACAAGAAGCCTCGTATCGTTGGCACTTTACACCGTCCACACTGGCGCGAGCACAAAAGGCGAAAGAGCAGCTTGAACTCATGGCACAATACAGGAGACTGCTTGAGTTTCTCCCACCGTTGACTCCCGCACATGGTCGAACTCTGACCAGTCCTCCACTGACCCTGGCCAGTGGTGCGAGGGCATCCAACTCCAGCAGCCAACGTAGTGCGGCCTCCCAAGGTCGGCCTTACAACCCTCTTCAGTACATACGAAACCGGAAAGTTCGAGCTAGAGAACGCAAAGTGATCGACGGCGAAGGTCAAGGATTTGCCGACGTCGAAGCAGTCAAAGCCTGGGTTAATGCTATAGCTGACAAGTCTTCGTCGAGCAGCCCTCTCTCTATCAACACTGCCAACTGTCCTATGCCAGCTTTCCCTGGGATCACTGAGTGTGACTCTCAGTCATCTCCCGAGTCTGCTGCCAAAGCAGCAGCCCGGACACGCCGCCCTCGTGTTGATTGGTTCTTTGATCCGTGCGACATGGTTGCTGATGCGTACTGGTTAGAACAAGATCATCATAAGCATCTCATCGAGGATCGGCATCGTAGAAAGATCTTCCCATTGTCGCCGGATATGATACGGCCTCAGTCAAAGCAAGGTGACGTTTTGAATGCCACCGCCACGCCGTACTCCATCAAAACACTTGCGGATGCCGAAATACACTATGATCCGCCAGCGGCACGCCAATCTAAAATCAATGAAGACTCTGCCCAAGCCCGAACAAGGGAGGAGACCAGGATGAGACTCCATGACATGAAAGGTTTGCATCACCGGCACAATAGTTCGCTGAGCGGACCACAAGATGCTCTTCGATTCCGCCGACAGTCCTTCTCAGACTTTTCTGAAAGTGAAAACGAGGGTAAAGATGGCCTGCGACACCTATCGCGCCGTAGCCGCGCGGGCACCCTGTCTAGTGACTCCAATGATCTCCTCCATAAGCAAATGCTGGAAATCCTGGCAAAAGAGGCCCGGGAGAACGGTCAGGAGGTTCCAGAGACGGTGTTCGAGCAAGATGAACCCGAAGAGGGGCTTCCTGTGGCACAAAGCGTCTCCTCTAACGCAGCCAGCCGAACCCACAGCAGAAAGGGCTCAACCGCGAATGCCGTAGATGCCGGCAAGCGACCACCAGGGGGCAGGGGGCATTCGCCGCGTCGACACCGACTTGGACAATTCAGCCTCGATTTCGGAGATCGTCTGCGCCACTACTCTACGGATGACGATTCATCTGCCCCAGTATCGCCACAGCATGAGAAGACGGAGCAGGGTATGCTATCCCTCGGTAATGCCACGCTCTCGCCTTCATGGAGCAGGAGTGGATCCCCCATCAGAAACCGATTGATCAAGCCAGTTACTGCTCATCATGACAAAGAAAAGATTGGAAGATCATTGGAGCCTCCCGAAGCCCTTCAGCCGGATGAAGCCAACGACAAGCGTGACCGTAGAGCCTCCATAACCGGAGCCAACCATCTTCAAGGGCCAACAAGCACCGGAGACTCTCGCCAAACCAGCCCTGGGCGACAGTTGCAGCCACTTTCGGCACATGAGAGTCACAAAGGTCACCGAGGCACAAACAGCGTCAAGCCCCGCGATGATCAATCAAGCAGCCTTCGCGGCATCTTTAAGGGCCCACGAATCGACAATGTTTTGCGAGGCGGTGTCTCCAAGCTCGGCGATATTCTTTGGAGGAAGGATGATGCGCCTCCAGAGACAGCAGAGTCTACGGACGAGTCTGAGAGTGAAATTGCTAGAGGTAGACTCCGACAGACTCTGAGTAGACAGCCATCGAAGCGTAAAGACGGGCAACGACGACCTTCTAAGCATTTCCTTGATGCAATGCCGCAATTCCATCCCATTGCCGATTCACGCCAACATGTCAGGGCAGAATCCACGAGCAAGGGGGATGGACAGCCTTCAAGGTCCCACAGTCGCCAATCCTCACGGTTCCAACTGCTCAAGCCTCCTGATATTGATGCCAAACGACGCTCATCATCTGTGTCACCTCCCGCTGTTCCTAGCGGCACTCAACCCAGCGATTCTGATGTCTCAGAAGCAGCAATCAAAACGCCACGCATCTCCGACGGTGTCCGCGCCGCTGACCGTCGCCTCAGCTCCATCATGGGCATTCCTCAATTTCCCGAAGCAAGTCGTTCCGCCTCTCAATCATGGCTCCAGGGCGATATTCGTCCCGCCGCACCCCGAGGCCAACTCACCAAGCGGGAGGTAGCTCGAATGAAGGCTCTTATTCTCTCCTCCGGCATCAAAGCTATGGAGATCTCCCGTCGCGCCAACTCCCGAACCACGCCACTTGATTCCGCACTTGCTCCAACGGAATCCTCGTCCATTCCGTGGACTGCTATTGCACAGCTCAGCCCTGACCCCTCTGAGTTGTATTCCCACGCATATACTCGTTGTGACCTCTACCCTCTCGCTGCAAGGCACCTCTCGTCGACCATCCAGAATTCGGCACAGAGATGGCAGTCCTCCGTCGATCGCTTCACCTCCTCCACTGCGCCTACGCTGCACCGTCGCCTCGGCACACTGCGTTCCCGCCTTGCTGACGATCTCTCAGAGAAGACCCGCGAGGCTTCCGACATGGCTGACGAGACTGGAAAGGACCTTGCCTTGACCCAGCCTCTGAGGATCAAGCATGTCCAGGATCTTGTGGAGAAGCTGATGCGCAGAAGGAGGAGAAGATTCCGCTGGACCAGGAGAGCCATGTGGCTCGGCGTTGAATGGGTTCTCGTTGGATTCATGTGGTATGTCTGGTTCGTGGTTACCTTCCTGAGGCTTGTGCTCGGTATTGGGAAAGGCGTGTGGGCGGGAGTTCGCTGGTTGCTTTGGCTATGAATCCAGCTGATGGTTTTTGATTCTCCTGTATTCTTGGCTTCCCTTCTTCTGTCCTTTGCTTCCGCCCGCCTCACCACTCGTCCATTACGTGAATGGGCATATGATGCATTGATATGTTTCCCGATTCTGCTTTTTTTTCCCACCAAGTTTCTCAGAGGAGGTTTAGTTAGACATGTTTCGTTCTCTTGATACCCATTGCTATTTCCAGCAAGCGAAGGCATGGCGATGAGTGTTTCCCCCCGCCCTTATTCCTTTTCCACACATATCGTGCAAGGTACGGTCTTATGGTTATCTTCCTATTGAATAAAAAGAACCACCATCATATTCTTGTTCCTTGTTATGCACGCTTCAGAACACATGGTATTAGTAACATCCTCAAAAAGATTCATTCAACTTGTATACCTCCCATGTGGAGATGCAGGTGCTTGTGATTCTTTGGTTAAGAAAACTTTCCTGTCTCACAAGATAGAAACAACATGGCTCAGCATGATGCTGCACATGGAGAACAAACACGATCCCTAGTAAAACTACTTCGATGTGTACTTTACACCCTTTCCATCTAGATGAGCACGATTAAAGAGAGTAAAAAGACCAAGAAAAAAAAGACCATCCCGCCGTCGCGCTTGTTGACAAACTTCACTCCCAACACCCACTACACCCATATCCCGTTCCTTTCTTTTCTTTTCATTTTCTTCTTCTTTCTTTTTTTTTTTTTTTTGACAGCGACGGCAGACATTCTTTTTTTTTAAAAAAATAATATAGCTTGGGTACAAAGTGACACACGAATTTACTCGATCCTCTTCTTGCCCTCCTCTGCGTTGAGATAGCGCGCTGTGCTCTGTCCACGCTCGTGTCTTGCAACGAACGATCCCAGGACCGGGTCCTTGCGTGCTTTGTTGAAATGCTCGGCGTAGCCCTCTGAGGCGAACGAGCGAGGGTTGAGTCTCGGCCAGTTGACCTGTTATCGAAGATGTCAGCAGGTGTGTCTTTTACTTATGAACTTTTCCTGTTGGCGAGATGTGCCAGAGGAGGAGAAACAAACGAACGAGGGTGGACGTACGTAGAGCATGCCATGCTTGGAGATGAAGTGGAAGCACCACGCCGCGATAACGAACCACACAAAGATGAATATCCTCATCGGCAAGACACTCGCCGAGGGATCTCTCTTCGTGAAAAGCCCGACCATCACGATGAACAGGCTGAAGGCGAACAGATAGGGAATGCTCTGAATCATGAGCGGTCGACGATCGACAAAGACAAGGCTTGTGCCGATATGCGCCGCACCGGGCTGGTACGCCCCCAGGAAGAGGTCGTACGAATCCTGACGAGGCCCGTCGCAGAAGTTGTTGAGGTAGTACCTGGTGATGCCAACACGCGCATCCTGCAGAGCACCCATCTTGGTGCGGTTGCCTGTCCGGGTCACGTCCGTCTTCATGGCGCCGGTGCCGGAATAGGATTTGGAGACGACATCTGCGTTGTCGGCCCAGAGGTTTCGGAAGAGAAACTCGAACGCAGGGTCCTCTTCCTTGAAGGTGCGACCGCGAGCCATGAGACCGAGATCAATAAACATACGGTCTAGGGTTGCGCGGGCGAAGTTGCCTTGGACGACGTTTGTCCGGTCCAGACAGTCCATGCAGTTTGTGCGCATGACACTGGTCTGGAGACTCCTGGCATCGATGCGTCCATCGCTGGAGCCAGGCATGTCCACACCCCGGAAGTAGCCTTGCGCCTCGAGAGCTTCGGCAAGCTTCTCAACAAGGGCGTAGGCACGGTGCATCTTCATGCCCTTCGTCTCGCTGTGGAAGTCGAAGTATATGTAGTGGATGCGGTCGAATTCCTGGCGCCGGCCGCCCGGTTGGATGGTGGTGAACTTCTCCTCGGTGATCATGTCTGCCTCCTGATGTTCCCGCGGAGATGTGACAAGCTTCTCGACCATCTTCTCGTACGAGTCCTTGACCAGCTTCTCTCGGCCCTTCTGGTTGACGAGGTTGATGAGGTAGTTGTCGCCGTAGAGACGGATCTGTTCATCAAAGTGCCTTGCTGCGGCCTTGTACGCCGACCCGGTACTGCGAACCTGAAGTTTAGGAACGTAGCGCAGGCTGTTGATCTCGGACCAGTATGTTGGGACACTGCCTCGCGTCTGGACGTATGAAAGGATCTGCATCTCCTGCGCACCGCCGCCTACTTTGCCGCTCTGCATGTCGGAGCTGCCAGCGAAGCCGCCCATGCCTCCTGTGCTGCTGTCGTTGAGAATCAAGATCTGCTCTGTCTCGTTGTAGTTGGCAGCATGCCCTTCCTCATCTACACCACGCGTGAAGTAACGGGTTCCTCCCCGGTAGCGTGATCGGCGAGATATCAAGACGAGAGTTAGTGATGTGGTCTTGAAAGTTGTCGGCTTGATCTCAAGCATGCCAAAGATGCAGGGCAGGATGAATGGATCAATTCCGGCCTGGGAGCCAGGCTGACTGCGCGAGCCCTTGTTCCGGAAGTTTATCAGATCGGTCTGGAGGTACTTGTTGAAGAAGAAGCGATCATCGGTTCGTTGCCATAGTGGTAAGGAGGTATCGGCCTGTGATTGGCGCTGGAAGGAGTTCGTGAGGTCGATGGAATAGGAGAAGTACATCGGCCCTTGAGCCATGAAGGTCTTGAGGAGCTCAATGAAGGTATCTTCGTCGGGATCGCGGATCTGGCGCTCGCGCATGGGTAGGATCTCGGTAGCTATCACCTTGTAGACCATATGGCCCTTGAGGCGGCCCATTGGTTGAGCCTTATTGATGACAATGACGTACTTGTCTAGTCAGGTCAGTCTGATGTTTAGATATCCAGCGCGCAAGCTCGAGGTGTCTAACCGAGTCTCAACTGGATGATGCCGAGGATGCCAGCAATGCTGGAAACGCGCGACACACGCTTGCCAGCCTGCAAACCGCTTTCGCTGAGGCGTACATCGCCGGTTGGACGGTCAATGATCAGGGCCGGCGCATCCGGGGATGAAGGCGAAGTGAAGGTGTAGGCATCGTTGGTAGCCTTGAGGTTGATGTCGCGATAAGGCAGCTTCGCAGCTTGTAGGATGACCATGATGACGCAGTCGTAAAGGGGGGCAACGTGGCCCGTCTCGCGGTTCAGATGCGTCTTCCAACCTCAAGAACGTTTTTCAAACCTGAGAATTCAAGAAACAAGAGGGTGTGCAAAGCTGTAGGGTTGAATTCGAGACGAGACGTCAATGTCGTTGTCGGACGAAACAACTTTTGTTGGCAGCAACACCAGGGACCGAGGAGGAAGAGTTGTAGTAAGTTACTTAGTGTAGGTGGCGGTTGTGGTTGGTGGAGCTTCGAAGAGAAGCTCAATCCAGGCACAGGGTCATCTTGCGACCTGCTAGCGCTCTAATTATGACCTGATCAACATTGTTCCTCAACAATACCCTCGGTACCGTAAGGACTACATACATACAGGTTTAGCTTGATTCTTTCCTTAATGATGCCACATAAAAAAGAGCACAAGAAAGCAAACCAGTTTGATCGGAGACGAGTAGGCCCAAGACCATTATTCTTTGTCTGTAATGCCACCCTGCCGGGGTATCTGACATAAGATGGTACATAAGGAGTAACGACATCTACATATATCTCACAGATCAGAGGCCAACCCCCAAAGATATCTAGCAAAGGGGGTTTTTGCGACGCTTGATGGGTGTTAGTAGGGCTCAATTGAACTCTCAATCACATGCCAGCCAGTAGCAGTGGTTTGTCTCTTTGTGCTGGACACAGACTTAGGGTTAGGGTCAAATGTTCCAGTACTTCTGAGCCAACCTTGTAGAAGGAGACGTGCTCTGGTGCGAAACGATATAATCTCGGGAGAAAGGCTCAAAGCTCCATTCTTCTACAGAAGGAAGTCACTCAGGACCAGAAGGCTGTTACTCCGGCTCTGATGTGTGTTGATCTGCCACTTTCGGGAGATGGTACCAAAGTCGGGATTTGAGGAGCGCAAAGGGCACAGCTGAGACCTGACGTATGCTCGGTCACTTCTTCTATGGATTGAAGTCAACCGAGGACGTCACTGACATTATGTTACGACTGTTTGCGCCAGGGATAATGGAATCTGGTAAGGAAGGTATTGATTGATAGTCACCAAAACCACGTGCAGAAGCGGTACTTAAATGGGGTGGTTGGGCAACTTCGACTAAACTTGTCCTGTAGTTCATGCATCCGATCGCTCTCAGAAGCAAGTTGGAGTTGAAGTATGATCCTGATAGTGAACATAAAGGCTGGTGAAGGACATCTATAGATATGCTCAATTTTCTGATGCTTGGGCTGTGGCACTTGCTTGTGAGGAGGTACCTTGCATGTGACTGACAGCTTATGCCACAATCTGAATGCTGAACTCTGGCTGAAAGCTCCCATCCTGAGAACCTGAGGAGATACCGAAGGACCAGAGGCCTAGTATGTACCCTTGCGCAAATCCATCTAAGGTACTTGTAGAAAAAGGAAAACACTAGGTCCAGGATATTGTTATGTCTACGGATGGCTGAACAAACTAATAGTAAAGCACCGCTGACATAAAGCAGAATGTATCTGCACTGACTCTGGCGAATCATGCGATCAAGTCTCGCCCCACTCGTCGACATGGCCGCGTGACGCTTTGTTGCAGGGTCCTCCACGCTGACAGTTCGCTGCTTTCAGTGACTGACGGACCTACAGTGGTGTACCTTGCTAGTACTATAAGTGGTAACGCTGGCTGCAGGCCTGCCCCGTGCCAGTCGCCGCGTCACTTTGTCGCTAGAATTGGCAGCTTCTGCACTGCACCGCCACTAAAGCCGCACTCAGTCGCCTGCAAGCCACCTCAGGTTACGCCTGCTGCCCGTTGTGGCAGCCACCCAGGCCGCCATCCGTCACCACCATCTGACTATTATCCTCGCCTCCCCCAACCGAACCTCCCACTTCCTTTCCCGGCCTCAATCTTGAATCAACCACCACTTCCTCCTTCACCACCTCTCACCGATATCCTCGTCCGCCATCCAGCATCAACCATCAAGCATCCCGCATCCCGTCTCCGTTCTTCTCCTCTGCGACGTTGACTGCCGATCGATATCGTCTTTCCTTGTCGGCTTGTGCATCCTAGCCCGCTCCACGGCTTCGACTCGACTCGCCATTCATTTGACCTCCTGCTATCGCTTCCGGCGCAGTGCTCTGTGCTGAGGACTGATTCTTGCACTACGCTTAAACCCTCGCCTCTTCTAATAAGTCTTCGTCATGGCTTCCCGCGGCCCAGCTGCTCCTCGCGGTGGCAACAACCGCTTTGCGCAATTCAAGCTGGTTCTTCTAGGTATGTTGTGTACCTGAGTATAGGCCCGGGCTGCGTTGATTAATAGGTGCTTCTAGGTGAATCTGCAGTCGGCAAGGTGAATGCATATCTTCATAGGGATGGCCGTGGAGCTGTACACTAACGCTTTGATCTTTAGAGCTCAATAGTGCTTCGATTCGTTAAGGTGCGGCACCTCTTCGTCGGATTCGGTCCAAGTTACCAAGACTAACATGGATTCTTCAGGATCAATTCGACTCGTTCAGAGAATCCACCATCGGCGCTGCTTTCCTTACCCAGACAATTTCTCTCGACGAAAATACCACCGTTAAGTTCGAGATTTGGGATACCGCCGGCCAGGAGCGCTACAAGTCTCTTGCACCTATGTACTACCGCAACGCCAACTGCGCCGTTGTTGTTTACGACATCACTCAATCGGTATGAGATGCAAATGCATGATACTTGAGGATGTGTGCTAATTTTCTCGGCAGGCCTCGCTAGACAAAGCCAAGGCATGGGTGAAGGAGCTCCAGCGTCAAGCTAACGAGAACATCATCATCGCTTTAGCCGGAAACAAGCTGGATCTCGTCACCGAGCAACCCGACAAGCGAGCAATTCCTACCGCTGACGCCGAAGCATACGCACGCGAAGCTGGTCTGCTGTTTTTCGAGACCTCAGCCAAGACTGCTGAGAATGTCCGAGAGCTCTTTACTGCTATCGCCAAGAAGCTTCCCCTCGACCAAGCAGGACCTAGACATGCCCGACCTGGACAGCGCCCTGGCGTCAGTCTTGCCCCGGAGAGCGGCAATACAAACGCGGCTGGACCATGCGCTTGCTAGAGTGCTGGGTGAGAGATGGTTATTGTCTACGGCGGATACACTTGCATCGCGTCAGCTGAAGAGCAATGCTGAAACAGTGACGTACGCGTAAGGCACTTTGTTTCAATCGTGGCGACAAGTATGATGCAGGTGAAACGTGGAGATGGTGAAAGTATAGACGAATCATCTTGACCCCTAGGCCTGTCTTGTTTTCTTCTCTTTCTGGGCCTGGGACAGGTTGTGTTTTAATCCTTTGGAGTCCTGGTTCTGGTGGGCATCAGTCAATACGTTTCTTGTTAATATCGGGACCTGCCTTTCCCCGGAACTGCGTGCGTTGCGTATGAGTTTAGGTAGTGTCTACCGACCACTGGGGAGGTTTCTAATCGAGGGAGAATCTTTGAACGGGTTCATGTGGACGAACAGATTATCATACGTGACGCCACGCAACTTATAAGCGGCTGCTGCATTTCACTGACATGTGTCAGGCAAACGTCCCTAAAATAATTCTATCACCTACCTGTCCTGGAATACAACGACGAGACTGTTATTTTATGTTACGCTTCTCTAATCAAGCGTTGATTAATTCCACGGTGGACCTCTTGCGTCACCTGTCGTGTTGCCGCGATCCCTGAACTTGAATGTTAGGCCAATTCAGCCGAATATCTGCCGCTTGAGCGTTTTCTCCCGCCGGCACCAACAGCTTCCCGCGAAACCTGCTGCGACAGCCGAGAGAGCTCCGTTCATCCATTCGACGCAATTGCCCTGCTTCCTAGGCCACCCGCGCCAATCTTCCCCTCTTCTTCCCCTGGTTCATTCATTGTTCAGGTGGCCCTCAATGTTGCGGACGTCACTTCGCTCTGTGAGGGCACTCAGCTCTCAGCCCATTGTTGCCGCTGCTGGCAGGCAAGTGGTCACGCGAAGAGCTCGCATTGTCGGTGCAGTACGTCACCTTTCCGTAATTGCTGCTTTGGGACGAATAGTACGGAATCCGAGTGACTGACTTTGACTCCCTAGAGATCTTATGCGAGCCAGAAGAACGATCCTCCCAAGACTCCCATCCTGCCAACCTCAGAAACCAAGACCTCCGAGCGATCACCGGCTCCTCCTATCGACGGTATCGGCGAGACCGATGCCGCTCAGGTCCCGCCTACACCTCCCTCTCCTCCATCTTCGAAGCCTGCCCCGACCGCCACCATTGATGATGTTGGCGAATCAAGCCTGCAAGGTAGCAAGCCGGACCCGCTTGCAGGTGGCCGACCTCATCCCACGAGCACGATTGACGATGTCGGCGAGTCCAGCGTGAACTCGAAGAAGATCGACCCCCTTGCAGGCGGCAAGCCTCACCCTCCCACATCTATTGATGATGTCGGAGAGTCCACAGCTGCCCAGTATGCGAAGAACATCCCCCCTCCGCCGCCGCCAGCGTCCCCACCCAAGAAGAAGAAAGGCTTCTTCCGCCGTCTGCGAAACTTTGTCTTCACTCTGATGGTCCTCGGTGCGGTTGGTTTCGGTGGTGGTGTCTGGTACTCGCGCATCAATGACAACTTCCACGACTTCTTTACCGAGTTCGTTCCCTTCGGCGAGCAGGCTGTGCTGTACTTCGAGGAGGCGGAATTCAGGAAGAAGTTCCCTCATGTCAACAGTGCCACTAAGCCCCGTCAATCGGGCGAGTCTGTCCGTATCCCTGCCCAGAGCGGTGCATCATGGAGGGTTGCCGACAGCAGTGAGAGCTCAACGCGCCACTCTCGCGCGGCTCCGAAGCAGCAGACCCCTTCACCAAAGACTTCTGCTGAGCCGAGTCAAACAGGTTCTCCCGTGCCTCCAGCCCAGGAGCCTGTGGCTCAGCCTGCGAAAGCTGTTGAGCGTACAGCTCCAGAGCCGGAGAAGGTCAAGAGCCCGGAGCCTAAGGCCTCCAACGTTAAGAAGCCTGCCGCATCCGAGTTCAAAGCTCCTGAGGTTAACGAACCATCGCGATTCCCTCCCCTTGAGCCCATCGATCTTCTCAAGCTTTCTGATGCTAAGGAGCCAGTGATTCAGGACATTGTCCATATGCTCAATGACCTGATTCTTGTCATTAACGCTGATGGTGCCCATGGAAAGTACTCCACTACCATCGACAAGGCCAAGAGGGAGGTTGCGAAGGTTGGTCAGAAGCTGCAAGAAATGAAGAGCCGTGTGGAACGCAAGGCCGCAGGCGAAGTTAAAGAACGCGTCTCCGAGTTTGACAAGGCCGCCACAGACCTTGTCGACCGTGTTGAGAAGGCTATGGTTTCCCAGGAACTTCAGTGGCGCCAGGAATTCGAGGAGGAGATGAAGTCGGTCCGTGAAAGCTACGATGAACGGGTCCGCCTTCTTATGGAGCGTGAAAAGAAGCTCAATGAGGAGAAGCTCAAGAACCAGCTCCTTGAACAAGCTATTAGCCTGAAGAAGGAATTTGTTGATGAGGTCAAGGAGCGCGTCGAGAAGGAACGCGAGGGCCGCCTCAGCAAGCTGAATGAACTCTCTTCCGCTGTCTCTGACCTCGAGAAGCTGACAGTTGGCTGGAACAATGTTGTTGATGCCAACCTCAAGACACAGCAGCTCCATGTTGCCGTGGAGGCTGTCCGTGCGAGCCTTGAGGAAGCCACCACTCCTCGCCCATTCACCCAAGAGCTGGTCGCGCTGAAGGAGATTGCCTCCGACAGTCCTGTTGTCAACGCCGCCATCGCCTCCGTGAACCCTTCTTCGTACCAGCGCGGCATCCCCAGCACCTCTCAGTTGATCGACCGCTTCCGCCGCGTGGCTCAAGAGGTCCGCAAGGCCTCTCTGCTTCCCGACGAGGCTGGTGTCGCTAGCCATGCGTCAAGCTGGGTACTCAGCCATCTCATGTTCAAGAAGCAGGGTCTTGCCGAGGGCGGTGACGTTGAGAGCATCCTCACCAGGACGCAGACCTACCTGGAGGAGGGTGATTTGGATGCCGCTGCAAGGGAAATGAATGGCCTGAAGGGCTGGGCGAGGACGTTGAGCAAGGACTGGCTGAGCGAGGTGCGCAAAGTGCTGGAGGTTCAGCAGGCTCTCGATGTAAGTTGCAACGATGTCCCCTTTGTCTACCCCCACGCGAAATGAATGAACTGACATCCGTTTCCTTTTTTTAAAGGTTATTGCCACAGAAGCCCGACTCCAGAGCTTGAGGGTGGAGTAATTTGAGTGGAAATCATCTTTCTTTTGTCCCTGTACATTGCGCACGAGTAAAGAGTTGGGTTGAGGAAAAGAGAGCATCTCTCACATGTTTCGGCAGGGGGTTGGGTCGAAATGGGACAAGAGTAGATACCATCCCCTGACGAACAGACCGGCTTCATAGACTTTTTGGCCGATGTTTTGTAACAGATATCAGAAATAGACGGCGATGACTTCCGTATTTTCTTATTCGACTTACTCCGTACATGGTCTCGAAATGTGACCACTTTAGTTAGTGCCTATTGTAATGGACTGCCTGTATGTACGGCCATGATATGCATTCACGTTTCAGTGTCCTCCTTCGGCGGTTCTGCCCAGTTGCTTCTCCAGATGATACAAAGCTCCTCCAACAAGATAAAGGCTCCCCGTGATGAGTGTCTGAACCTTGACCCCCTCCACTTTCTGCCCCTTCGCCAGCTCCCTGATCCTGCCCAGGGCGCTCCCAATCCCCGGCTCAGCCACGACGACGGAGCCCGGCTGGTACTTGCGCCAGATCCTCGTCAGATCCTCCGTCGACGGCGCTCCTGCGCGGACGTTTTTGGGCGGCGGCGGCGGCCTCTCCTCACTGGCGATACCGTCAAAGTCTTCGTATTTGATGTAGTCTGTGAGCAAGACGTGGTCCATACGCAGGTGGGCGAGGGAGGAGGCGAGTTGCTCGAAGATTGCGGCCCCGTCTTTCTCCTCGGAGATCTGATTGAAGATCAGGATTCGGAGAGCTACTTGTTCGTCGCTGTGGGGTACGTGGTTTTGGTTAGTTTGTCGTGTCAGGAGAGGTTTGGGATTGGTTCATGGAAAGGAAGGGAGAAGAACGAAAGGGGGTTGTTTACTCTCTTGTCAGCTCACAGAACCATTCTGCTGACTTTGTGATGCTCATTTGATTATGCGCGCCTTCGAGGTACCACGTCATCGCACCGTCTTGTATGGTCTGGAAACGCCCCGGCCAGGAGAAATTCTGGATGCCCTTTGTTATGTCCTCCTGGGTGAGAGTCCCAGC
This sequence comes from Sarocladium brachiariae, assembly GCA_008271525.1. NCBI lineage: Eukaryota > Fungi > Ascomycota > Sordariomycetes > Hypocreales > Sarocladiaceae > Sarocladium > Sarocladium brachiariae. The sequence goes on along the minus strand of RQPE01000009.1, from coordinate 913,207 downwards.
GTTCGGAGGCGCCGTCCTCTTTAGGAACTGCTTCACCGCAGCCAGGGCCAATGTGCAGTTCATGCGCTGAACGTCTGGCTTCAGCATCTTCACGTGCTCGTCCGTGAGCGACACGTCGTCCTCGACAAACGTCAACGCCACGTTCTTCTCTGCTGCGCGCTCCTGCAAGACCCGCGTGGCAGGGAGATGGTCCTGGACTGCGGAGAAGGCGTCGGCTCCACGTTTGAAGATGCCAGCCTTGTGCCATGCGATGTTGTCAATGGTTGGACCGAGCTGTTGAACATGGTCCATGCCCAAGGACGTGACGATCGTCACCACGGGATTCTCAATGACGTTCGTGGCATCGTACTCCCCGCCGTGGTGCGTCTCGTACACTGCGGCTTCGACACCTTCTGAGATGAAGGCATGCATTGATACCAGGGCAAGAAGTTGGAAATGCCGCGGCAGATGGTTCTCTCCTTGGTCAGTGGCTAATAACGCATCCCACACTTCGAAGAAATACTTGGCGAACAAGGTTCGGGAGATGGGAGCCTTGTTGATCCGTATCCTCTCTTCGTATGAGATTAGGTGCGGTGAGGTGTACAGCCCTGTCCTGGATGGGAAACCCGTTCGGGAACCGTACGCACGCAGAAGAGACTCAGCGTAGGCGCAGGTGCTGCCTTTGCCTTTCGTGCCAGCGACATGAATGATGTTCAACTTGTCCACCTCAGCGGTCTCTCTCACCCATCCAAGTCAGCTTGGCGTTGTTGAGCTTTGACCCAAAGCTTTGGGCCAGGGTTAGGGTGACGTACCGAGTGGCCAATGCGACGTAGCCAACGGTCCATCCCAACACGGGACGGCTGTCCCTTTATCTGCAATGGGCCATGGATCTCTGGAATCGAAGCAGCGAGCTTCGCATCCCGTAGGGGGTCAACCGTGGGTCTTTGGGGACGACGGCGGGATCGGAGGACGTCGATTGCGGCCTGCGATTTGAAAAAGCAGTACACGTCAGGTATTGAAAGCGCGCAACATTGAATAAGGTAGGTCTAGTCTGAACGAAGGTTAAATCATCATTGAACCTACCTTGTAGCTCCTGTCTGCGACACGAGCAGCGGCCGCCTTGGACATTGCCTCCTCGGTCATGAGGGCGACCTGGCGTTGGGGATTGGGGGGGAAGCGCAGCAAAGTCGTGATGGTGCCGTGCTTTTAGCTCCAAGATTTGGCGATACGATACGTGCACGTGATTCTTGAACCTGATAAGGTGATGGAGAGCCGTATTCACTGAGAGAAGAAATAGCTGATGCGAGAGGATCAAGCGATAAAAGAAAAAAAAAAGCCAGAGGAAGAAACAGGCTGCGCAGTTTTCTTTTGCAACTCGCATATACCTGTACATGTAGGATTTGAGGAAGTGAGACTTTGCATCAGTGGCAGCCCGAGCCGTGTTGGCGTCGGATGGTGGCTTGCTTGGCTTGTTGCATGCATACGCTGAAGATAAGTGATAATGCAAGTTCATCTATAGAAGCTAAATTACCAGATTAGGAAAGTAGCTGAGTTTAGTTAATTACATGTACTTGGTTCAGCTCGACTCTGACGTCTTGTGTAGAGGCCGTGTGCTTTTTGATACAGAGATCTCGCCATGAACTTACTTTGAGGCGAAACAAAATCTGAGCGAGTGAGACTTTCGGCCAAAGAATCGATTATGAGATTACTTGCCACCGTGAACAAGATGATCGTGCACATAGGTACCAGAGTGGTTGATTACATTCGTAAGAAGCCTCAGGAATCAGGTGTGGCATTTTCTGCTGTTTAGATGTGTATTTCGCTGTATTTTCCACTGTAACTAGGTGCCAATCGTATTTTCTTTTTGCGGGGAAAAAATAGATAAATAGATCCTGGCCCTGGCAACGGGTGCCCGGCATGCACCTTTAGTGATACTGCTCAGCCTGGTACTTCTCTGACTCCTTCTTGAACCTTCGCGCAGGAACCTTCTGCAGGAACAGGTGATTGAGAGTCTCGGCAGTCATGCCCTTCACCTCCGGAAGTCTGAAATACGTCCAAACAAGCAGCAGAAGCGTTAGAGCCGCCGCCGGGAAGGCCGCCTTGCCCTTGAGGTTTGCCTCCTGCGGGTTGAGCAGGTACGGCGATACTATGACGTTGATGATGGACAGGAAGTAGTAGGTGTTGCGGCCGAGGGAGATGGTCTTGACCCGGAGATTGGCGGCGCCGACGTTGGCAGCGATGCCGTAGGGGATGGGTCCGATGGAGATGCCGTAACAGAAGAACCACACGAGAAGCAGCGCCGCTTGCGCCCACCGGACGTTCGGGTTGGATCCCGTGGCAAGATCGAGGAAGCCGACGAGACTCATGAGCGGAAACATGGCGACGAGGCCGCTCATGTACACGGTGCGCCAGCCGAAGCGAGTCATGACGAACCATGAAGATACGGTACCGACAAAGGCAAGACCGGCGTTTCCTGCGTGTCAGAATATCAGCATAAAAATGTCTCGGTCAATGACGTCGGGGGGGGGGGGGGGGGGGGGGCACGGGAAACATAGTGACCATCTTCGCCGACTTACCGATGGACATGTTGAACGCGTCAGCAGGATTCAGCCCAGCCAGGGTGAAGAAGTACGTGATGTAGTTCTGGATGGCGAAACCCGGAAGGATCTGACACCCCCAGCTCATCATGGCAATCTCGGTGCGGCGCAGGTTCTCACCCTTGAAGCAATCCCAGTACGAACCTTGGATCTTCATCGATCTCTCGGCCTCGATGGTGCGGTCCATCATGGTGATCTTGTCCTGGAGGTTGATCTTGTCTCCAGGGGCCGAGCAGAGTCTCTGCAGACTCTTCAAGGCTTCGTCGTGTCGACCCTTGCGAACGAGCCACCACGGCGACTCGGGCGCGTACCACGTCGCCAGGATCAGGAACGGCGGCGCTACCCACTGGAGGGCGAACGGAATGCGGTATGACCACTGGTTATGGATGCTGAGCATGCCGCTCAACACGCCGAAGGCGATGAGCTTGCCCATGACCCAGCAAAGGTTGACGTAGACGGTGAGATAGCCCGTGAGCTTGAGGGGGGAGACTTCGGCTGCATACGACGGTGTTGCGGCGGCGAAGAAGCCGCAGGGAATGCACCTATAGAGACGTGATGTTCAATATGCTGCTCAGACTTTTGGAGTTTCTTTTTGTCCTCTTTTTCTTTTTTTGCCGTCAGAATTGGGGTCTCATCTTCGAAATTATTTCCCCAGAAAAAGAAAAGGATAAGATGAAACAAGGAAAAAAAAAGAAGAAGTAAAGGGAACCAGGCTCACATGAGGAACGTGCCTGCAACAAGCGTCTGAACGTTCTGGGCAAAGAAGTTGATGAAGATAAAGGCGATCAAAGCCACGTGCGAGCCCATCATGACCTTCCTCAAACCCCATCGATCCGCACAGTAACCGCAGCCAAAGACACCGATGATCATGCCGACGTTGATCACCAAGGTCAGAGCAAGCTGCCACTTCGCAGGGACCGAGTAGGTGCCGTTCGGCAGCTGAACGCCATAGGCCTTCTGGAACTCGGGGAAGGCGAAGAAGCTCATGATCAGGAGCATGTCGTAGCTCTCCATGATGGTGCTCAGGGACATGGTCAGGCTCCAGGCGACGGCCTTCCAGTAGTAGGCGAAGGCCTCGCGGACGGTGAGCGAGGTTTCGACGCGCTGGGACTCGTCGGCAGCAGCATCCCTCGCGCTGGGCTCAGTACCTGACTTGCATTCGACCAACGATGGCAGCTCGTTCTTCTCTGAGGGGGCCATGTTGAGGGTTATGGGGGTGTATATGTGTGATTTGGCTTCCGACTGTATGTTCTCTTTGTTGGAAGAAGAAAGATGCATGTACGCTCGCAGCCTGGAGAAACGGACTTATTGAAACTCTCTCAGTTTCCGTCTTTTGGATGAAAAGATCTCCTCGTCTGCTATCCTGAACAGCAGATCTCTCAGAGACGTATCAGGCTGTGCGTCGGCCATCGGTCGTTGGGCTAACAGGGAATAGATATGGACTTATATATGCCGAGCTGTACCCGAGTCTCTTTGGCTGTATGGGAAGAAGCCAATGCTGTCTCGTGCTGGACCATGTGGTCTCCAATAGGAGATGATTCAACTTACCCCAGAAGTAACTCCTCCGCCTTCTTGGCCCCCTCCCTCTCTTTGCTATTGGGTTTCTGCCGATCGAATAACCAGAGACATGGGCAGAGTAATTGGTGTTTCGGCAAACCTACCCCGGAGAATCTTAGAGAGTCTGTTGGGAGTGGAACCCGCGAGTCGGCGAACGAGCTTGAACCGCCGACTTCCAGGTCCAGCTTTGGTGGACTCCGTGACAATCATCGGCGGGTGAATAGGCGAACAGGTTACCTTGTATCCATCTAGAATGGTCACGCCATACTCGACGTCTTGTTCGTCAGCGGATTGCGCCAATGCTCTTTGAATGTGGTTGCTGTTTGTAGGTCTTGTGGTCACTAGTAGGAGGCAAGTTCCTATGCGGCAAGCACATCATCGCGCTGGAGAAATACCTTAACCTAGGTTGACAATGGTCGAGGACAAACGGTTAAATAGGCAAAAGTTCGGATGACGTGATGTCAAGATTTCGACTACATGAATCAGGATTCCTTCAATGCATGAATCAAGTTTTGACTGGCTGTGTTGTGTTGTCTCTGATGATTCTCCAAATTTGTTGAACTAGAGCTTCATCGTTCCAACGGTATATGATCTCGACGTAATGAAATTGGGCTTTGTCAAAAAAAGAAGGAAAAGAAGAACAGATTTCAGGCTCAGTCGCTGCTGTATCAAACGAAAGGCACATGCTTCGGCGTCTACATTGTTGAGCATCCAGGTTAATTGCACTGTGTATACACACACGTTCATATATAACGTTCATGGCTTCATCCCCTCCAACTTGATGCCAGTATGCACAGGTTGATCTCCAATCTCTAGCATCTTCCGCTCCAACTTGGCCGTCATTTCTTTCACAATGTCCTTGTACTTTTCTTCATGATAACAGTTGAATAGCTCCAGAGGGTCTTCCTGACAGTCGAAAAGCTCCCATTCCTTCTGCTCCACACCACCCGGCCTGGCCCCCTCGAGCCCAAAGTCCTCATTGTACCAGTAGATCAGCTTGTAGCGCTGATCCCGGATACCGTAGTGGGAGTACGCTTCGTGTATGATATCATTGTGCATCCAGTACCGATGATAAGCGATCTGCTGCCAATCATCGGGAGTCTTCCCGCAAAGAAGTGGCAGAAAGGATCCGCCTTGCATGTATGTTGGGATCTGGACGCCAGCACATTCCAGAAATGTCGGCGCGAAGTCAACATTGCAGATGATGTTGTTGCAGATGCTGCCCGCCGCGATCTCCTTCGGATATCGAATCATGAAGGGCATTTGGAAGCTCTCCTCGTACATGAAGCGCTTGTCGAACCAGCCATGCTCACCAAGGAAAAATCCTTGATCTGAAGTGTACACCACAATCGTGTTGTCCGCAAGACCCTCCTTATCAAGCCAGTCGAGCATCCGGCCCACGTTATCGTCAATGCTCTGGATAGTGCGGAGGTATCTCTGCATATATCGTTGGAACTTGAACTCCGCAAGCTCTTCCTTTGTCTTGAAAGTGAAAACATCGCCCGTGTTCTTGCAGATGAATCGAAGTTTGGCGACATCTTCATTCTCGGCAGGTGAAGGCAGTTTGCGATCATTCCACCACCACATGTTGATCATCTTCTCGCCGATTTTGCTGGAAGGGCCCTCCGGTTGTACGAGTCCAAGATCGTTGTATGTGAGGTCGTCGGCTATCCTCATCTTCGCGATCTTGGCTGCATTGGCACGGTTCTTATAGTCATCGGTGAAGGTGTCTGGGAGCCTGACCGGATCCTTATAGAGATCCTTGTGTTTCTCATCGTATTCCCATGATCGGTGTGGCGCTTTGTGATGGCACATCATGAAGAACGGTCGCGACTTGTCACGCTTCTCCATCCAATTGATGCATTTGTCTGTGATAATGTCTGTAGCATATCCTTTGACATTATGCGTACCGCTGGGCTCGATGAACTGAGGATCCCAGTATTCGCCCTGCCCAGGGACCACGCTCCAGTAGTCAAAACCAGAAGGCTCATGTTCGCGACCTTCGCCCAGGTGCCATTTTCCAACCATGGCCGTCTGGTATCTTTGAGGCGACGAGCGCAACTGCTTGGCGACATTTGGCAGCCTGGTGCTGATCTTTGAGTCCAGCGTCAGCACATTGTTGACATGATTATGGGTTCCGCAGAGAATAGCAGCTCTTGACGGAGTGCAGATACTGTTTGTAACGTAACAGTGATCAAATCTCATCCCTTCCTTCGCAATCCGATCCAGATTCGGCGTACTATTGATACCGGCCCCATAACACGAGATCGACTTCGCGGCATGGTCATCTGCCATTATGAAGATGATGTTGGGTGCTGATGTGGACGCCATGGTTGCGGTGTTCTTTGTAGGCGACGACCACAACGATAATATAAATGATGATGATGTGTAGAATTGGCCCCGTACCGTGAAGGAGGTGCAGTAGGAGAGAGAGAAGAGGGCTTCTCGGATATTTTCACATCAGAAATGAAAATGATTTGACTTCCTCTCGCAACGGAGTTCGGCGTGCGATGACATCGCAGCTCGGCACAGACACAGACCGGGAAGTCGGTGATCCCACCGGTCTTCGGCAAACCAGATACGCCGCCGCTCGGTAAACATAACCCAGGAAGTCGGCGAACGTGAGGTGCTTTGACTTGACATGGAATTCCCACTAGTCTGTGGGCGGCGCAAGCATAATACAACGCCATGGCAATGGCGTGGTCAATACTATAGCATCTTCAAACCTGTTCAGACGCATTTGTTCCCCAATCCCAAGACCCAAAGGTATCCCACATACCAAAATCCATTGGTTCAAAAGTGAACCCGTCAGTCTCGAGACCTTCGGCGTCATTACTAGGCAGCCCGAAGGTCTGAGTGTTTACCGAGTAGGAACCGGGAGTCGGGGATCTGGGCCATGAGCGCGAGAAAGAGAACGGGTTCTGGACTCCCTGATGCGTTGGCAAGGACGTAGGGGACAAGCTGTTAGTGAGTCTAGCCGGAGGATCCAGCCCGTCACCACCAACATCTCGAAACCTTGCGTTCCGCAGAGCACTGTGCTTGCTCAGTCGCTTGTGTCTGCGGATAGCCATGCTGAACAATGGCTGGGGAGCTTGTGTATCGTTCTGATCTTCCTCTGACGAGCCCCTAGGCCTATCAGCGGTGCCCTCTTTGTGAGCGGAGATGATGGATGTCAAGTCTTCGAGCGTATGTCTCAATAGCACAGAGCGAGGGAAGAGCCGTTTCAGAATGGCCAGTGTTCGTGAAGCTATGGTAGATGCCTCGTCTGGAGTAATATTGCGAGATTCATCAACCGACGAGGAACGGCTGAGAAACAGTATCAGTCTCGAAGCATGGTAGCCAGATACGCAGATCTCTGCAGGTGGGGCGATGAGTTCTATGTTATACCGGTCAATGTCGTAGATGATGTTCAGGATTTCCTGTGCGTGTCGCAGACAGCGAGTTGCTGCGTTAGAAATATATGCTTCAGAGAAAGTGCTGATCACCGCAGGCGGCGCTCCCTCTTTATAACCAGCGAGGAACGTCCGGTAGATATCGCAAATACCCTGATGCCACATGAGCCGCGTTACAACAAAGCGTACCAGCCATCTTGACTTGGAGTAGCGTTGCAACTGGGCTGGGGTGTAAGCAGGTGGCTCGATGATGTCGTGAGCGTGCAGTAGGTCGGAAACCAGTTGCTGCAACTGGGGCATTGGCCTTGTCTGGATGTTGACTTGACGCATCAGCCTCATCACGTCGTGTCGAAGCATAGCTTGTCGTATGTAGAGTTGAAGGAGGCCGCCTTCTGGCAACCCATCGAGAGAAGTTGGAGGTTCGCCACCTAAGTCCAGACCCTCGTGAAACAACTCTTCCGAGCACGGCAACTGGAGATAAATGGAGTCTGGTGAGCAAGTCTCAGACTCTCGGAGCCCGACCGAGAAGGTCATATCCATGACCATCAGAGACCAAACAAGACGTCTTCGGATTTCTTTCGCCAAAGGGGCACAGTCGACTCTTTCGTAGTGTAACCGAAGCGCGCTGGCAAACCATGCGGCAATCGCCATGAACATGTATGCTCGCTTGAATTCTCCTGCCAAGGTGTAGCACTGGACTAGGAGGACGAGCGCTTGCGTCCGAATCACAGTAGGCTCTTCAATATGCTGCAAAACAATCTCCTCCACCCTGCGTGTCCATAGCGATGTGTGCTCGGGGAAGTATTTTGCGTACTGCAGGGTGGCGGCAGTCAACGAACAGATTGCCAGGAGAAGCGACTCATCCAGCGTGCCATCCATGCAGCGCTGCGTGACGGACACCTCATTGAGGAAAGAGGACACTGGCAAGGGGTGGAGGTAGCGGAAGAAGTCGTTTATAATGTGAAGCTGCTCGCGTAGCGGTGGTAGCTTCACACCAGAGCCCAGCGGTAGTGTGCTGCTGGAGAGAGATGGCGCGTCGCTCGTTGACAAGTCAAAGGATCGACCGGTCTCTGCGCCGGTTGCTTGGTCTGCCACTTGATCTGTCGCGAGCACGTGAGGCTGTATGGGTGAGCATTGATTTCCTTGCACCTGAGCATATCGTTCTCCCACGAACGGTGCAGAGGCATCAACAGTAGACCCTCGCCGAAGGGACGATCGGGAAGAACGCCTGGGGTCAGGATAAACACACGATTTTGCACGCTCATGACAGGTCTTGCAGGATGGCAGATCTCCGGAGCATTTGATCCTCAAAGTGCGACACGAGTAGCACGCTCTGGGCTGTCGCTTCTTCTCTACGACCTGGGCCGCGGGTGAAGTTGGCGACGAGGTTGCTGTGAAGGAGCAGTCGAACCCAAGTCGCTGGCAATTAGAGCACGAGCCGGGGCCTCCTTTACATCTGACCTATTCGCGACTTAGTGAGCATCCTATATACAAAACCCAAAAGTACGGACCTTTCGAGCTCGGCATTGTGTGCAAGTATTTGCAGATCGCGCAGGCGGCATCGTGGCTCATGGTGCCCTGTCACGTTCAAGTTGTCAAGGTCAAAGACCGCTGAGCCAGCTGCTGGAAACAGAACCAGCTGTATTTGGACCGGTACACTGGCACTGGGCAGTGGTTGTAGTAGTGCCTACTATTGCCTAACCTGAGTGGCGTTCGTCGACTAACCAGACAGTACTAGTACTCACAGTAGCACCTCTAAGCTGAAGTATCATATTCGTGCCATAACAAAAGGAAGACAAAGGTTGTGTCTACTATCCTACCTACCTCTACTAGGCATGGCCTCAATCAAACAGGATAACGGAATTGATTCTGCAACTAAACAGAACTCTAGGCCTGGTCCTATTTAAGTAAAAGGTCTCACTCAGCTCTTGTCCTGCGTTTCCACCTGCACACATACAGTACCATACGAGTGCGTACTGGCGTTGGAAACCGCCACGGGCTCAACCAATCGCCCTCCTCAATTCCGCAACAAACTCTTCCTATTGAGCGTTTCTATACCCTAACAGCCCGGTTAGCCCATGAACTCCTCGGCGAGTCGACAACGATGGAAATTAGGCGTGAAATTTGAATTGGGCTTCAATAATTATAGGTTCCTCGAAGACAACGAGACCGCCATCTCCGTCAGCTCTGCTGGTGGTGGTCAAGGGAACAAGACCAAGTTGTCTCGCTTCATTATTCATGCTCCTGTGCAGGTGGCAAAGGTTGGAACTTCGAGACAATGCGCAACGCTGCACACATATTTCCGTCTTTGGTGGCCAGACTTCAGTGCGAACTACACGGCCCTTGAACGGCTACCAAGCTCGCTTCGCTAGCCTCACGATGGAAGCATTCGAGATGGCTAACAATATATTCCACGATGCTGCTGGAGACCTATCTATCCTGCCCCTGGTGACATTACTACTGAGGGCAGCTTGTCAAATGGGACACATATACTTGACTCCCTCCGCTCCTAATCCAGTGGGCTCGTTAAAGACCATGGCTACCACTCATGAAACACAACAAATGGACAAAGGTCCTTATAGCTGGGAAGCAGATGCAACTTGCTAACAATTTCGTGCTACCCAAAGGAGGTCTCGAAACAGCCATGAGAAAAATTTGGATGGTGCTTCTCCGCGTTGTTCACGAGATCTTTATTCTGGACCAAGTTCCGGGAGGCAGCGATGGACGACAGTCGCGCTCAGCTTCACATCAATCCCTTTCTACTCAGGCACTTTCTGTCTGTGAGTGTAGCCTATCTTTTCTATCTGAAGGCGTTTCGCGCGCTGACTTTAAGAAGATTGGCGAGCAAGTTCTCAAGCCATCGGAGCTGGACACTGCGATGGCATGGCCAGCATCAAAGGTGCACAGGAAGTACCAGGTTAGGCAGAATAAATGCAACAAAACTTTTCTTTTTCTTCCCTCCTGTGCTGCTATCGTGTTGATTGCAATTAGGGGTGTGCCTCCTCTTGCAATCAGTGTGGCCTTCGCCTACGTCAGAGGTCGCCGTGTAGACGACACAACCAACCAAGATTGCAAGTTCAATATCCTCTTGCCTGTAGTAGTACAGACCAATTCTCAGCAGTCATGTGCTTGAGCCTTGAGGTGCGTCGAGATGGGGCGGGAGCGGGCCGAGAATCATCTAGCTCGCCAAGTACAGTGTAATGGCCTTGCTTCATGCAAAAGCATCATTACTTAAACCAATCATCGTTGCAACATAAAGCCTAAAGCCCTGGATTTCTGGTGACATGATCCTTTGGTGTTGTCATGACGCTTTCCAGGTAATTATATTGGAAGAAAACATGTCTCTACCGGAACTATGCCTTGTTGCGATCAGACCTATATGAGAAATGTATAGCTTGAATGAGAGGACTTATTAGTGCCGATACCATCCCGATTGGGGGAATACTATATTCGAAGTGTGGTTGAGGTTGAATGTTGAATTGACATCATCCTACTCTATATTTCATCCCCTTGATAGCCATAACCACCTTAATCCTGATTCAACTGTACCGGCTCATTCATCCTATTCAAGACATCTTTCCAAGGGCCATCGTTTATACAACTACTCCTTCAGAACTCTGCGACAGAGAGAACCAAGGAGCGGCTAACAGGGTTAATTTCCTTCCAGAAACCATGACTCCAGGATGGTCACGAGAACTTACAACTTCTGGGGTACAGCAGTATGGGATCAAGCCTTGCTTGCCGCAGCTCGACAGGAACTTCGATTCGGAGGACACAGAGGCAGCTGTTGATAGTATGTTAATTTAGGCTCTTGTGCTGGCGGGAAACCAGATAAGAAAACATACGATCCTCGCATTTGAGCGTAGGTGGGCCTATCAAAGTAAAGCCAATGACATTACTCGGGCAGCACTTCGGGGCCCTGACGATGCAGGGCTGATAGTCGCTTCTTCTCTGGGATTCGGTTACCTCGGTTGCCGTCTCAGCGTTATTCGCAGGAGCAGCCATAACGGCACTCATAAGCAAGAGCGTAGTGATGGAAGTGAATAGCATGTTCGCCAAAATCAGTCTCGAACCTTGGAGGATGAAACACGCACGGGACGCAAAGATTAGCTGAGTGCGCTGGCCAGGTGGAAGAAGCTGCGATAGAGACTAGACGTAGGCAGATGGCGGAGTAAGGTCACCATGAGCAAGTCTCAGCTCTCTTCATCTTGAGTCGGAGCCTTTTAAAGGAATACTCCACGCAGAAAAGTCAAAGGGAATGCGATGGTTTCAGTACCAAGTCAGCCTTTTGCGTATCCAGATACCTTTGAGACAGGTCTTACAAACTCCTTCATACCACTCTTCTGCCATGTCCATTACTGAGCATTATCGCCCAGAGTTCTCACGCGGGATAAGTGGCCGCTTTACGTCTAGTAATGCGCAGTATAGGCAGCGTGAATCCAGGAATTATGTCATTTGTACAGCGGGAGCAAAACCTCCCTTGACGAGCGATGTCAGGCTATTGCCCGCCCCCCTCTTTGCACTTAGCATGCTCGTTATCCCCGTTATCGCCATGAAGGGCTGCTCTCTCTTTTTTTTCTTTTCCTCTTTTTCTTTCGTAGTGGCGTTCCAATTCCGTCGTCATCGCATGAGAGGTGAAGTTAGTTGTATGCCGACGAAGAAAGCCCAACGGTCATTACCACGGCACATTCGCATTCCTCCCTGTTTGATGTTCATTCCATTCAGGAACCCCAAAGTCCTGGAAGCCCGTGCCGGCGATATCGTCATCGGGCCTCGATCGATGTTCAGGGCGTGAGCGATCTCTTGCGTTGGCAGGCCCGGAGTCCATTGGAATGGACGCGGTCAATCCTTCATCGAGCGCTGTGTGGATATCTTGCATGTCGTCATTGTCGAAAGGGTGTCGCATCTCATCAACCTCCCATGTGAACAGCACGGTTTCATGAACAAGGATCTTACCGCCGTCGCGCTGGCGTTTCTCTGATGCCTCGTCCCTATGGCCGCGAGGGCCTCCAGCCGGCTCTGCCCAGTCGAACTCGGGCCAAACTTCGTGTACCAGGGTTTTGTGCTGGCGGCGCTGGCGGTGTCGGGCGGCTACTAGAAATCCTATCCACCAGAGTGAAGCGAGACCGAGGATGGACCAACATATAGTCGGCACTACAAACCAAAGGACCGTGCTGGTGCTGAAACTGGATGTGCTTGGGACCCAAGAAGCGACGACTGGGAAAGCCAAGGCCAGAAGATATATGGTCGCCGCTGGGACACTAAGCCATGGGTATACGCTGCGGCCGGTCATGTCTCGCCAGGAACGTTGCATAGGCTGGTCCCAAGACGTGGCAGATCCATGTGCAGCACGATACTCCTCTGTCTTAGCGGTCTCGGTGGCAGGTGGGCCACGCATACGGAGGATAAGAATCCCAAGAGCAAGGAGTATACCGAACACGGCGGTGATCAAGTAAGCGGTCAAGTTGGTGAGAAGGCCATACGCGTCGTTCGGTTCAACTCTGTAGGTCGACCAGATGAGGACGACACATGCACCAAGGTGCAAAACCATGGCTCCAACTGGAGTTGGCTCCTGGTGCTCCTCGGGAGAGGCCATGAACGGAACCCTCCAGCCCTTCTTACGAAGATGGAGCACAAGACGACCGATACTCACATCCGTGTTCTGTGCGAAGAATCGCGAGAAGGGAATAAAACCCTGTTTCGCGATTTCCTGTTTCATTCGAGCAGCCGTGTAAGTAGTCACGATAATGTTGCCGAATGAAGAGAGAGCCAGGAAGGAGTTAAATATGCGCCCAGGTAGCCTGTCGCCTTCGAACCTGGTGAAGACCTTTTCAAAAAATATCAAGGCTACATCTCCGTCAATCTGCTCGCTGGCAGGAATTACAGCCATCTGTCAGATTGCGTTAGTCGAATGAGTCCAGCTGGCACAAAGAATTGCAATAACTTACATAGCACAGGTTGACAAACATGTATAGAACTCCTACTAACGCTACTGCGAGCGTCAAAGCCCTTGGGAATGTACGCCGTGGTGTTTTAATCTCACCAAGCACCTATGCTCGATATTTAGCCCTAGAAACAGGCCCGGCCTCGGAAGGGAGATCATACATGATTAGACTGTTCAATACCACCGAAAGCGAAGACTACTCGAAGTCAGAGGAACCCTTTGTCTTTTAGACAAGCAAAATTTTTTCCAATCTAGACGGAGGTTGCAAGACTCACGGATAGACAAAAAGGCCGCGGAGTAGCCATCAACTTTGCCGGCTTGCAATTCCGTATTCCTGGGCGGTTCGAAGGCAGAGCTTGGACTCATGTTCTCCTGGAAAACGTTGGGAATTGGTGTGCCATCTATGCCTTTGACTGCCTGGGCTAGAACAGCAAATGTGGCACATGGGATGATAAGCAAGATGCAGACTTTGACGATGGCGAAAAAGTCGTTGAGCAAGATCCCACCGCGTCGTGAGACGGCATGGATGGCGCACGAGAAGATGCCGGCGGCAGTGGCAATTGCACATACTTGGGCGTGACTGAGCTCGCTATCTGCATTGGATGCCTTGAGAACGCGAATACCGAAGTTGATCCCGTTGCCAGCCATATTCCCAACACAGATGAAGCTGACGCCGTAAAGCACGGCCACGTAAAGCACAGTACCCTTCGCGTAGTAGGGCCAGCTGTATACGTAGCTAAGCTGCAAGTATTTGTGAACTGCAGTTAGTTCGTAATTCTCTGGATATCTTGTGATGCCGCAAATGAGGCAGAAGATGATCAACATACATAGTGAAGATCACCGCCGCTACGAGGGACGGCTTGTTCGACACCATCAATGACGAACCGTGGCACGTTGAGGCCGTACTCGATATAGACGTGAGCACCAGCCAACGAACATATGACCCCTAGAAGCCAAAGTAGGACAGCGCCGCCAGTACTCCTGGTACCTCGCAACACGGTCCCTGGGCTATTGTAGATGCCCGTACCTTTGCGCGATGTGTTAGTGATCGGTCCAATTTGATGCTGGCCGAGCCCAAGAGCATAAGCTGATGGCGAGCCAGAAAGTGAGAGAAGTGATGTGTATGAGAGCTAGGGGACACGATGATTAAAAGGGCACTTCTTACCGATCATTCGGTTAATTACAAGGCATGCTGCATCGATAAACGTCAACCGGCTCTGTTCGCGCGGTGCCTCAGTAACAATGGCATCAGGGTTTGTGCTCTGCTGCAACTTCTCGGCTTCAGTGGACTGGAACATGTTCGGTCCAGCTACTGCACCGCCGCCGATCATTGCTGTCTGCCCTCTCCTCCCCGCGGACGGGTGGACAGGCACTTGGTGCACATAATTGTGCTGGTAGCCTTGTGTAGGCATCGTGTGATGAGTGGCTAGCAGTAATGTCTTGCTCGTCTTAGAGTCACGGAGTGCAATCCGTCAACCCCTTCAACTATATGGCAAACATGGAAGATCTCGCCGGTTGATCGCAACAAAATGTCCTGGAAGGAGTGGGAGAGCGTTGCCCGCCTCACTTTTCCTGAAATCAGCACCTCTATATCCTGTGCCGCTTCAGATGGTTCGCCCATCACTCAGCCTCTCCATGCTGAAGGCGGACGTGCAGATATCCAATGCGGCTGGCTGGGCTAATGCAAGCCAAGACACCAGGACCTGCAACTGTGATAGCATAGCCTGCTATAGCCAAACATGTTTGGTGAGGAGTTGCAAGGGTTCCCTCCCAAGGAGTCTGGGTGTGAACGCCTCCAATGGTCTAGAGCCAGGATCGCGCAGGCGGCCCCAGAGCCTTGAAAGCTGGGCTAGGCAGCCGCAGCCGATATTGCTTTTGCCAGGCAACCTGTGCGACCAAGACGATACCGTCGCCACCTGTCAGCTGCACGGCGAGTGATGAGGGGCTGTGCTCTCTTGCGCGTCCCCCACGCGAACGTCACGGCGTTGGCCTGATTGCACATTGAGAATATGTAGCTCGCTCCGTTGCCTGGTTCCTGGTTCTTCCCTCGGCGCAGCCATCGGGCACTCATCCTGCTCATGTAGCTGTGAACCCGAGACGAGACGAGGCACTCACCTCAAAAGGCCGATCAGCCCTAGGCACTCTTGCAACAATCTTCGCGGTCCTTCAGACGTGCTGATCGGCCCTACCGTGTCACATCAACTACCCTCGATTCGATTTTGGGAGTATCTTTGTCCAGTTCACAGTTATGATTGAGCTCGGCGATGCCATCAAGTTCGCTGAGCTAGCATGGGTCGTAATAGACTACGGGTGGTCGCGCGACCTTAATGCGAGTAAGTGAGGAACCAATCTATATTACCATTTTCATTTCCATTCACTAGACACGGCTTTCTGTCTGTTTGTGCTGTTCCTCTGTCTTGTGCATCTTCGTCGAGGCGTCAGCACAGGGATGGTTATCCCCGCTCAGGCTGCAGATGGCTAATGTGCGCATCTTCACCACAGGTCGTCAATATCACGAGTTCTTTCAGGATGTTGAGCATCTGGGGAGGAGTCTCGACGAGCTCACGGACGTTATTGAAGGGGCTCGACTATACTTCTCCAGCCGACGATTGGAACCTCCGTCAGTGACATTCGGCTGGGATCGCGAAACGTTGATCCAAATAGTGGGCGATTTCGATGCGACGCTGAGGGAGTGTCATTTACTCATCCGGACCAACACGACTTATGAGGCCACCACAGGACCGGTGCGAAACTTACAATGGAACGCCTTGGTAATGCCCAGCGTCGAAAGACTGCGGCAACGCATCTTGATGCACCAGTCGAAGATACAACACCTTCTCCAGCCCTTCAAGATGTTAGTACGACTTGCTCATCTGTGTTTTTCGAGGTTACCTTCAGGGCTAATCTAATGATCGTGGCGGTATCAGTGATCTCCATATCCGTCTCCACGACGATCTCGCTCAACGCATCAGCGAATTGCACAACGATGTTCGATCTACAAGAGCCGATGTGCGCAGTCTCCTGCGCGATATGCAGGCTCTCAAACGTCACTTCGATCCATCTTCATTCGTGGAGGCCGACCAGACGCAATACGAACCAACGTGCAAGACATTACTGGTTCCTGAAGCGATTCAGAGCAAATTAGAGGATCTTTACGTGCTGCATCCTGATCGCGACCTCAATGGTGACTGGGTTTCATCACTTTCAGATATTTCGGATGCCTTTATCAGGAACTTGGAGATAGCATCGCCGCGTGGCGAACTGAATGGCACTCTTATCGAGGAAGCAGAGGACCAGAAACAGCAGTACATCGCGCTGATGACTTGCCAGTTCCTCATTACCAAGATGCTGGAATCAAACGAACTCATACAGGCGAGCGAAATGTCTCATTGGCCGCGATACGTAAAAGGTCTGCAGAAGGTACGCAATCGAACAACGTGTTCTTGAGTAGCAAGAACGGGGATGCCTGATGCACGTGTGCTCGAGGTTCTTGACGACCAAAGCTTGCTAACGTGCACAGCAATTACATAATATTATAGCGACTTTTGACGAGGCCGAAATCGCAGACGCGCTTGTAGAAAATATCAGCCCCCTCGAGGTCCCTCGGATATGGGAGGAGGAGTCACCAGCGCCGTATATCGAGTCCGCAACTCTTCCAGCGGCTATCGAGCATCTTCTGGAACTGTATGATGAATACCATATCCAACAAAGTTCCGACACAAACGGTTCACTAATTCCATCATCCTAGCCCTCTTGTTGACGAAAACCCGAGACGGTGGAGGAAGATCAAGCTATCTCGATACTGCGACAGCACCGATCGCCATTTCCTGCTTGTAATTACGGCCGGTGATAACAATAGCCGTGCTGCAGAAAGTTCGTAACCTTGAATTTCCAGTTATTGGAGTATGAATTAGCTGCTGACACCTCCTTCCGCACTGCAGCTCGTCGCATCGACATTGACCTAGAGCACTCAAGCCTGGTACCTCGTTACGCCAGTCCAGGTGGACAGGAGCCGCTAGAGATGGTCCTCAGGGTTCGCAATGAAGAATTCCGCCTAGTATTCTGCTCCCGAACCGACCTCTACCTATTCCAACAGGCCTTGACAGGGTATCATGTCATGGATGAATATATGCCGTGCGTTCACTTCACTCTTTTGACATGGACAAAGCTGATGTGGAGCAGATACCGGGTACAGACTATATTCGTCGTTGGTAGTAGCGGGCAAGAGATAAAAGAATATGCCTCTCTTCAGCTGTGGCAGCCACGGCGACTGGAACATGATGACACCCTAGAGTCTAGGGATGCTGTGGACATTGGGGATGGAGTGGATGGCCACATGCCCTTCTCACGTAGATCAACTATAACATCACAGGGATGGAATGCTCCATCAAGTCCAGATCGGGCGCCCTTGCCCCAGAGACGCAGTTCGACGCCCGCGAGTGCTATTCGCGCACCGCATGGGAAAGACTACCGGAACACAGGCATAGAGACCGTCCCCGAGCAACCACCAATCTCCTCATCAGCGCCAACACGGTCTTTCGGCTTCTTGAGCAGGCTGTCCAATGCGCCAACAGGCTTATCACGCCCGCAGCGGCAGGATCAAGCACCCTCGCGCACGTCTAGAAGCTCACTGTCGTCAGGCTCATCATCTTCCACCGGCACCCTTCGGCGTGGCGATCAAGGGCGGCAGAGCAGTTTCAGCGTGCAAAGCGTCACAAGCACCGCCACTACGATGTCGACAGCAACCGTGAGGGCTGTAACCATCGGTGGCGGCGGCGGCAACACGACCTCCATAGGCACATTGCATTGTAAGCCAAGCGAGCCAATGCTAGTACTCTTCACTCGTGAAGTCCAGACTGGCGCGTACGGCATCGTTGCCTTGTCACTCGACCAATACATCGCAGCAAACTACCACGCCTGCGAATGCACCAGGATGCCTAATTGCCGTCTGACGGTGCTCGAGAAGTCCAACAACGCCGGTCGAAGCGTTGGTTCATTGCCCGTGCTCCGCCTGGGGGGCTCGCAGGGCGATAAGCCGCGGTGGGACATCTTGTCGCTTGCAGAGTCGATGAAGAGCCGTCGTTCAACGGCTGGTGCTTCCGGGACTGGAGACAGAGGGAGCAGAGCGTGGCAGCGAGTCATACGAGTTACCATGTGCTTCCAGACAGCAGCCGATAGGACGGAGTTTGCTGGTCTGCCATGCACTTGCCCGGCACGGTCCGAAGGGGAGCTCATGGAATGCCTGAAGAAGTTCCATTATGGTCGTCTCGGCATCATCAAGGAAGGATATAGGAGGCGGATGGTGGAATGGTTCGAACGGCGGTACCGGCAACGAGTCAACATGTTGGACAGGCCTCAGAGACTTGGCGTTGGAAGCACTTGATACCCGACTTTGTGTCTTATAGTTCTGTGCTGGGGCGAACTTGATTCTTAGACTACTTTTTAATGACTTGGCTACAGATAGAGGGCCCTGAACAGAGATGCCATGTAATGCAATTCCTTCTAAGCAAAAGGCAAGGACAGGGCGGATGAAGATGAATCGTGATGACCGTGCATCAAGGGATAGGCCTTTAGAAGGTTTTAGAGACTTTGCTTAAGTTTAGTTCATTTAATGACAAAGACTGAAGGCTTGATTGCCAGTCCTCTCTACTATAGGATAGGTATCATCCAGAGATTTCACGACTCATTTCCAAGGAAGCTCCGGCAGAAGTTAAAAGGGCCAAGGTTTCTACTCCTCATAGTGCTTGATTGAGATATGTACAGCAGTCGTAAATATAAAAACGAATTGAAGATTTGATTGATTCCGAGAGCCACTCCGAGCTCGTTCGCTTCCACACCATCTCACAGCTTCACTAGATCCCACGTTGCCAGACCTCTCACAGCGCAGTCTTTTTAACACGCAGAGAATGACGACTGTCCCTTGCAGCTGGCAGTGGTCGAGACCTTGCTGCTCTCGCTGCCCTTCTGGACGCCCTTGTACTCCTGGCACACCTTCTTGACGCTGCTGCCGCACGATCCAGAAACGCTGGCGGTGTCGCCGAAGTTGGAGTTGATGCCGATCAGCTCGGAGACGCCCTTGGCCTTGACGTTCTGGATGACAACGTTGCGGGGCCCGCCGTTGTTGGAGCAGTTTCCGCAGCTGCGGTAGAGCTTGCCGGCGGTGACGACGGTGAAGTTGCGGATGGTGACGGTGCCGCGGCCGTTGTGCTGGACGACCTTGTCGGAAGCCTCCTGGGCGCCACCGCCCTCGATGAGCACGTTGCCGGTGCCAAGAGCAGAGATGGCATCTAGCGAAGGGACATTTTTGTTAGGGCATCGTTGGTGACGTGTGCAGTGCAAGGACACGATCTCTCAACGGACTTCCATTCCTTTACGTACCTTCGCAAACATCACGGAACCAAACGTTCCTCAGGGTGCAAGCTCCCTTGCAGTGGATACCCTCGAGCTGGTTCTTGCCGATGATAACGTTGCTCAAGGTGGCGCCGTTCTCGAGAATGAAGACGGCATTCTCGCTGCCGGTGTCATCATCGGTGTTGCATGGACGGCCGCGGTCGTACTCGCGGTTGCCCATGTCCTGGGATCCGGCAATGACACTGGCAGATGGCAGGGAGATGATGTTGCCGACTCGGGACGGGATGTTGAGGGTCTGGGCGGAGGCGGCGGTGGCCAAGGCCGCAACGGCGAAGACAGACTGGAAGAGCATCTTTGACGAGTTTGTGTTCGAGAAGCCTTTTGCGATGAGGGATGAGGAGCTGGGGTGTCAACGTTCGTAGGGGGTTCCGGTCAGTCCTAGAGGTGCGCACGCTGGGAGGCGCATTTATATATCACATTTCTACCAGAAAACGAAGACTGCTTACTCTGCCAAGGGAGACTACTAGGGTGGTCCGGTCTCACGGGTTTGTTTGAAACTCATCGGAGCCATGGTGGGTAATCGACCTAGGGTTGCTAGTTTTGTTCGTTGATCAAGGAAGCAAATCGCGGTTTGTAGTCCAGTCCAGTCCAGGAGAGGAGAGGAGAGGAGAGTAAAGGAGGGAGAGGCCACAGAATTTCCAGCAATCGGGAAGCGATATGCGGACCACCCCCAGCGACTCTAGCCGGATGAAACCTCGTCCATGTCTATCCGCATTAACCTTTAGAGTTACCTCGTGCAACCTTGAGGTTTCATCAAGAGTCGTCCAGGGGTTAGTTGAGTTGTTGAAAAGAAGATGCATGGCGGGGAAAAAGCGTGGCACTGTCAACTGCCGCGCGATGAATCCACTCTGTCGCGGATAAATTCGTTTCCACCTCACGGACTGGGTCTTTGTGATGTTCAAGCGCAAAGTTGAGGGAGGGAGGATGTTCATCGTCAATGTTTCTCAGACTTCTTTCAGTTGGCTGACAAGGCCGTCGCCAAACATACTTCAATCCCTGATGAAGGTCCTGGATCACCTGATTGGTGGCATAAGAAAACCCCGGCAGCGGGCAATATGCACTTTCTTAAGCAAATGGCAATGATGAATTGAGGTAGGCTAGAATATTCATGTCGTTCTTCTACTCCCACATGGACATGGGCATCGATGGAAGATTCGACTGCAGGGGTTTGGGCTCCTCCACATGTGGATTCCAGTCTCTTATTGCGAGGACCAGGAGTGGACACAACGAGGCAGGCCGCAGATCGGCAAAGAAAAGAAAAGAAAAGAAAGAAATCGACCCAATTTCATCTTTGCCCTTGTCTCTCGAAACCGCAATAATTACCGAATTCTGATACACTGAGAAAGCAGGCCTGGTTGTAGTCTACTAAGAACACCTCACTATCAGTCAGAAGTACTCACTATACCATCCCGTTGGGACAAAGCAAGCAACGCATGGAATAACTTGCTGCTGAAGTCACAACCTGTCGTATTCAGTGCAGCGAAAATTTATAACCCCGGCCGCTGTTGTACAGTCCTATGCGTCCTGGTGGCACCTCTCGAGAACTGAAGTGGCGCTGTTTCTACATGTCGTTGCGAGCCAATCAGTCTACATCATCCGTTATTAATGCGCCTATGATCCTCGGACATTTGAGCATTCTCACCTAAATTCGGTTGTGGCCGAAAAAAGAACACCGCGCGGTCACAATCCGTGCACTCTTGAGCCATAGCCAGACGAGGTATGGATCAGAAGGCAAATTACATCACTATCGAAAGGATTTCGTTCTTGCGTAAATCCTCCAATGTAGATCTGGCTGCATCGTAGCATTGTATAACGTTAGATTCGAATGGTTGGTTACAAGCGTCTCCGAGGTGTTTACTGTATTACTTGATCTGTGATTAAGCCTAATATACAAGACAGGGCCCCTTAAGGACTACCCTGAGGAGACGGACGACGAGGTGAAGCCTTGGAGGGTCGCTTCTGAAGTCGCCGACTATGAGAATGTGCCTTCGTACGCCGTCGGCCTCACACTCGAGGATGCCGGGAATGAACCCCTCTTGCTCGATATAGAAATGGGAGTTATCCATTGGATAGAGTTTCATACCAGGTTTATTAAGTAACATTGACCTACTATTCCAATAGATCCAAACACAAAGGAGGGATAAGCATATTTCTTTTTCTCTGTCGATTCTCTGAACCCTCCACCTCGAGTCGGATGCAAACTTGTCACACCAGGCTTTGGAGCACCTGGAACCAAACCTCAAGCCCGTCACCACCGAACTACCTCCTCTTGGTACACCCATTGGCCGTTGCGCCACCCTGGGGATCCCACAATAGCCTGGCTCCGTCGGTCATCGAAGAGGATGTAGCGACTGCGGATCTTGCTCCAGACTTCCTTTGGATCTGATAGTCGCGAGGCGTACGTCTCTTCTGCCTGCCTTGCCCAACGAGTTAGGGCCAGGGCTGCCCGGCCGTTCCATAGGCCTTCTATCCGGTGGCTGAGCTGGCAGAGCATATCCTCTGCTGATCTGCGTATCTCAGCATCACGGTACTTGTTGGCAGTCACTACAAAGGGTCAGCCTTCACCCGGTTTTGTCATTCAACAAAGGAACCTAACATCCTCTTCCTAACTGGCCTGGACTTACCAAATAGAGGGAGGATAACTCCAGAGATAGTCAGCGGGACAACGTTTGCAGCTCCCTGGTCGAAATATCCTGCCTTCAGCTGAGCTGCTAAATTGACAATGTTCCTGAACTTGGGCTCCAATTCTACCAGGCTTTCATAGTCATAGTAATGCGAGCTGTAGGTAAATATGTACATGTTCTGGTACTGAATCTGCAGCGCCACAACACGCCGCGCTGCTTCTAGGTCGTGGCCTCTTGAAGCCCTCGGTGTCCTCTCTTCGACTGATTCAGTTCCGTGAGCTCCTCTTTTGTCGGCATCTCTTCGTGCTATATGGAGAAATGCTTCAGACCAGCGCTCCAGAATAGCCAGAGAATGGGATCTCTCTGCTTCCCAGACGACGCTCTTCTTTCCGTCGGGACTGTAGCGCGGAGTGTCGGAGTCAGAAGGCGACGCACAGATGGCATTTTGAAGAAGGTCCAGCCATCGAGTAGCCTCATTCAGCGTTTGGAACCTCCTGGGCAACGTTGACTCGAGCATTGCCAAGCGCTCAGCGCTTTCTTGACCCAAAACATCCCCCGTGCATCGCTTCAGGGCGTGCTTCGTCCCGCGTTGATCATATGAAAGAGCGTTAAACCTCTGGACTAGGTGTATCATCGACTCATCGACAACGTAAGGGGCCGGCGAAGCAACACACAGGTCCAGATCGATGCCATTCGGTTTCGATGTAGATATTGACGTAGAATCCTTATCCCATGTCGGATGTGAACATGCATGGACTGATGGCGCCCATCCATCAGGTCGAAGCAGATGAGCAAGATACAGCAGCGGAGTATGGAACCCAGATTCGACTCGGAAACTTTCATGGCACTCAGCTCGCGCAGAGTCCGGCAGTAGCGGATTAATGCGGTTTGGTAATGCTCACTAGACTTATTTCTCAGCTGGTCCTCATCTTGTGATGTGATCGAACGGTTCTCGGACGCAAATGTCAGAGCTCCCAAGGCGAGGACAACTTCTCGGAGCACCTTGTCTTGGTTCAAAGCCAGCTGCGCAACTGTAACGAAGAACATGCCAAACAGGTCATCCCCGCATATGCTTTGGCTTCGCAGAGCCCAGGACTCGAAATAAACCTTTTCGTGATCTGAGCTGAATGGACATAAATTCAGGGTCGATCCGAGACAGGAGCTGTAGGTGTTGGGAAGTAAAACCCGTTGCTTGAGAACAACGCATTTTCCATCGCCGTTTGACACAGGGCCTTGCCCGTAGCCACAAGGCTCTCGGATCTTGATACAGCGCAGGCACTGCGGTCGAGTCTCGTCGCATTTGACGCGCCTCTTTCTGGAGTGGTCAAGGGAAATGGTCAGCTCGCCTCCTTGGGATGTTCTTCAAGGAGCCACCTATAACGTGATGTCCGACTCACTTGCCTATCGAACCAGCTTTGTCAGAGAGCCTTAGACGCAAGACTTGGTAGAGGGTGGCCTTGGATAAGAAAAACACTTACATGTGCTACAACCAGTTCGCACTTTGGCGTGCCAGCTCCGTTTGGGTGCCATCTTCACTTTTAGCTGTGGTCTATATGGCACAGCCAAGCACATATGCTGTTGCTTCTCCATGAGATTCAAATGTTTCTCGGCCCTGGGTTAGCTGGTAATTGAAGGCATTGGACTTTTCTAAGCAGTGCTGGATTGTGGGTGAAGTCAGGGGAACGGGGGAACTAGAAGAGTTGCGGGCGTATGTCATATTAAAAAAAAAGCCGCCACCTTTGTTGATACGATAGATCGTCGCACTACACTCCGTACTATGACCAAAGTCCCCAAGGTACTACATAGTAAGTTATATCAGGGGTGGACGACTTGGGGGCCAAAGCTTATTAGCCGCAGGCTGGTCAGCACATCTATTTATTACCCGCACTCCTGGGACCTTGTGAATCCTTGTCATGATGCCTCCAAATGATTGACTACCATGTATGGTAAGTCTAGAATCACGGAAGGTTGAACGGAAGTGAGAACATTTACGTAGCTAGATGCTTATGTCTTCAGAACTTGAGGCAACAAGATTATCACAGAAGCTCAATCTCAACTGGGTGACACGCAACGTATGCTTGGTTTTATTGTAAGTGTTACACTGAGGGCGCGGCAACACCATGGAAGCATCTAAGTAACAATTTTTCGTTGCAGCCAAATCCCAGGATTATGATGCCATCCACGCTTGGTCTACTTGTCGAGGTTTCGTCCGGCCTTTTCTTCTCATGGCAATGATGCAAGGTGCGTGCCCAGACTTCTGCCTCTTGGTGCATGGAGCTCGTCTATAGTCATCCCAGCTCAGAAACTAGGCCCAGAAGTCGCACCTGATGCAACCAATCTTGTCGTTCCAGTCGAAGCTGCGGAGGTCACGAAGACCAGGATACGTGATATCGAGTGGCTGGGCGTTGTTCTCGTTCCAGCAACCGTTGGCATCAAAGTGGCTAGTACGGAAGCACTTTTGTCAGTTTTCTTTGGGGAAAAAAGGTCATGCCGGGAAAGGGGATTTCAAGACATACTCCCAGGCCCAGCAGCTGGCGCCCCAGTTGGCTCCAATGCTGGAGATGCGGTTGTTCAGGTTCGAGTTCTCGAGGTTGAACCACTGGCCGTTCTGGACGACGAAGTTGGTGCACGGGTCCCCGAAGCCGACGTTGTCGCAGGCCCAGACGTTGCCAGGGTTCTGGCGCTTCATCTTGTCCTCGGCAGTGCGAAGGTCAACGACGGACGCCTTCGACACGTCGATGCCGTAAAGCTCAGCAATGTTGCCGTCGCGAGGGGAGACGGCCGACGCACTGCCTGGGACGACCGGAGTGGCCATGCCGGCAGCGGCGAAGGCGGCGAGAACGAGGTTTACGTTGAACAACATGTTGATGGTTGAAAGAGGCGGTTAGGCTTGAGGCGGTTAGGCTTGAGGCTTATGTTGGCTGCTGCTGCGAGATTGACTGTTGAGGATGATCTCAGGATGAGTGAGAGGTCGAGTTGGAACCAGACGGCAAAGATGGTTGTATTTATATTCCACAAGTGACAATCTCAGCTCCTCGGTCCTTCTCGTTTCATGAATCAAGAGGGTTCTCTTGTGAGCGCTGATTCGATGCGGTTGAGTCTCTGGTCGTCCGTGGACCAGCTCTTGAGTCGACCCATGCTGATGATGCTGTCTCTAGGATTCAACAATTTCGGAAATGATGCTCTCGCTAACAATAGATTCCTCATGCTCGTGCAAGGAAGAGGTTCACAAATGGCAGCCAATTACAGAGCTGCTATCATAGTGTTCATCTCAGCCGCCGGCGGTATATCCTTACCCTCACAGCATGTAAGCCTGGGGGCCGAAGTTAGGCTTTTTCGTGGGAGCCAACAGCATTCGATGATCGAACGAACCACCTCACATATGCTTCTATCCGGATCACGTACGGCCAATCAAAGGATGATAGTACCGAGCTTTCCTGGTAAGCATATACGAACAGTCTGTAGTTTACATGGGTACCATACAGTTCAACATGTGGACTACTATTCTAGAATCGAACGGAGTGGGTTCGCGGACCATAGTCCCTCGCTTTGAGCCTATGCATGATCAATACCCTCCATAGTAAGCTTGCTGACAGGTTGAAAGTTACAGCAAGTAAGACTATTTTCGACCGAGTCGCCGTGCTGACGGAGTATAGTCTGCGATGAAGGACTGCAGATCGTGCTTCACGTCCGCCCGCGATGTCTTGTTGACGAATCGGAGAAATTAGCAGCCGAGGTGGCCTCGCTAAGTTAAGTTGCTGCTAGTAAAGACCCTGACAGGGGTACAGGGGTACAGAAGGCCCTTTCGCTTGGTCGGCGGAGAGGAAGAGTCAGTACGATAGGTGCAGCTGACATCAACGTCATGACCAGTCCCTGCAGCAGGGGGGGCTGCATAGGGCTGGACTTTGGGTGGCAATGAGTGAGTAGGTTAAACGCAGCGAAGCACGATGTGGCGATGGTTTTCATGAAGGCGGTATGAAAGGAACATCAAAGCAGGCTAGCTGCTTTTGCCTGCCTTACAGGCTTCACACGGGGACGGAGTAACCTTTAGGGGTTCGCAGATTGGGTCTAGACCACCTTGCCGGGGCTCTTCTGATTCGTCAAGATAAACGAGCATCTGTCACCTCGTCATAGAAATGGGTGAAAAGGGACTTTACGGAAGGCTGAGGAGCTGGTCCGGCCAGGAGTCAGACCGACATGTATGTAGTAGACCTGGATGAACATTGAGTAAATGACCAAGCGATTACTAACAGCAGTCTGACCGCTGAGCGCTTAAAGGACTGAGAAAGCCAAATGATCCCAGCTTCAGGTCTAGTCTATCTTGAGTGGCATGTTCTGGAATCACCAGAGCCTGCTATTCAAAGCAATCCTTCTTAACCATAGTTTTAACCTGCAAAAATTACTTTGCTGTCGTTGCGTAGTTCCGAAAGCTTCTCCATTCAAGGTCCAGAATCTATGATGCTTCTCAGTCACCTTCTCTGCGACTACATTCTCACAATGTATTGTTTCAACCCACTATATACTCATTTGCATACTAACTACTTTCCTCGAGACTTGTAATTGTCCAATCATCACCAAATGGGATGCACTTGCAAGATTGTCCCTGCTTTTTAGACTTATGTATATGGGGGAGATGAGGCTTCAGCTTCTGATAGTTTACCCTGTATCTAGACCTGACCTTAATTCCCCATACATATATCTTGGGTTTCACAATAGAAAGAACTGCATCAAAGTCTATCTCAGGTAATTGAATACTTAGGAAACTTGCTTTCTTGAGCATCTTCCTTACGAATTGCTAAGTTCTATCGAATTGCTGGTTTAGGTATCAGAGCCACTTCGCCTTGTGTAATCCCAATTGAACATGATTTTATGCGCCAACAGAAAAGACGAATTATCACAAACTGACAAGTTGACCTCCAACGAGGGATGTAATGATATTCGTCCCGAAGCATACCGAAGGTGCTTATCCTGCAAAGATAGCCAACCGCCCAAAAGGCGTCGCTCGATACTTATTTTGTTGTTGCAATGGCGAACAAATACACATCATCTGGAAAGTCCATCAATTTTATAAAGGGATGATCAATGCTCAAACAATCTGCAGTATGTAGAATATATACCCTGGGTCGTGGCTGCCCAAAGTCCTGGCACGGGTTCGCAGAACGAGGATGAGAATAGGAGCGCAGTGTTAAGGTTATTTCTCCTTATCTTTCTCTCATTGTCGCCAACGGTTTCGATCGGGACAGATACCCGACTGCTGCACACGCTTTATCGTCATTGTGTCACCACGCGTCTTGGGCTTTAGGCTGAGTGAGTGCTATTAGGCAGACAGTAACGAAAGTCCTACGGTAGTCTACTTCGCGAATCAACAATAACCTCTGACTTGCACCTCAATCGCTGATTGGTGCCCAGGCTTACAGGATGGCCTTTTCTCCACTTGCTCAGCCCTGTTATCATCCATGTGCTGTGCTGTGCCGCAAGTCAATGCGTGTCTCTCTGCTTCATTCTGCGGTGCCCTGCGGCGAAGCCTCGTAGGACGTGGCATTTGCAGACACGTGCGGACTACGAGCTGGAGTTGCTTGAACCCTTCAAAAGGCCGATGGATATCAACAAATGTTCTGCAGAGAGACACAGACCAGCATCACGCAATATCCACATCGTCAAACATGCTTTCCTCGACTGTTCGATCTGCCATTCTGACCTTCCTCGCCGTGGGACAGGTCTCCGCAAGAGGGGAACAGATTGCTGTTTCGGACATAAGCATACATAGGGTCAAATCCTCTACTGGCGAATCGGTATCCAAGATCTCCTTCACTCTCGATGGAGCCAAAGTGAAGGGCCAAAGCTGCTCGGCCGAGAACATTCCCTGGCCTGAGCCACAGCAGAGTCTGCCGTGCGGCGACACCGATTATTCGTTCCTCTTGCTTCCAGGGGAGGATGGAAAGGAATTTGGATTGATGATCTACCACGACGTGGGAGACAGGTATGCCTGCAGTATCTACTTGATAGGTGGACAAGAATCATCACTAAATGATTGGCTACAGGAAGGCAGATTTGCGTGGCTGGTTGGATGTGGACGCTCAGTGCAAGGAGGTTGCATCTGGTGAAGAGACCTGCACGCTGGAGGGACCTATCAACAAGACTATCGATGGTCCTGTTCGCGACTTTCTTGGTGACCTCCTTGGTGACCTTTAGATATGCTGTCCAAAGGTACGAAGCAGCGTGACTGTCCAGCTCTAGCTTCTCTTTCACTTGTCAATATCGAAACGTCCTATTACCTTTCACGAATCAGCTACCGAGTCCCCATCTCCATTAATTTGCAATAGCTGGTGCTAATTCTCGCTTGGATCGTCTACCGACAGATCATCAAGCCCACGTGTGGCTGCGTGAAGCATTATTGCTGCCAGCAGCCTGTCCCACACAAGTACCTATTTGGGTTGATATTCTGGCACGAAAACGAGTGCAACTCTGCTTCGAACCAAGAGATATCCTCCAACATTAAATTGACAGTTGCACCTGGAACTGCCGAACCGTCTCGTGCGGGGTTCTACTATACATCCACGGTTCGGCACACGATGCCAATATACCAGCTCGGTTGCACGGTCGGTACCGCGATGCGCCAGGTGCCACGCAGGCATGCACGACGCATAAATACAAAAGACCTCGCATTGTGATCGACACAGCCTAACCCCAACTTCGGTACCGTCAAGCATGAGACCTTTTGCACTTGTCAACTGATGAACTGCTCGGATCTTGCCGTTCATAATGTGGCTTATACTCTAATTCAAACTCTATTCACACTTACGACATATGTTTACATGCCTGATAGTAAGCATATGATGAATCGAGTAAGTTCAAGACTGAATCATTTCCATTTTTTGTGTAGGATAATAACGAAGATATCGTTCAGAGAAAGCAAGCGAAAAGAAAGTATTGTCATTGACTCTGAGAGTTGACTGAGCCATGATAGGCAGTGACAAAGAAGCACAGCGACAAATACCAGATAACATGACAGGAGAAAGCAACTTGAGAGTTTGTCCACCACAAAAATTGTAACTTCCAATCTCCAATGTCTTTCCTGCTGATCCAAAGGATCCAACCCAGCAGCCTAGTGAGTCTGTACGTAGATAGAAGAGCTACCGCTGCTCTGGTAACCCTCAGTAGCCAAGATCTGGTAGTAGTGGTTCCCGAGGCGCATGCCAGCCTGGCTCCAGGCATTGAAATGATTCTGCATGTTCACGGAGCCGCTTGTGCGCTTGTTGCGACGGATGGACCAGTACTGGTTGAAGGTCTGGGTACCGTCGATGGAAGGCTGCTGATAGCGGGTGGTGATGTAGAGGTCATACGTGTCACCGTCGGTGTAAAGAGTTCCCTTGTGCTGAGCATTGCTACCAGGGTTGTAGGTTCCGTAGTTCTCGATAACCTGAGAACAGTCAGAAGGACTTCTCTCATTTACAGGTCATTAGGCCAAGGCGAGTGAAACGTACATAGTACTCTACCAGGGGGTTGCGAGTCCAACCGTAGACGCACAAATAGCCGTTACCCTGAGGACTGAAGGAACCGCCATAGTTGATAGTCCTGGTCACGATGTCAACTGATATGCTTCTGTGAGGCCCTTTTTACACGTGAGAGAACGTACCGGCCTGTGCCAGGGTTCCATCCCTTGCCGCCGACAAAATTACCAGTGTTGCGCCAATCGACCTGGTAATGGCTGCCCTCGCCCATGCGGTACTGCGCATAGCCACCGCCATCAGACCACCATGAGTAGAAATAGCCGTTGTGATAACCCTCGCTGTTTCCTGTGACCTGGCGGGCCTCAATCACCGAGGTGGAGTTATCGTCACGCTCATCGAGGAAGTCAAAGGGACGACCGAGAGCGGTGCTGACTGCCGAAGCAGCAATCAGAAGGGATTTGAAAGAGACCATCTTAGCTGAATACAGGTATTATGCGGTATGATTTAATTGATCAAGCGACTTGTGTAGTGTTGAGTGGCTTTTGTCAATGGGCCTCAAGACGAGCATGGCAAGGATCACCACCGAGGGCGCAAGAGGTCCTTTATATACAGAGCGGTTTGACCTCTCCAGAAGCAGGATGCCAAGTTATTCCTTGATGGAAGTCTGTGTCAACAGAGCCACGCAATCTCTGCCTCGCTTCCCTGCTTTGAAGCCCACCTGTCCAGGCTAATGTCTTCGGCCTCCACTGCAGTGAGGCCTACTCCATCACCACAGTCCCGGATCTCATGCTCCCGTGGGACAATGGAGACAAAAGAGTTGCTCTGACAAACAGTTGAGAGGTCTGATGATCCATCCATCTTGTAGGCTTCCGCATCTTCCAAAATTGAGGCTCACTCCGTAGTTCCCGAACGTCACCACCCTTCACTTGTATTCTGGCTAAAGTCGAAATCCTTGGAGCCCCCTTCTCTTCGTGTGACTCCTCGCACCGTGGCCTAAGATCGTGAGTCGGTACACCCCCGGCTCATGACAGATAGTGCGGGACTGAATGGAGAACAGGCCGGCTAGCGGCTGGAAATAGACGTCGCTGTTAGGAGTATTATAGCCGTCGGCCAAGAAATGCTAAGGAACAAGTAAGGAAGCATTGGGGTTCACGCCATGGGGCCAAGGTTGCCACATTTCACAATATCTTCTCATACTGCATTGTGCGTTGTGCGATGGTGAGGGATTGGCACTATACAACTGCTCTCTGGGATCTCTCGTCCAGATCAACTTTTTGCAAAGACACTAGCTTTTGAACAGACGGACACATAGCAACATGCTCAGTTCCGCTATGACACCCAAAGATCTGTTAGTTCGCCTTGTTTCGGCCGATTAAGACTTGTTATTGGCATGCTTGGTAGTCAGTAACCTGACCGAGCAAGGCAAGTGACATTAGACATGGGTCTACATACCTTTACCTTAATACCCCGACAAAGGGAAAACAGGTAAGGTCAGAAATAACATTCTCTGGTTCTTCTCCGGGGCGTGCGTGCGCGATCTAGGTGCCGACATACTTTTCCTGATGGAGGATGATCCCCCGGACTTGAACATGCACCATCCTTGCAAGGTGAATTCTGGCTAAAGTCCAGAAAAGAAACATCGTTGCACGAGCGTGGGCGGTGTTAGGACATCCATTATCTTGTTCTGTTTTAACCCTTGGATCTTGTCGGCCATTTGTCGAGAAATAAAACACCTTTGTCTTGAGTCCTGATTTGCAATTTATTTTCCCGTTGAGCTTATCTCTCGTTTGTTTGGGCTGATGGCCGGTTGAATTTGACGGTACTACTCGACAGCGACGACACTGAAGACAGTCAAGTGCGAGATTGTTTATTCATTGGAGGCAGTCAGGGATTCTCCAACTGCGTAAGTTAGTGGTCACGTCAATCATTTCGCTGCTTTCTGTGTTTGATATTAGGAGAAACGGGAATCGGAGCGAACCACTCAAAGCGGCCGGCCTGTTCCGAGCTTCTGAAGCTGAAGTAAAAGTGGGAAATGGTTTGTAGAGTAAGTGGAATTGGAGCTTTTCCATGAAGCAATTAACATCTATAAAAGTCTCTTTGATAGAGTGACAAGAGTATGTGATGGCGGTGGGAACATATCATTCTACGGTGTAGCAAGCCATCCGTGAACCCGATTCCAAGAAGACGCGAAAGTGATCACCATCGCTACTTGCACATCTAGGTATGCCACGTTTGGACCATTTGTACCATGTGATAGGTAGTGAGACCTGAGCAACCATTACGCCGAGTCTATACTAATGGGTGTGCAGATTTCGGTGCAGATCTTAGCCGAGTGGCGAGCAGAAAGCTGGGTTTTCCTACCGTCTTGAACTTCTGTTTCTTCTTTTGATCTCACTATCCTCACACGTCAGAGTTACATATTACTCATTTTCCATCCAATGAATAGTTGGAAAGTTGGGATTTCCATCTCGCCTCTCCTTGTGCTACCCCCTGAGGTAGTTTAGAGGACGGTGAGGCTATCTTTACAAGGTCCATAGAAACATAAGCTGAAAGAGAGGCGTCCTAGGGCACCAGCTTTTGTAAGAAAAAGAAAATAATCTCTGACAGGTTGGTTGACCGATATCTATCCATCTCTTGTCAGAGCGTCCCCAACAACAGACCTTGTCGTCTCGTCCTCCTAGACTCCCACCTCACCGTGGCCAGCAGAGGGATTGTTCCAAGACAACCTCATCTTACATGGAGCCATCACCCATTTTTTCCACAGAGTGAGACTCGGGAGGTATATTGTGTGCAATCGATGACCTGGGAGTTGACCTGGGAGTTGAGCCAAATTGCGACTTTGCTTCGTTAAAAGTCCGATCTTATTCTGAAATCCAATTTGATGTAGGTAGTGCCATGGACTTGCTCAGCACCGTGCTGGCTACACGCCACCTTCCAAAGCGAACGTGTGATAGTTGAATGTAGCAGGTAGAAAACGCGTATGAACTGACGTCTCGTCCAGGATGGGAAATGCCACTGGCCTGAAGTAAAGAAACTACTATATTGACAATTCATCCTTGAGAACGCGGCGGGCATTACAATTTTCTTGTTACACTCTGTTTTCATTCTTTCAAAAGCCAAAGACTCGGATCAACAAGCTACTGAAGTGTCGCGGTGAACTGCCCAGTCTCAAGGCCATCCGCCTTCGCAGTAACCGTGATGCTTCCGCTGCCACCTTCCTGGCCACGCACAATTGCCAGGGCTCGACCGCGGAACGCCGCTCTCGTCTTCGACTGGAACACGGTCATATCCGTCGGGTCGCCGTTGTCCGTGGTCAGAATCTCCCCAGAGCCATCGATGGAAAACTCGATGGACGGCTCCGCATCCGGAACAACCAGGCCATCGTCGTCGACCACCGCAACGGTCACGAACAAGAGATCCTGACCGTCGGCAGTCACGGATTTCCTGTCCTTGTAGGAACCCAGCTGCAACTTGGTCGCCTTGCCGGTCGTTCGGACGGAAGCCCTGGCCCACTCTTCGCCCTTCTTGTAAGTCACAACGCTGACCTCGCCAGGCTCGTAGACAACCTTGTCCCAGCGGAAACGGTACTCGTACTGTCCTCTCTGCAGACGGCCCTGAGACTTGCCATTCACGAAGAGCTCAGCCTCGTCAGCGGAGGAGTAGACGTGGACAGGGGTAACCTCGCCTTCACGATCAGGCCAGTTCCAGTGCGGCAGGATGTGTGCCATCTTCACGTTCGGGGCCCAGCGTGCCTGATATAGATAGAAGCGGTCCTTGGGGAAGCCAGCGAGATCGATGCTTCCAAAGTAGCTGCTCCTAGACGAGTCGTACGGCGTTGGTTCTCCAATGTAATCCCAGCCAGTCCAGGTGAACTCTCCGGCAACGTAAGGGTATTGGTCCTGAGCCGCAAACACCTTGTCCGGCGTTGCACCCCAAGGTACCGCGTAGAGGTCATAAGAGCTGACTTGGCGTGTGTTGGGGTCTGCGCCGACGCCATTGGCATCGACGATCTCGTTGTTCTTGCTGGTGATTGGGAAGAGGTACGTGCCTCGCGAGCTGACTACGGAGGAGCTCTCAGAGCTGAAGATGAACATGTCAGGGTAGGCGTTGCGGAAGTTCTGGAATGTCGGACCGCCATTACCCTTGCCTTCGCCTTGATAGTTGAGACCGATCAGGCCGGGAACTGGGATAATAGCTTGATTGGGTCCAGCATTGTTCAGGGCCAGGGCCGTCTTGCGCGAGTCATCTTCCTCCACGATGATGCCGTGCAGTCTCTTAGCAGTCTCGACCCCCTCCGCGTTGCCCTGCTCAGGAATCTCGTTGCCGAATCCCCAAGCCCAAATGGAGGCGTGGTTGCGGTCGCGGCGGATGAATGCGCGAAGATCCGGCTCGGACCATTTCGGGAAGATCGTCGCAAAGTCATTGGGTACCTTGTGCTCATTCCAAGCATCGAATATCTCGTCAAAGATCAGGATGCCCATTTTGTCGGCAAGGGCGAGAAGCTCGGGCTCTGGAGGGTTGTGCGACGTCCTGATAGAGTTGAGGCCCATGTCCATCAGGAGCTCAAGCTGACGCTCGAGAGCGGCGTTGTTGATGGCTGCTCCCAGAGAACCGAGATCGGAATGTCTGCAAGTGCCTTGGAGGTAGATCCTCTCACCGTTGACGTACAATCCATCATTGCGATACTCCATGGTGCGAATGCCAAAGGTGGTTTGGTAGGCGTCGATCTCGCCAGGCCCATCATACAGACGAGTGACAGCAGCATAAAGATTGGGCTGCTGCGAGGGCACAGGACCCCAGAGCTTAGGGTTGTTGACCTTGACAGAACTCTGAGAGGACGCGATCTTCCCTGCTGGAACCTTCACAGTTGAGGGCGGCAGCGTTGCGACCTTGGATCCCAGTTGACCAGTGGCCAGATCAAGTTCGTAGATGTCAGTGGTGACACGAATGCTCTTATCCTTTCCAGAGCTAGCCGCGTTCTCAACGTTGACTGTCACATCAACAGTTGCTCCAGTAGAAGACACATCCTTGGGGAGAACATGTACCCCCCATTGGCCAACATGGGTCGGGTTGACCTTTGTAAGCCAAACATTGCGGTAGAGGCCAGCACCGGGGTACCAACGCGATGAATCAGGCGCATTCTCCAGTCGAATTGCGAGCTTATTGTCACCAGGCTTCAAGTAGGGCGTCAAGTCCAAACGGAACGAAGCGTATCCATAAGGCCAGCCTCCGACGATCACACCGTTGACCCAGACGCTCGAATATGACATGGCACCGTCAACCTCGAGGTAAATGGCCTTGTTCTTGTCCGTTGGGCCGATGTTGAGGGTTCGACGGTACCAGCCAACTCCAAAGATGGGGAGTCGTCCCACGCCACCGTCGACAGGGGAGTTGTCACCCTCATAGAACGGACCCTTGATGGCCCAATCGTGAGGCAAGTCGAGCTTCTCCCAACTGCTGTCGTCGAAGCTGGTCTGCGCATATCCAACGTCGGGAGAGGACCCATTCGGTCGCTGAGCATGCTTCGAAGAGTCCGAGATGAAGTCGTTCGCCGATGGGAGGACCCAGGGCTCGAGCGTACTCCAGGTGAGGCCGTCTGGGCTTTCTTCCCATCGGTTGAAGGTCCATCCCGAGTTGATGCTCGTTCTCTCTCGTCCACTTTGGGATGGCTTTTTATCCGGCAACGCAACAATCTGGGTAGCGCCGATGAGCAAGAGGAGGCTCAGAAGCGTGAACCTCATGTTACCAAACGATGACTTGAGCATCACTGCCATGATGAGGACTTGTGTGGAATTGTGCTCAGGCTTAGGTCACATCATCACCTAGGAATCTCTGGAAACCAGGGTTTATTTAAATACATGAGCTGTATATGACTACTGCAGCTTCGCATTGGAGCGCAACAACGGGCACAGACTCTCCGAGATGCGAGTGCTGATCGCCCACTTCGAACGGCTTCCCCCTCACGAAGCTTTGACGACAATGCGGAGAAGCTCTTCGCAATGAACCGGATGTTCATCACCTCATCGCTGGTTCCCCTGCAAGACCTTCCCTGTCTGTTATAGTGCATCGGCAGACAGCATTCGGTCCTACATCAGTCGGTCAATCACCCCGTCCGGGTCGGTACTTTATCAATCCGGAACCTTTTCGTGGTGAATGGTGTCCTCGACCTTCGATGAGCATGGCTTATCGCTTCTGGCCAATTTGTTTGATCAAGAGAATACTAACTTGCCAACATGATTCTGGTCAATGCCTCCCTCCCATCCATTGTGGTCCAGACAAACATCTAAACTAAGGTAGCATTAAGTTCTCTCTGACTTGGACCGGAGAAGCTGGGAGGAACTATGAATGCCGGTCACACGTTCATTCAGGTGCAAACGCTTCACGAGATTCCACTTCCAGTGCAACATCATCACAAGCTTCTCATGACGACCTTTCCACCCATGAGGGACAGCATATCCTCGGCTCCGAACGGGCCGTGCTCATGATCCGTCCTTATATCGAAGCACTGGAAGCAGCGGGGAAGACATACTCGCGATTGGACCGCTAAATCTGGGGAACTTGTGGATGCCGATCACGAACATCCACGCATCACCACAGGGTTACTACAGGTCATTCCTTTGATTGCCTGGACCACTTCAAGCTTGCATGTTAATGATTAAATGCATCCTGACGTAACTTAAAAACTCACTCATTCGCGCTTCTCTTGTTTCGCTTTGAAATGCTACCAAATCCGCGGTGGGTACTGTAGCGTTTCTATGTCAAGATGTGTGCCAGGGTGGCAAGTCTTTTAAGGCGAGCACTAAAGCAATGCCAAGCTCTTCGTTTGTATGTACTTTAACTTTAAACAAAAGTTTTTTAACTCTTCTCGATTCGCCTGACGTTGCCTAATAGTTATTGGCGTGAATGGAGATAGAACTTAGTTGGTGCACCATGTCATTGTGAGGGGGCTTACCAGTCGACTCATGACCGTGTTTCCGCCAAATTAAAACCAAAAGAACACCATCAATTGCTGTGTACCTTAGATAAAGTCATGTGGACGTATATCAATGAACAACTCTTAACACTATCGACTATGGAACGGCAATGGCCTCCTATCATCAAGTATACTAATACATGCCTGAGAACCGTCACTGGCTGTACCTTGGATGGGTGGGGCCGAGTGCCTGAAAGAGTTGAGTCGCCATGCGTCGGATTTCAACTCAAACTTTTCCACCAGAATCATCAAAAGAAGCTGAGCTCGTGTGGCCGCGATTCGACACCATCTCGCATAGGCTCCTGGAATGCGCTGCTATGAGGCGGTGCTGGCTCTACCGGTTCGACCGGTGACGCGCTGCGGTTGGGCCAGGGTATCGCGACGACATCTCAGTATCCGTGCCAGAACCTACGACGACGCCCTTCAGAAGCTGTCTCTCATCGCATCCAACAGGCGCGTTACATCTCAGTTTGATTCAGCAGCAGCTTCGAGTTCAGCGAGTCCCCTTGACCTCAATTCCCGGGCTATTCCTGAGATGGTCACATCCTTGCGTCAAGCTGGGTACACCCCGCGGGATCTCACCTGCATTCGACACATTCACGTCGCTGGGACCAAAGGGAAAGGTTCTGTTTGTGCTTTCGCCACGTCTCTCCTTCTTCAGCAGGGTTCGGCGCTCTCTGGCTCTGGTGTTGGGACGTATACCAGCCCCCATCTGATCAGTCCTCGTGAGCGGATAGCAGTGAATGGCGATCCAGTCGAGAAGAAGGTGTTTGCTGAGGCTGTCTTTGAGATCTGGGAGAGATTCACTGAAGCCGGACAAATAGAGATGGGTTTGTCCGCTCAAGAAGCCGAAGGTGCTGCGTCAAAACCATTCTATTTCCGGTTCATGACCATCCTTGCCTGGCACATCTTCCTCAAAATTGGCATCCGTGATGTTGTCATGGAGTGCGGCATTGGCGGCGAATACGACGCGACCAATATTGTCCCTGCGGAAGCCGTATCTGCTGCGGTAATTACCCAACTCGGCATCGACCATGTATCCATGCTAGGAGATACTGTGGAGAAGATTGCCTGGCACAAAGCCGGGATCCTCAAACCAGGGGTAGTGGGCTTCACCAGGAGAGTGCCAGGTCAGCCAACTGTCATGGACGTGTTGAGGAAAAGGGCAGCCGAGAAGCAAGCTACGCTAATAGAGGTCCCAGATGCCCCTATAGAAGCTTGGGGCGGCGTGGATGGGAGTCTTAAAGGCGGCTTCCAGCGATACAACCAGGGGCTCGCGCTTTTGGCTGTCAGGAAACATCTGGGCATGTATACCGACCCTGCAACGGCATTTCAAGACGTATCTCACAGCGAAACCCGTGGTCTGCAGAGGGCACGGCTCCGCGGGCGTTGTGAAGTCGTTATCCAAGACCGCATCACCTGGTATCTGGACGGAGCACACACGCAGGAGAGCTTAGAACAGGTCGCAACCTGGTTCACGCAGGCAACAGCACACTCAGAAGGCAAGACAGTTCTTGTTTTCAATCAACAGGATCGTGATGCTTCTCATCTACTAGCGCACCTGCTCGCTTCAGTCAATTCTCGTGCGGTGTTCAGCAACGCCATCTTTACTCGGAACGAACAAACCAGGAGTCACGATGGCGATATCCGGAATCTAGATGTGCAGCACAAGGCAGCGGACAAGATGGCCGAGATCGTCCCTGAATGTACGACATACGTGTTCGACAACATTGGTGAATCGGTAAAGGCGGCGAGGCGGCTGGCCCGCGAAGGAGGAGGACGAGTGCTCGTCACAGGAAGTCTTCACCTGGTTGGTGGCGTGCTCCAAGCGCTCGAACCAGGAGGCATGTCATAGCTGCCCAACATTACGCATTAATATAATAAATACAGCGATACACCAAATCCTACTGTCGCAGTTCTCTCCACAACTCCCTTACAAAGCATCTACTTCCTCCAATAACCCCAATGTTGCTCCGACCAAGTGCAGACTACCTGTGACCAGCACTCTGACTTGGCTGTCCTGTACCGGTGTGTCCTTCGATGCTTCACCTCGTACCATACCCAGGGCATCTCTAATGCTCGGTGCTAAGGCCACCTTCGCGCCCCTTGGGTCGATCGCCTCCCACCTAGAAGCGAAGGCCTTCTGGGCAGTCAACGCACTGAGTGTAGCAGGGTCGAACTGGTTATTTGTGAAATCCTTCTTTGCAGAGGTATTGGTTGAGACCTCTGTGCTCGAGAGATTGGTGGTGAATATGACATGGGTAAATGGGGCAGACTTTGCGGCCTCGTGGATGGAATTGAGGAAGTCGAGAGCTTCGGTTCTCCCTTGCTGGTTGAAAATTAGGACCCTTGGTCCAACACTGTTCTTTGCGTCAATACCTGAGTAGTTACGACAAATAGTAGGAACAATGTACCTGTCACGATTCTCATCCATAAACCATTTTATGGCCAATTGAATGCTGTCCGCTGTATGCGCCCCGTCAAGGCACCACTTGATGTTACCGTCGAGGATCGCCTCACATCGTCCTCGCCACTTCGTCATCTCTATTCCCTCGATGAAGCCCTGGGGCAATTGGTCTCCAAGCTCAGCGTCCAGTACATTCAACTTCCTCAAAACAGTCTCTGCCAGTGCTATAGCCAGAGAAGCGTTGCTCTTCTGAAAGTCCGCCTCCGGGCGCACCTTGACAAGTGCTAATCGAGGGTCAATATCGAGGAACTTCAGGTTCACTCGCTTTTCGTGCGCGCGATCTTGCAGCACTCTTGCCGCAGCCGGATGTTGCTGAACGGTGTATGCTGGACTACCAGTCTTCATGATGCCGGCCTTGTGCCATGCAATCTTCTCAATCGTGTCTCCTAGTGCGAAAATATGATCAATGCCGAGCGTGGTGATGCCTGTCGCGACAGGCTTTTCGACGAGGTTCGTCGCATCAAATTCTCCGCCAATCCCTGTCTCATAGACGACCACATCCACGCCTTCTTGGAGGAACACATGCCAGCTCATCAAGGTGAGAAACCTCGCATAAGTAGGACGCGTTCCTGGAGCCGCAGCGGTGGTGATGGTGGAGCAATCAGCATCAACATCTGGTGAGGCAGTAGAACTGTCTGTACCAAGGCGGTCCCAGACATCAAAGAAATAGCGCGCAAACAACTCTTTCGACACTGGCTGGGAGTTGATTCGTATCCTTTCGCGGACTGCAATCAGATGTGGTGAGATGAACATGCCTGATTTGAACGTTCTACTTGTAGTTGACAATCGGTACCGGGAGAGTATGGAATCTACGAAAGCGCATGTGCTGCCCTTGCCCTTGGTACCGGCTACGTGGACGATGTTGAGCCTATTGAGGTCAGATAGCTGTCTGGAGTCAGTTCAGTGACACTTTTTGCTTCGTGTTGGGCAGTTATCACAGTGTAGCCGATGCGTTTGAGGCAGACCTTCATCTCCTCCACAAAAGACGCATCGGGTTTGATTCCGGCTTTGTGCCGCTCCTGTAGCTGCTTGTACGGCGTCTGCAGGGAGTTAAGGGCGTCTATAGCATCCTGAGAGTCTCAGATGTTAGGGAACAGGCGATTCGGGACTTGCGCAACGGCTTACATCGTAGGTCCGATGTTGTCCTGTCATGATGGTCCTGATTCGAGGTGGTATCGTGAAGCCTGAGAAGGCCCTCTGGACAGGCCTCTGGCAACGATGCATCTTCTTCACGCGTGCAACAGACCTCCCGCTACACGAGAGAGCGGTAGGCTGAGCTGGGGCGAAGCTATGGGATCCGGTTCGTGGGGAATAGGATGTGTC
The DNA here is from genome assembly GCA_008271525.1 of Sarocladium brachiariae. NCBI lineage: Eukaryota > Fungi > Ascomycota > Sordariomycetes > Hypocreales > Sarocladiaceae > Sarocladium > Sarocladium brachiariae. Next base: position 872,489 of record RQPE01000009.1, on the reverse strand, counting down.
GTGCGATAGAGGAAAGATGAACGACGACGATGAAATGAAGACCGGGTGTGGGTCCACCATGACTTAGCACTCTTAGGAGGATCTCAAGAAACGGACGATTTAACGAAACTCATATGTCTTGCTTTAAATCTCAATAAAAAATTGAAAACTAAAACATAGTTTAGTCAAGAAATATCTCTATTTCATGGAATATTCCCAAGGCCTGGATATCCATAAACTACGATCAGCTTAAGCATATCACGGTCAAATTTGGTGCGGATTCGTAGCCCAATCTATCAGTGATTCATTCAGTAAGAACTTCTTTCAGCTTCTCAGAATCCATGATGGAATTCCTTCCCTTCCGATACTTAGTAGATAATCGTTTGGCAGCTGGCACAATCTTGCTTTGGTGGTTAGAGTCGCTTTGGGTTCGACTGAGGGTCTTCTTGGCAACGGCAGAGACAGCCTCTGCTGCAACTGGCGTGGGGGTATGGACAGCTTCTTCAGAGCAAAAGAGAACATCAAGGACTCGTTGATGCATTGTAGATGCGCCAATGGAGACAAGCAACGATGAATGTGACAAACAAAATGCAAGTCGAACGAGTCAGGGAGGCCTGGCTGTTCGCTCGTCGGGCAATACGAGGATCATGGACCAGGCTGTATACCAACTCATCGGAGTCATTCTTATCCGTGGGTCTCGTCTCCTTTGTCCTCTGCTCTTGTCTTCTTCCTGTATAACTTTTCTATTTCTTGTTTTCTTTTCTTCGAATTTATTTTCACATGCCTTCGAAACCCCTTCGCAGACGCTACCAAGCCCAAGGTCTATTCGCACGTATCCCCTGCTCTTGGTCAACCTCTCGTATCTATTTCAGTTGGCAATGTCACAGCACCCAACAATCAGCGCTGGCTTCCTGTATTAACACCTGGTCAGGAATCTGAACGCCTAGCTGGTGGTTCTAGTGCTATGGAGAGCTTCCGAGCTTTTACATGTACTGTGTCCGGCCAAATATACAATTTTGGTCTATGCAGGTATCACTAAGTTGCTTGAACATTTGCGCTTGGTTCATTGATCATAAGGGGAAGCACAATAAGTTGCATATTTCCGAGGAGAAAACGAGTTAGAAACCAGCTAATGATATTAATCATGAACTTAGCTTTCTGATGAATCAAGATCGAATACGGAATCACTGTTGCTGACTTCACATCACTTGAAGTGCTATGGTGATACTTGTAGAATGGATCTCGGTGTTGCATAACCTTGCGAGAACACGAAAGAAGACCTGAGGTTCACAAAAGCATGGGACATGTTCTCATATTTGACACTGATGTGCTATATCAGATCATTTGCCTATCCCCTCACACAAGAAAACCCTTGTGAGCCCAGGAGCTCATACTGTTGCTGCTACATAACTACTGTGTAAGTCCCACCGAAGGGTTCATCGAGTCAGTTCGGCCTTGACTGCTCGTGACTCCTGGCTTAGAAGAATTCATCACTACATTGCTAAACCTTCTCGGCTTGTTGCACAACAAGCTCCACGCTCGTTTTCTGGTCCTTGCTACTGGCATCTTCAGGTGTGATTTGATAAGTTCGGAACTTCCTTGCCGGAAGCCTCTCGTTGAACTGCGAAGCAAGGCAAAGATTAGCTGCGAGTCCTCCCCCGTAATGGACCGCATTGGGAAACATACCATTACATCGATCTCCTCCAATGTCCGGCCCTTGGTCTCAGGCAAGAAGAAGAAGACCCAAACAGCGGTGATGATGCAAGAGGGGAACCAGATAAAGCCGTATCTCGGTCCCCAGTTCAAAGCGCTAGGGTTGATGAAGTATGGTGCCGTGAAGGTAATCAGCCATGCACCGAGGAAGCCCATAGCTGCGGCAACGCCGAATGTGTGGCTGCGGAGGCGTTGAGAAGGGATCTCGCCGGCCACAAGCCATGAGTAAGCAGCGATCATGCCCTGCATTCCAAGTGGTTAGCAAAGAGACCAAACTTTCGGTGATTTGAAAATCGCTCACGTTGTACGCTATCATGTACAAGCAGGAAAGGGCCACGAGGACCTTGCCCGTGTCTGGAGAGCTGGGTTTCTGCTGGTAGGTTATGGCGATGATGAGCTGGAAACAGCCAGCGATCAAGAGTCCGTTGAACAGGAACAGACGTCGCCTACCCCATCGAACAACAATGACGGCGTTCGCCATGATGGCAAGGAGACCTGCCATGCTCAATACGTTGGACATGGCGAATGGGTCAGATACCTTGGCCATGGCGAAGAAGTACGCCTTGTAAGCTGTTATTTGGAGTCGTTCGTTAGCCTGAGCGTCTCTTCGGACGGAATGACGCAGGGGAAGTCGTACCAATGATGAACATGCATCCAGATGCAGCCTGGATGCACACGGCACCGATGCAAAGTAGGCTTCGTCTCCTATCAACGGGGTTGTTCCACATGTCCAAGAAACCAACACCACTGGTCGTCTCACGTTCCCTCTCCAGCGCCTCTCGAATATCAGACACTTCCTTGTCGACATCCGATCCAGAGGGTCTAAGCCAGGTAAGTGCCTTGTGGCCATCTTCATATCTTCCTTGCAAAATCAGCCAACGAGGCGATTCAGGAATGAAGAAGAGAGCCACAGAAATGCATGCCGGCACCGCGTAGATTACGGCCAGTGGGATCAGGTATGCTGAGCGGTCCGGTCGCTTCGCAGTCGCCCAGTCAATAATAGTGCCGATGAGGGTTCCCTGGCAAGTGAAAGTTGAGCACGAGCTGATTCTGAAAAGGGGTGACATGGTAAACCTACGAAGGATGTGCAAAATTGGAAGCAGCTCATGAAGAGTCCGCGATACTTGGCGGGACTGCTCTCCTGGATGTACAGCTGAGAGAAAGCCATGAAGTAACCGTTGGCAAGCCCGATGACTAGACGACCAACGTAGAGGGCAGCAATATGAGTTGTGGTCATCATGATGATGTTGGCGACGCAGCAGCCCAAGCAGGCAAGCCACAGGCACATCTTCCTGCCAAGCCTCTCCGCAGCGACTCCAGCCATGCTGGCGCTGATAAAGGCCCCCAGCGTCATCAAGGAGGAGATGAGCTGCTGGCGAGTGGGCGTGATGTTCCATCCGATAGCCGTCTCTGGTGCCTTGTAGCCGTACACCTTGAGGGACACAAAAGTCAGCACGGCGTCGGGCAGTGTGATGGAGGGACTTTCAGGGAGGACACGAGCAGTCGACGAGATACACACCTGGAGGAAACCGGGCATGGCTTGGAGGCCACCGATGAGGCCGAAGTCTAGGCCATACTGAAAGGGAGAGAGGACGATGATCCCACAGGCGACAAAGCAGCGCCAGTGGGCACGGATGGTGTCCTCAGACGGTGAGGACATTGTGTCAGAGACGAGGGATAAGATGTTGCAAAATGGAGACCTGGTTGGATGAAGAAACCATCACCGCCGATATTGTGCGCCGAAGGTGGTATTTACATACTTGGATGAACCAAGTTCTTCAACCCGCAGAGTGGTGGTCGCCACGTCCTGTCGGCCTGTCATCGCAACCCGGCAAGATGGCTCATGCGTCCTAGACCACCCCCATGGGGAAGCGGAGACAGTATCCAGGCCTAGTGATTGGCCAAAGCCGAAGCGAGTCGAGATCTTGTGAGGGGAGAGATTAGAATTTAGCGCGGGTGGATAGACGGTGAGACTAGGGAGAATAGATCCGATGGTGATAGTTTTGTGAGGCGGCCTACATGACTCCGCACTTGGACTACTACGTAGATTGCAATATGCCTGTGTGTGCGCTACTGAAGATTGTTACTCACTCTCGGAATGAAAAAAACGAAACTCGCATTTCTAATGTGAAACTAATGTTATTTTGAATGCACTAAAGACTGAACTCAACATCAGTCTGGCCTGAGTGGCACGTGGCTCATGCGGATCAGCTTATCCCGGTGCCGGGACCCTATTCAGACTTCGAAGGCACACGAGGCGAGACGTGATACAGTAAACTATCTCCAATGATTATGCAAGGTAAATTCAGCGTCAGTTTTTCAGTCTATCTATCTATGTCTAGAGTACAGAGCGAATCCCCAGCATCTTCTCGGTCTGCTCCCACAGCTTCCTGGCGGCCTCTGCGTCTGCAACATGAGGTGCCAGCTTATCGTCAGCCACCTGGCAATCAGCCAGATATAGACATTGCGCTTCATCCGAACCTCTAGGTATTCTGTTCAATAGCAGGGGATCAAAGGCTGCCACCAGAGTTGTTGCAGAGCCCTGGTCCACAGTCTTCCAGACGCCGCCGGGGGCTGTGCCTCCCATAGTCTCCTTTCCTTGAGGATCGAGGTTGCGCATGAGGCCCGTGTTGATCGTTCCCGGGTGCACGGAGACTGCGAAAGCATTCTCGTCCCTCTTCTGAATCCTCCTCGTGAGCTCCACGGCATGCAGGATGTTGGCCGTCTTGCTCTGCCCGTATGCTACAAATCCGGGATAACCGTCTTTGACCTGCAGAAACCCAGGGTTCACGTTGGCGGGAGGCCGCTCCGCCTCGGGGACCCCGTTGTACAGATCCTTCTCAAAGGCGTAGTCACTGAAGCGAATGGGGGACAGGCGATGTCCGTGGCTGCTCACGTTGACGATCCGAGGAACCTTGGCTCCGGAGCTCAGGGGCTTGGCCAGGAGCAGGTCCGTGAACAGGAACGGCCCAACATGGTTCGTGTAGAGCTGGAGATCGACTTTGATACCACCAGGTGTGACTACAGGGTCTCGAGACTGGAGACTGATGCCTGCGTTGTTGATCAGAACGTCGATGTGGTCCAGCATTTGGTTGATCTCAGCAGCCGCTTTCTTCACCGAGTCGATAGACGACAGGTCGAGCAACACCACTTTTATCTGAACGGCAGGGAACCGAGCTCTGATTTCAGATGCCACTTCTCCGACTTTTGAGCGTGTACGGGATGCCAACACTACCGCAGCTGGTGCTTGAGACGCGATGGCCATCGCCGTAGCTGAGCCGACGCTGCAAGGACTGACGCCGGTGATTACAACTGATTGAATAAACACGAATTAGTTGGATGAACAAAGGACCATGTGTTGGTAGTTATCATAGAAGAATATTCTTTTCCTACCATTTTTGCCATGTATTTCCTTGGCTAGGCTTGCAGCAACCTCTGAGCCCGTTGTGGTAGCTTTGAAGTCTGGGTTGGACATGGTTGTTAATACGGCGCTGTTGCAGAGTGACACGCTGTGAGAAGCAGATTGCTTGCACGCGTCAACTCAAATACAAATACCAACAGAAACTCATTCATGTGACGGGTCATATGAGTTCTCCCCTGGCACTGTAGAAAAGGCATAATGTGTCTTGGCAGTGTTGCTTGGTGTCACCACTAGTGTCGCCTCGTGGTGGCTCCTTGGCCATAGGCTATCGGCATCATGAAGCCGAACTCATGGAACCGATCTGTTCCTGGAGTAGACCTCCGACGGCAAATGAAATCCAGATGAATGTAATAACGTGCGCGCGTTTGTAATTGATATCCCTTGCAGTGGCCAGTCCTTTCAAATGGTCTGATTGATCAAGGTTGCCACGCGACTGTGCTGCTACCGTAACATTCAAAATCTTTATTATGTCTTCAGCTAAGTCTGGTATCAAGGTCATCATTGTCGGCGCCGGTTTTGGCGGCCTGACTGCTGCCATCGAGTGCCATCGTCAGGGTCATGATGTTGAAATCTACGAGTCGTTCCCCGAATTGAAGGTCCTCGGAGACATCATCTCATTTGGCGCCAACGCCGGCCGGATCTTTCATCGGTGGGCGGACGGAGAGATCGTGAGGAGGTTACTTCCCCTGTGCATCGATATCCAGGACTACGGCTTCAGGATTCACAAGTACGACACGGGCGAGGTCGTTTATCACCAGAAGAGGAAGCCTCCTAGCCCCGAGGCGCCAGTTCTCAACGGCCACCGGGGTGAGCTGCACGAGGTCATCTTCAAATACGCACGCGATGAGCTCGGTATCCCTATTCATCTGGGCCAGCGAGTCAACGAATACTTCGAATCTGACACAGGTGCCGGGATCGTGCTCAACACCGGTGAGAAGGCAAGACTGTCACCCATGAAACACAGCGGTTTTCTTTACTTACATATGGGTCTAGATCTTGGGCGATGTGGTGATCGGCGCAGACGGTGTGCGCTCAAAGGCTAGGGAACTGGTTCTTGGCTACATTGATAAGCCCAAAAGCAGCGGCTACGCCGTATGGAGAGCATGGTGAGTTCTGCCTCTTCTCTTCTTGTTTTTCTCATCACGCGTCGTGGATATCAAGGCTAGACTCTGACCGATTGGGTGCTATGGTCAGGTTCTCCAATAAGGATATGATCGCAGATCCCATGACGAAGGAGTTCTGCGAGAATGGCGATACCTTCAACGGCTGGATCGGCCCCGATGTCCACTTTCTTTTCTCAACACTCAAAGGCGGCAAAGACTGCTGTTGGGTTCTCACTCACAAGGACGAACACGACATCGACGAGTCGTGGTCTTTCCCAGGGAAGGTTGAGGAAGTTCTAGACGTGCTCAAGGACTGGGATCCAACCTGCCGTGCTATCGTGGAAAAGACGCCATCCGTTGTCGATTGGAAGCTCGTCTATCGTGATCCATTGCCTACCTGGATTAGCAAGAAAGCCCGCATCGTGCTGCTCGGTGATGCGGCACATCCTTTTCTCCCCACCAGTGCACAGGGAGCCACCCAGGCCATGGAAGATGGCGTCACCATTGCTGTTTGCCTAAAGCGAGCAGGCAAGTCGAATGTTCCCCAGGCACTGAGGGTACACCAAGGTCTCCGGTAAGCTAAGCCACGCCTTTCTTTTCTTGGCCGTGAGACACAAGCAGCAGAGTACTGACGTCTGATCTCCCAGCTACGAGCGTGTTAGAGCTGTCCAGAAGACGGGAGAATCAACGCGAGATCTATGGCACAAGACGGATTGGACCAAGGTCAAGGAGAACCCGGAAAGCATTGGGTTCCCCAGAGAGGAATGGATTCACCAATTCGACGCAGAGAAGCATGCCGAGGAGGCGTTCGATGATGTGGAGAACTCTCTTGTCAACCCGGTTGCCGAAAAGCCCGAGCACGCCTTGTTGGATATGAGAGCGACACCAGCTGCAGTAGCATCGTGAGGAGGAGTAAGTAGAAGTACGGCTCGCGGCCATGTGTGGGATGAAATGACGGCCGAGCACGGTCAGGAAAGGAACTAGACGTATCATGTTGAACACCATCATTCAGTTTATTTGAAGAGTGTATTTCTTAGTTTGGCCATCCGTATTTCTTTGCTACCAACCTTAGAGGGAGATCAGTAGACTTTCGGCCTTTGGCACTGCGTGAGTGGACAATACTACATGTTTAGCATTACGATTAAGCTGTGAGCTCTGCAACATAACTCGTACTTGCAGAGCAACAAGTTGAACCACGGAGCAATGTTGCCTGAAGCTTGTTTTTTAACAGCATTCTTGCAGGGACCCGGCCTTGTCATGAGTTACAGTCACAAGCATGGCAATGAGGGCTAAGCCCAGTATCGGTGCCATGGTGCAAGAGACAGCAAAGCAGTTGATGGTCGAAATAAATGAAGGGAGGCATCTGCGTGCGAGTAGCAACTGTATGTGTGAGAACGACTGATAAAGAACAGGAATGTAATCCTAGTGGTGAAGCGTGCTGGGGGCTGGAGGGCTCAGACTGACATCTCATGAGCCTAGCCGTCGACGTTGCGGTTTGTGACCAATGCAATCTCAAGGTCATCTTCCTGCAACTAAGGACAGCTACTGAGTACATTCCTAACGAATCCAAAGCTTGTCCCAATGACTGACAGGCTGTAGTAAGACGCCTCTTCAAATCGTTAAACTCAAGTACGGTGCGTGTTAGTGCGCCACCCCCGCAATCCTCCCTTGGCTCAACGCTCCCCCAGCCCACCCGGATCGGAGGTATGTAGCCGACCTTTCGCTCGCTCGGCAATTGGGACCGGGGCTCCAGAGAGTAGAGAGGGGGACGAGATCCTCTACATGTCCTGTTCGCTTCTATACATGCCGGCGCGGTGCAGAGAAGCTGTATGTGGTAACTTAGATGGTACGGAATCATCGCCTAACATGCCATCACCCCGGGAAGATGGCGAACGCCCTGCAAAACGTCGGGCGACGATGAGCTGTGATCGATGCAAGTCCCGTAAGACGAAGGTAAGCTAAAGCTGCACGTTCACCACGGTCCTCTCCGGGGCAGGGGGGTGTAAGTGGTCCATGACAATGACATATCGCTGACTGCCATGGGCCCCAGTGTGTCGATCCAGGTAAAACTGTCCAGAAAGTTATCTCGCCAACAAACGCGCAGCTTGCTAAAATGTCACGTGTTGCCCAGTTCCCGGCCCGTGTCAGTTCTGCGCCAGCATCGGTGCTCCCTGCCACCTGGACTCCTCTCGCAGGAAGCAGAGGCCGTACTATCGTGTGTCCGAGGAGGAGTTCCGGTGCATGACCCAGGTTCTCGAGCATTTCCTACCGAACACGGAGCTCAACTTGCAGAATCTGAGGGCATGTGTAGATTCGTTGAACAGCATCCCCGTGCCCAACCCTCTGACGCCGTCAGCAAGCGAGGCTACCTTCCCGAGCTATGCACTACCAAACCCTCAGCCTGCTGCGGCTTCAGCAGGCTCAGGAGATGACGATGTGTCTGTTACAGATGAGATGTCTGAGCTGTATAACGAGCTCGGCAAGATGCGGCTCGATCCCAGAGGCGTTCCAAGTAGTTCCTTTCCTATTGTTGCATCTCACCTAGCTGTAGCACGGCTATCCTAGATCTCCTGCTGACACAGTCCATCCAACCGTAGGATACGTCGCTCCTGGTTCGGCATACCTCTTTCATTCCACTGTCAGGTCGATGAAAGATTCTCAGCCTCCTGCCACGGTCAAGAGCGAGATACTCGCTCCTCTTACCGCTTCCCAAGTAGCATCATCACCTGCTTCCAGCTCACCCCTTGGCGTCAAGGGTGCTTCTTTTCAGGTCAACCTCCCTCGTCGAGATCTTTGCAATCGGTGCATCGCTCGGTTCTTTAGGGACATCAACTCTGTGTACTGGTTCTTCTCTGTCGAGCACCTCCATTCAATCCTAGATCGTCTGTACAAGGGAGATGCCTCTTATGCAACCCCGGCCACGGTGTGTGCCCTGTACTCCATCCTGGCCCTCACTTGCGAAAGTGAGATGCAGCAGGACTGGTCAGAGTCTGCTGTGAGGCCGTCAGTGACCTATCTCACCCTGGCCAAGGCCCTTACCCCAGCACTCTTTGACGATGCAGATGCGGACAGCATTCGTGCACTTTGTCTCCTGGTCAGTCACCTTCGAATCACCTCGAGCCGATCTCGTCATCTAACCTTACCAGAGTCTGGCTCTCTCGGCCTCCATGTGCGTCAATACCGCATATGTATATATTGGCGCCGCGGTGAGGATGGCCTTTACCCTTGGCTGGCATGTGCGGGAGGATATCACCTCTCGGCATGAGATGGGCGAACAAGTCGAATTGCGCCTCTTTTGCACTCTATACACTCTGGATCTAGACGTATCACTTACTTTTGGAAGCCCAACTGCAGTCGGCAGAGGGATGATGAACAGCACACCAAAGGCTCCTTCTGAGCAGGTATTCACTCCAAACCTTCTGTCTTTCTGGCATATGACCTTGTCCTATCCTGGCTGACTCCCGCAGCTTCTTAGTCCCGGCTCACATATGCCACTAGAGTATCTCGATACCTCGTGTCAACTAGCTCACATTCGACGTGGACTCACCGGCCTGCTGTACGAACGGCCTACGACCAATTCGCCAAAGATGTATGTCAGCGCGGTCTCTCAAGCTATTTCTAGTCTTGAGGAATGGTACTCCAACATGCCATCTCACATTCATGATCCTACCAAGGTGGCCAGGTTTCACGAACGCGCCGTAGGGATCCTGCACCTAAGGTATTGGAACGCCATCATCTATGCAACGCGGCCGTTCCTGTTGTATAGTGCCTGGAAGCGACAAGAGCCAACCCAGGGTCCGAAGGGGAAGTGGTTCCAGGACTTTAGCGTCAAGTGCATCACTGCGGCACAAAAGTCTTTAGAGGTGCTTGAGTTCCTGAAGGCCAGGAATCTGCTGTCCAGCCTGATCAACCTTGACTGTGGCTGTATCCTGGACAACATGCAGGTCTTCCTCCTCGCATTGCTGTCCTCGGATCCATTGGCCCATAAGCAAAGCTTAGTTGCGTGTCTACGGACGTTGCAGGCCATGGAGCCTATCTTTTGGACTCGGAATGCACTCGCGGAGGTGACTGCTCAGCTCCAGGAACGGGGTATCCTCAATCAGGATCAGGAGCTAGATCTCGGGAACGAAGAGTGTCCTGGTCTAATTTTCCTAGAGTTCTCCCAGCAGGGCGAAAAGTAAGTGCACCTTTGTGATAAAGCTCATTTGCCATCGCCTCGATGCTAACGGAAAAGTAGCACGTTCTACCCAGATTTTAGTATTCCTGATTTACAGGCCATGCTATCGAGAGCGGACGATACAAGCGATGCTATGTATGCTATGTGAATTGCCTCAACTACCTAAAATAATGTACATCACATGTATGGCTCATGTATTTCTGTGATGTATTAATAATTGTTTTACATCCTCATGTGGTTCACTTGTCTTGTACTGAATCAGTTCATAAACACACACTGAGGATAGCACAGAAATAGATCGTCAATTGGGAGAGCAGACAAAGGACTTCCTCTTAATTTAGCAAGCTAACTCGACCTACTGCTAATTTGCCACTGATGGTACGCGCTGCATCCGTTCCTAACGATCTCAAGTACTCGAAGCAATGCACTCTGCGTCTCGTCCTGTACTCTTCGGCATCCACTTCGCCACAGTGTCCGAAAGGACCAAACGCCCAGATGGTTGAGCTCGACCAGGGACTCCCACCATGGATGAAAGTCAGCCATGACTCTCTCAACTTTGACGCAGTCCGTGCGGCTCCAGAGTTGAAGCTGAGGTCGATGCCTCCTCCAAATAGAAATATGAGGTCAACCGCATGGTGAGCTCTGCTGGACGCTTGCCACGGGTTGGGTTCATCAATAATACACTGATACACCTTCCCGTGATCCGCCTTGCGCCATCTCTCGCTGATCTCGAACGAGGGAAGGGCAAACCTGGCATCATTGATAATATCTAACGCGCCATGATAGCATGACGCTGGACGCTCGGGATAGATATGGTACATCTCCTTGAGTTTTGAAGAGCTACCGCAGCTGTTGTCGAGAATGGTTGCGATTTCTTCCGGCGCCATTCTCTGGACCCCAGTTCTCCATATCGCAGACTGATCCAGCATCGTTAGCAAATGAGGCAAAAAGCAAAGTCTCAAGTGACTGTTTGTAAAGCTCACCTCGTATTCCACGTCGGAGACCAACAGCGCTTCAGCCTGCTCAGTTCTCTTTTCCCAGCCTTCCAACTCATGATCTGCTTGGAGCCACATAGATGTGATGCCGCAGTTCTGTAGAGCCTGTATCAGACTCTCCGGTGCAGCACCTTCTAAAGTGTCTCCTCTGGAGGCCAGTTCCGTCTTTATACGTGCCAACAAGCCGACTCCCGCGTCTAAAGGCAATGGAGGCGAAAGATGAAGCGACCCAGAAGCCAACACAGCTCTGCGAACATGCTTGGTGCTGGGCTGGGAGAGTAGGTGCGCATGAACATATACCGCGCCCGCACTCTCTCCAGCCAAAGTGATTTGTGCCTACAATACGAGTCAGCAAGCACGCGGCTGGCAGACCATATCTGGTACTCACTGGATCACCGCCAAATGCCTTGATGTGCTTATACACCCAGTCAATGGCAAGGCGCTGGTCTTGAAGAGCCAGGTTTCTCTCGCCTTCTCCGTCACCAAATGCGAAGATGTTGAGGCGATAGTTGAATGTCACGACAATGATTGGCTTTTTGAACTCGGCAGAGTCGGCGACAAGTCGACTAGGGTCTAAAGGCAGAAACCAGACCGAAACACCTTGTCAGCCCCATGGGATTGGGGAGGCTATTTTAAGCGTTCGACTTACCACCTACTGTAGAGGCTGCTGATGGGAACGTTACGCATTGTGAACCTCCTATTCTAGATATGAGTTTGCAAGCAGCTTCGCGTCGAGAGAGGTAGAGGCAAATCACCATGAATCCATACCAAGACTGGCATCAGTGCGTCCCTGGCGGCATCCACGTCGGCTGGACGGGAGATATTGAGGTTCAAGCACCTGAACTCATCTTCCGCGACACTTGGCGATTCAATCTGCGGCGGGATGCGAAGCAAATGCCCTACGTCGACGCGAGGCTGAGGACACTGTGGTCTAGTACCAAGCTTGAACGTCAGCCTCGGCACGCAAACGAGACAGTTTAGGAGCTTCTCATTACCCAAATTCCGTGGCATCTACATCGCCTGTGAGCTCACAAAACTCCGGTTTACCGAAACGTTTGTGAACACGGCCATAAGGAATGCCACGAAAATGCCAGACAGGCTGCCCGAAGCGGTCGTCAACAACGCCCTGAATCGAACCCGTCGACGTGCTCAGAGTCGTGGGTGAAGCCATTTGCAAGGCCAGGATAGAGCCGATGGTAATGCTGCTTCTCGATCAAACGGTTGAACAATAAAATGGTAGGTAAATCTGTTTTCAGAGCCATTTCGTTCTCTGAGTGTCGGCGGCACCACTCGGCGTCGGGCTATAGGTCACTCGGCATCTATAGCCCGACGCCGAGCGCGGGGATTGTGACCCTGTTAGTTTGCACCCAAACTAGCATCAGTAAGTCAGTAGTTTATCAGCAAATAGGCTCGGGTTTTGTGCAAATTGTCATAGCGGCGCAATCCATCATTCTTAGTCTTTGTCGGATGTTATGGACCGGCTCTGTAAACCCTGTTTAAGTCCCCCACATGACGCGTCTGCTTAGATCATGCTGATGAGATGCTTAGATGCTCCTCCACTTGGAGAACCCATGCGGGGTAGCTGTGAAGGATGAATTGTTTGTTATAGATGGTGAACTCGCCTAGAATCTGTAGCTGAAAACAGGTCATGTCATCACATTCTCTGACTGTTCAATACGCATGAACCCCAGAGTCAACATGTCCCCTCAAGCTCCTGATTACCAGAACATCTTTCACTGGGCAGAGACTCAGAAAGATGGCACTGTTCCATCCTTCGCTACAAGGAAGAATGACCCTTATGACTATCTGCCCGGCTTCAACAACAGTTTCGAATCAGAGGCGATCCCTGGGACCATTCCTCGCGGCCAGAACAACCCGCGATGCGTGAGGTTCGGGCTTTACGCAGAGCAGATGACGGCCTCGGCGTTCAATGCCCCTAGACATGTCAATAAAAAGGCATGGCTTTACAGAGCTCGGCCTGCCGTTGCTCACCAGGGATTTGTACGCATCCTGAATCTCAACCTTTCACAAACTCGTCGTCCCTACTGACAAATTCTAGACGGACCTGCCAACGGTAGAGGGCACCGAGAGTTGCTTCTTGCCCTTGAACCCTCGAGTCAAGGTCTCGCCTACACAGCTCGCCTGGGTATGTGCTCGCAGTCTGATGCCCCCTTCAATATGACTCTGGTAGACTGACTCCACGAACTGAACAGCTCCCGTTCGATGTTGTCGACGGTGCTGACTTCGTGACGGGCCTCCGCACCATCGCAGGCTCTGGCGATCCCACGCTCAGGGAGGGACTGGCCACACATGTCTTCACTGCCACCAAGAGCATGGAGAACCGCGCCTTCGTCAATTCAGACGGAGACTATCTGATCGTTCCGCAGCAAGGATCGTTGGATATCCAGACCGAGTTCGGCCCCCTGTTCGTCCAGCCTGGAGAGATCTGCGTCATCCAACGAGGACAGCGATTCAAGGTTTCCGTCGAGGGGCCTACAAGAGGCTACATCCTGGAGATCTGGGGCTCTAACTTTGAGCTTCCCGAATTAGGACCCCTCGGAGCCAACGGTCTGGCCAACTCCCGCGACTTCCTGCATCCGAAGGCCAAGTACACCATCACCAAGGACGATCCCTGGGAGATCGTCTACAAGATGGGCGGCAAATACTTCTCCAGTAAACAGAACCACTGCCCCTTCGATGTTGTGGCGTGGCACGGCAATTACGTGCCTTACAAGTATGACCTCACCAAGTTTGTCAACGTCGGATCCATCAGCGTGGATCACATTGACCCTTCCATCTTCTGCGTCCTTACCGCCAAGTCCAGAGACCCGAACGCACCACTAGCGGATTTCCTCATCTTCTCGCCCCGTTGGGATGTTGCCTCACACACCTACCGTCCTCCGTATTACCACCGAAACGTTGCTTCGGAGTTGATGGGTCTCATCTATGGCGAGTACGGTGGTCGTTCCGATGAGTTCCAGCCTGGAGGTGTCTCTTTCGAATGTGGTATGGTGCCACACGGCGTTGCCTATGAGGTAAGTCATCAGGCATGAAAGTTCGTATTTCTTCCTGGAACCGCTCTAAGATTTTCATAGGAGTTCAAGGCGGCATCGGCCCAGCCTCCGCCCGAGATGCAGATCTCCAAGGGCGCCATTGCCTTTATGTTCGAGAGTTGCAGGCAATTCACCGTCACCGATTGGGCTTGGGAGAGCGATAAGAAGCACGTCCATGAGCCGAAGATGTGGGATAATTTGGTGGATAACTTCTCCAGCCACCTGGATGGAGTCAGTGAGATTCTGGCGAAGAAGTAGGTTATGGAGGCTATCTTTGTACAGTGTAGCTCGAACGCATATGCAATCAAACTGCCTACTTACCAGTGTGCAACCCTCTCTCTTTCGTCGTACCTACTTGCACAAACATTACTTCATCCCACTTCGATCTCTCTCAGCTATATCCGCTTTCCAGCTTCTGCCCGTTCTTTCTGGAGGAATGAGGTGCGAACTTTGCCCAGTTGGGCCTGACTGTGTGGTGATGGTCGTTCTCGCAGGTACAAGGCCCTATATTTGCTTGTGATGGCAGATGTCTGATCGAGTTGGTTATGCCAGTGATATACGTTCAAATTCCGATTCACTCTGTCTAAACGCCGAACAACGCCAGATTTTCTTGCAGGGTGCCAGTGATATACGTTCAAATTCCGATTCACTCTGTCTAAACGCCGAACAACGCCAGATTTTCTTGCAGGGTGTTCTTCCACCCGTGGACAAGATTTGCTTCTGACTGCGAGGCGAGACTTCCACAATAGCCCTCAAGTAATTATGAATCTTGTGCACGCTCTCTTGAAGGGGCGTTGAGAACTTCGCATCCTCTAGGAGGTACTCCAGATCTCTCTGTTTGCAACGATCCTCGAATCGCTTCATCCACCGTTGCTTCTCTCCGTGTTCGGGTCCATCTCTCGCGTTCCAGAGGAAACGGTGGCGTGGATTCCATTCGATAAAGGCACGACTCCAGCGAATTCCCAGTCAAGAATTGAGGTGATGTTTGCGGTCTCCGGATCGATGAGATGTTAGCAAAGTGAAGGTCCTTGTGCGCTAGAGGATTTTCACTTGATTGAGCCGATTGGGTCGTCACTGGCTAGTCCTCGCGTTTTCAGACAATTGAGAAAGGCGTCCAGGCGTGGAAGAATGTCACGCATAAAGGCGAGCGAAGGGTGTCTTTTTATCAATCGCATCGAATTCTGGATGCGAGCGCGAGACCAAGTCGAGGTACGTATCGTAGGGTCCGTGGAGTTGAGAGTGTCGACACTGTCATCAGGCTGCCAAAACTTGGCCACATCAGGTGTTTGCCAAAGTCTTCGTCGACCACCCGTGACAATACAACTTCACCGTCGAAAGCATCCCCTTCAGTGTCAGCCCGCCTATGCCATTCCATGGGACAGCATGTAACCAGAACATCGATGAGCTGGTCAAGAACATGCTGATGCTGAGCTTGAGTGAGTTTGTCCTATACGTCACTAAGTGAAACACCCGGTGACCTGGATAGTAGCGTGTATTCGTGGCCAATTGGATTGTCATCTGTTGGATCGAAGGCGACAACATTGGGAATTGGTAGGATGTGTTACGGCGTACCCAGGTCATAACGCCGACTTCATTTTGGTCTTGATAGTAGGCAAGTGATTACCAGAAACCCGCAGAATAGTTCTCCATCTCTGAGCCCTAAAGACTGGTGGCTTGCGGCTTGTGGAAGCTGGGAGTAGATTGAATGGTACGCGGCTGTTACTTTGAGGGGCTCGATTGACACAGCCTTAGGGAGTCCTTTCGATGTGAGTAGGGACTGGATTGCATCTCTTGTAACATGAGAAGGTAGCGCATCTTTCAGATCGCTCATGCTGACGTTATTTCAGATAGCGTTTGCCTGAATTGTTGAGGTTGACAGGTATTGATGATGAAAGGATGAAGCGGCCCTTCGAAGCTTTCGCGAGAGGGGATTGCTATCGTCCCCACTCTCTCGTGTTCACACAACTACGTTCGTACAACTACGTCCTCTTATGTAGCGAAACCTGGTCAAAGCTCGGAATCATCTTTTCAGAAAGACATCTAGTCTCGCAAAAATGAACGTGGATAATGTTTTCAGTCGTATGTAGCGAAACCTGGTCAACAAGCTCGTGAATCATCTTTTCGAAAGACATCTAGTCTCGCAAAATGAACGTGGATAAAGACTATTTGTGAGGGGGCATATCCGGTGTGCTACTGGAGGCTTTGTTTTGGCCATTGGAAGTGCATGTCAACGAACTGGAGGAAATAAGCTATCAACTTGGTAGAGGGTATATAATTGAATGACGGCAAAGATAAGCAGACCAAGCCCTCTTTGTCTGAGGAATGACAATTTAATGAACGCTTCATGCAACGCAAGAAAAGTCGGCTGGATTTCCAGAGTGTCGGATGGTCGCGAAATAAGGAAGGCCTTGCTCCTAAAACGTGGTTTCACAGCGTTCACTCCAGGCCTCCAGTACCCTCCTGTCCGTAGGTTTGAAGAACCCACCGCTTCATACCACTCTGTAATGACTCTGCGAAAGCAGGGTCATACTTCTCCCCATCTTCTGGGAAGACCACTGTGGAGCGCCAACCAAGCCAATCTTCGGCCATTACACCCTCGGGAGCGCGCAAAACACCAGTCGCTAGGTCGATCACTTGCCTTTCATCACTAGGAGAATCGGACGGCCGTACCCAAAAGAACGTAGCACTACAGGTGCCGCAGAAAGACCGGGTTACACCAGGACTAGATTCGTATGTCTTCATTGTGCCAATCTTCAAATCCGGTCCAATTGCAGGTTCGCAAAATGCTCGGGGCAATGACATCCAGCCCGTGACATGTGTACTGGTGGCCATTCGGCACTCGTTGCAGAGGTCAAAGCACGCAACCCACTTGGATTTGTCAAGCGGCGAGATGCATTTCGCAAATGCTCATCATCCAAAACTGACTCATCCGGACGCTTGATGGTGAAAGACACTCCTCCACAGAGGCATTCGGCTCTGAGACGCTCCTTGCCATCCGCTCCGAACTCTTGCTTCGATTCAACGAGCTTCGCATTGGGCGCATCATCGGGGGGTTCCAACTCTCAACTTCCTTGCCGCGCATGTACGAACAAATAGTGCTAAGGCCACCACCTTTCGCTGATTTGGAGAAGCAATGAAGGTTGAGTTGCACCAGCTCTGGGCTGTGGTCAGTGAAGATGCTGTTCGACATTGTCCATTCGCCTTCAGGTGAGACGGCGGTGATGTGGCAACCACAGGTTGAAACAGAACTTCCAGCCCTGATCTTCCACAGGCAATGATCCCATGTTCTTCATGGATGACGGTGCGACGAAAGACGTCTTGGCCTCTGCGGGTACGGGTGTGGAAAATGCACGGCGCCCCCGTAGAATAGCGACAAATGCTACAATGGCACATGTAAGCTTTCAGTGGAAGCTTGTTTTTTGGAATCTCAACTTTGAAGTGTACCGAACCGCAGAGGCACTTCGCCTCGAGAAGTTTGCTGTTCGAATCCATGGGAGCGTGTTAGTCTAATTCAAAACGAGGTAAGATGAATGATGGAGAACATGAATCCACCAACTGTGGCGTTCGATCGACACAGCGTCTTATAAGGAGGCTGTTGCTTGGCATGCACATGACATGTCGCGCCCTTCAGGTTTAGCCAGAGGGGAAGGTTCCCCGTGAGCCTCGTGCAACATATACGGAATACGGATCATGATCCTTAGCGCCCCAGCCGTACTCAGCGGTGGATGATGTACCAAAAGAACAGCAAAACCGTTAGCCGAAGTTCCCCCATTCATCTCGAGCTTCACGATTAGTCACCCTCGTAGCCCACCCAAAAGAAACATTTCTCTTCAGATAACGTTGGCGACGTAAGGTTGCTAGCAATTCTTTCAGCTGTCAGGTTGAATCATGTCTGACATGGACCAACGTCTTTCCGACGTAGAGTCACAAAGGCTCGAGCTGGAGGACAATATCGCCAAGCTACGCAAAGCACTGCATCATTGGCAAACTTGGGACGTTGACTACGAGGCTCTCAAGGAAGAAATAGATGAAGTGGCAGATGACGATGGCGATGAGCTGGCCAGGATTCAGCACGGTTTTGACGGAGAATTACTGACCAGGAAAGATGTTGACGAAATTTTTGGGCGGCAGAAGCAACGGTCCAAAACCCAGATTGTGGATGTCCTGGATCGGAGAATAGATTATGTTGGCGACAATATCAGAACCTTGCAAAAGCAACTGACTGCAGCGGAAGAAAAGCTTACAGATGCCTCTGGCGAGGCCTACGTTGCATCCGGCACCCAGAATGAAGATTTGACGGAGATCATCGAAGAGCTTGGCGACGACGACGAAGTTGTTTCCTACCAGCTGAGAACACCTGGTGATGCCCTTCCTCATGTTCAAGAGGCTCTCAAGAAGGCTGGCGTGAAAGACATTCCCAGCTTACCAGAGGAAGAATCTTTGGCAAGTGCATCATCTTCATCGGCAAAAGATTCGGCGTCTGCAGGCCCTCGAGTTATCGAAGTTTCGGAGGATCCCAAGCTTGAGAATGCTATCAACAACTCTACCGAAGTGAAATCGGCTGAGAAGAAGAAAACTGTGGCGTTTTCAGAGAATACGAAAGATGGGGACGAGCGACCGCAGTCGCTCTCACGAAATGCGCGACGAGTTGAGCAGATCATGAAAACAGCCAAAGAGCAGGAGGATCTCATGGATCAGAACCCAATTATCCCCGAAGATGAGAGCCCCGAAGACGCGGCTATGCGTCAGGCCATGCTCAATTACAGTATGCGCGAGGTCGGAGCAATTGTGGCCGAGATGGAATTGGAGGAGATTGGCTCTGATGAGGACGACTACGAATTCGAATATAGCGATCTCGACGAGGACGAAGAGAGTGGTGACGTCTACGCTCCATACAGAGGCCCCATTATCACCGCAGATTATCAGGAGCGCATGCTAGAGCTGGAGAAGAAACTTGGTGTCCGCTCGCGCTTTACTGAGGCAGCCGAGCAGAGGGCGGCCGAGGAGTTAAGCTCGGAAGATGAATCTGGCCCGGTTGAAGAGGGCATCGGACGTATCAAGATCAACAGTACTGCGGCTGCACCCTCTGCTGCGAAGGCTGCACCAGCGAAGTCTATCATCAAAAACCGTGAAGACAGCAGCAGTGACCAAGTAAAGGGCGTGCGCTTCGCTCAAGCGCTTGATATTGCACCCGAGAAGGAGCCCGCCTCTCGCACTGCACCCGTTAAAGCAAAGAAGCAGGATATTGTTGAGCCAATGCGCGACACGATCATCGAACGAAGCAGTGCTTCAAAATCAACTGAATCGTCATCAGCCCGCCAGCCGTCTCGATTCAAACAGAACAGGCAACAAGGTTCGGCAGTTCCTCCTGGCCCGTTTGATGTTCCTCCCAGCCTTGTCAAACGCAATGCTCAGGAGCAGCCCAGAGCTCCCACGGGACCGAGTGGCGCAACGATCGCAGATAACCTCGTCGAACGCGACTCCAATACTTGCCCTGTTCCTCCCGACGAGTTCGATGAGTCCATGATCTTTGACGAGGTAGCGGATGAGTATCAACGCATGCGGAAGCGCTTCATCCAGCGCGATGGCGGCTTCCTCAAGGAAGATGAAGCACCAATCCAGCCGTTGGAGGAAGGACACGGCGGTCCTGAGAAGATTAGTCGATTCAAAGCAGCCCGACTTTCAAGGCAGTAGAAACTCAAAAGTCAAGCTTGAGATTAGGATCAACTACCAGGTCTTCAGGGGGTCCTCGGTCCACCCAGTGCCAAACCCTTTTGCTGACTTGATGTCAGCCGATTTTCCAGTGCAACGTTCTATTTACCGCAATTTCCGTGACGTGGAGCACGTGTACGATGCCATTCGTCATGGTACTTTGGTTGTGTCGCAGCGCATTGATCTGCCTCAGCACCATTTTTCGTTGCTCCTAGATTGACTTTTAGTGAGGGCTCTCTGACGCCAGTCCCAGCCTGGGAAATCAAGCTTTCTATGGACGTGGCGCCTCGTTTCACCCTCCACATTCCCAAAAATACGCATCATCGAATCATAATCCATATCCAGCCAATGAATTCATCGTTGCACGGGTACCTCTGGTAAGAGACACGTATTTGTGGCAGCAATGCGTGGGGACAATGTGTTGCCGAAGTGCCGTTTCCTCCACCGGACGACGCGGCCCCATGGCTGGCGGCGGTGCCGGACAGCCGAATAGCTTCACCCAGCCAACCAGTTCTAAGCCCAAGCGTAAGCCCGACGCAACATCGTAATTGGCCTCCCTTGCTTTTGAGTTCACAATGGCTGCGAGGAGGCGTTTCAGTCGCTACGTCGATGATGCTGCGCCAGCAACGGTCTAGGCCTGCCTCTGATGTCTCTGCGACGATCCGCCCATTCGGCAACGACCGCCCGCCATTTGGGAGGCCTGAAAGCTTGTTCGAGCTGACGGTTCCGGCGCGTAGCTACATGCAATAGATAAGCTGCCACTTCCTTCCATGCTTCATATTAAACGTAAGTTCTCCTTCTTCAATCATTACTCCTGGTCTTCCATCCATCATCTTCTTTGTCAAGCAAGACGCGACTCTCTCTCTCTACCCTCTCCCATATCGCCATCCAAGCAAACCTAATTGCCCAATATGCCTGCCACCAACGAGGAGCCCACCCAGCAGCAGCCCATGAGCGACGTTGAGCTCAGCGTCGTCTCCGAGCAGCCGGTATGTGAAGCCCTGTTTACCAATGTCGTGCTTGCGGAACAGCCAGGTCTCTGACCATATTCTCCTCCGTTTAGAAGTCTGAGCCCCAGCCTCAGCCCGAGATGACTCTCCGTGGCGGTGAGGAAGCTGGATGCTCTCTCTGCTGCGGTCTCTGCTCTTGCGAGGAGGGCTGCTGTTAAAGACATTGCTACGACCTTATGTTCACGATGGACACTCGATTTCAGCGTTGAATTGTTTACCTGGCACTCTTCTATCGTCAGATATATACAGGCGGGTTCTGGAACGAATATATACCTCTTTCGCATGTAAACCTCCATGCTCTGCGATGACCAATTCGTAATAACACAAATCCATCTCTATGAGAAACATGACTTAGTGAAATACCTGAAAGTAATGCACGCTGTGTTCGCCATTCCAGAAGATGCCCAATATGTCTCGCGTGTGTTAATCGTAATTCCAATTGCGTCAAAAGATGTTGGTCGCTCAGTAGAGAGGGTATTTCAATCCCATCGGCCCCCATCCGCACATGCTGTTATACTATCGTCAAACACATTTTACCCATACGGAGACGCTGAGTCCGCATGTATTTTGTACACTGATCATACAAATCACACCCAGTCTGCCTCTTCATTTGCTCCCAGGTAACAACGATCCCAAGAAGTCTGCGAAAGAGGGCTTCCCACTCACTTCCCTCTCCTTCTTCTCCGCCTCCTTCATCCCCTTCACTTGCGCGGCCAATTTCGACTTCGCCTCCCAATCTGCCACCAAAGCCGCCTTCTCTGCTGCACGCTCCTCTTCCGGCAGTTTCTCCAGCGCCTCTTGCCAGCGTAGTTGTTGATCTTGTGGCGGCTCGATCTTTGGCTTTGAAGTTCCGGGCACTGCTGGATCGAACACCGGAATTGGACGACCTTCTTTCTTGGCTTCTTCAGCTTCGGCTTCGTGCGCGAGCAGCCGGCGATATAGCGCGTCAGCGTGCATCTGAATGTCTTCATCCACGCTCGCGGGTCGGCCGACACTGGATCCATATCCTAAAGCTCTGAGAAATCTCTGCACCGTGACAATCAGTATTTCTGTTATGCTATGTGGCCCACGCTTCCATATATACACACCGTCTGCATAGTGTAGCACCGCTCGAATCTCCGCACTTGGTGCCTGCACATTTGTAGCTGGTCCTCGATCTTGCCATGCTTCATGCAATTCGTCCACTCTTCCTGCTGATCGGCGCAGTTCTCCAGAGCCACTGCCTGTAAAGCGACTTTCCTCTCCTTGAAGCTCTCGAGCAGGTCCGTCATCTTGTCATGTTCTGTAGTGTTCTCAGCATCGATCGAGACCTTGGACTGGTAGGTCTTCCAAAGGTGCGCGTAACGTCCATCCTGATACAGGCTCTCGCGGGGAACATTCGGTCGGTCTGTCTCTTGAGAAGACGTTTGTGATATTGTCGGCTTGGGGTTGATCGGTGCAACTTGTGTGATTGGAGAAGAAGTAGGAGCTTGGGTGGGAGTGTACTTCGTCGGAGCTTCCTTATTGAGGAAGTCTCTCAGTTCGGGATCAATATTGGCAGACGATTTTTCGCCGCCCAGGAATGCTGGCAGCCAGCCCATTATCAGGAAATCGGCTTCCTTTGCTGGCTTTTGCTGCGCTATTTGGGACTACAAGACGAAATGGATGGTCGCAAAAGCAGAAGTGATGGTTGTACCTCAATGCAAGTTGCATGTGGGTCCTGGACTTTTAATCCCCTTCCGAGAATACCTAAGCTAAGATGACACACCCTGTACATGAGGTTTCCTTTCCATCGAAGCTTTAAGTACCTACTGAAATCGCACATTTCTCGAGCTTTTTCGCTTCAAAACACTATCTGTCAGTTCCTAGGCCCCGATCAGTATTTTATAGGTTTCTAACCTGGTGTGAACCGCATTTCGCGTTAAAACGATGGTGAATGTTTCCTTATTTGTTCTGGCAACTTTCCAAACATGACTTAGGCAAAAAGAGCCACAAAGATATGTTAGCCGAGTGTACTATTGTTACCAGTATCGAATAAACAACGTAGTGGACGAAGTCACCAGATAGAGAACAATCAAAAGTCTTTCAAGCCGTTGTGAATATGAAGTGGCTTAAGTCGGGCATGTGTATTGTCGATGTTTCCGATGCGAGCACAAATAGGTTGGGAGGAAACACATAGGTAGGTAGGTACCTCCTATCTATCTCCCTGTGGCAAATATCTGATAATGAGTACATTTCCTTCTTTACGCGTAACTTCTTACTTGATCTGGGGAGCCCAATTGACGAATGGAATATCTTCTCTTCAAATATTTATTGTCTCGACGAAGAACGATCGGGAAGTCAGTCGTGTCACATTCAGGCTCTTTGATATAGGATGATGTCGAGGACTGGGCTCCGGTCTAGGCCCCGGTTATGAAAATCACCAAGGCATCTCCCAGCTGCAGCACACACCAAAAGAGATCCAGCTGATCATTTGGTCTCATTATCCCCAACTGAGTTGACAACATTCTTCCGAACAGCAGGATCTGGAATGCGTTGATGTGAAGTTGAACTACGAGGGAATTGAGTGATGGTTCTTGGTCTTGTATGGCCTTACGACAAAGTGACATAGAGTTGGAAAAAGCAATTCAACATCACGCAAGCTTTCTTGTCACCCAGGTCGATGGAAGTCGCACATTGTAGAACCGAACCTCAATTGCCATCTCGAATCACTTTTTGCGTCACGTCTCGGGGAATTCGTCGTAGAAAGTTCCAGCCATTTGGCTTCATGACTCCATTGATGTTGCCGATTGCATCTATAGCACAATCATCGCAAAGCAGCTTCCCGTGCCCGACCCTCCAGTGGGAAAAAAACCTGATCCCCCTGTTGTTTAACACGCCTAAAATGCCAGATGTCGCCCGTTTAGAACTTGGAGAACTTCTTGACGGCCTTGCCGGTGCGGGGCAGCACACGGAGGACGTTGAATCGGACCTGTAGTGAACCATGTCAGCATACCATTTTTTCCGTCGAGCAAATCTCTCCCCTGCCCATTTCGGTGCACATACTGTCTTGCTCAGGGGCCTGCACTGGCCAACGGTGACCTGGTCACCCTCCTCAACACGGAAAGCGGGGGAGACGTGGGCAGCGAGGTTCTTGTGGCGCTTCTCGTAACGGGAGTACTTGGGGATGTAGTGAAGGTACTCTCTTCGGATAATGAGAGTACGGTGCATCTTGGTGGAAACGACGGTACCGGTAAGGATACGGCCACGGATAGAGACGAGTCCGGTGAAGGGGCACTTCTTGTCTGCAGGGTTATTTGTTGTTAGTCGCTGATCTTGAGATTCTCTATGGCCACGTCGCCAGCCAGCCAGCGACTGAAGTCGTTCTTTCCACCCAGCAAATCACCGTACGGCCTTGTTCAAACAATTAAAACATGCAGCGCGTGCTATTTCTTTTGCTGGGCGGTCCGAGCCTTCTCGATCGTGGCGGCATCGCAGCGTTGCTGTTGGTCGAACATACCGATGTAGGAACCCTCAATGGCGGTCTTGGGGGTACGGAAACCCAGACCGACGTCCTTGTACCATCGGCGGCCACCCTTTCCAGGACGAGCGCTCTTGGCCTTGACCTTGGAGTTCTGGAAGATATGAGGCTGCTTCTGGAAAGCACGCTCCGACTGGACGGTCAACTCGGTCGCCCTATACAGCAAAGGTCAGTCACTCTGCTCTGGATCGGCATGGTTGGTGGTGTCGTCGGAATCGAGAATGTGTATGCGTTCGATTGACAGCGATGGGGTAACTGACATCTTGAATGATCCTTCTCCACGAAGTTGTCGTTACGAAAAGGGTCGGTTGTTGCGCTGGAGGTTCGTTGGGCGTGAGGATGATGGCAGCAACAAAAGTCGAATCGATGTTTTGCGGATGGAGACCTAGGGCTTGAATCCACTCAGATTTTCCACGGGGAAAGCGTTAGGGCTTTGAAAATTGTCGTGGCTGAGAGATGTGGCGCCCGTGGCTAGTGGACACGTGACATATCCAGTACGTCCCCCTTTGGAGGGTAGGCAACACCGCTGTTTGCGCTAAGCCCATTATGGAAAGTAAACAAACGCGTTTCTAGGACGAGCGCGGGGGCAGCCTTGTGATATTGATGAGGCAGCTGATCGCGACAACCTGCCTTGAACCGCGTCATCCACCATCGACAGTATGCACAATGGCTCCAAGTGGTGAACCAGCTCTCTCGACAAACCGGCGACCGCGAAGGTCGCTGGGTGTGCAAAATGGCACACGAAAAGCATCCGACAAAGAGAATGCGACTATTGACGTTGGGAGTACGCTTGCCGAAAGTCGCAAGAAGTCACGAAGCAAAAGTATGGGACCAGGAGGCTTGGATGCGCTGAAGCAAGGCACGGGTAACAGACGAGCGGTATGCGACATTTCCTTTTCTATATTTGGTTCATTCTGACGTGTAGTAAAGTCATTGGCAGTGCCATCGAAGGTTCCACGATCCATTCTCAAGCCGACCATCAGTCCTTTACCAGAGATTCCGGCACTTAAGAGGAAGAGTATGCGGAGTTCTGGATCAACAACCGACATGTCTTCAAGGTCGTTGATGGACGACTTGAGCGGTTCCAAGATAGCGATCAAGACGGAGGAAGAGCAACAAGCGGCAGCGCGTGAGAGAGAAGAAAGAGATAGGCGAGATGCAAGACGAAAGTCTCTCGCAAATAGGCGCGTCTCTTTTGCGGCTGAAGCCACCTTGCACACCTTCCACGAAATCGAATTTGCACCGGAGTCGACCTCGTCCACAGACTCATCGAAGAGGAGATCGTCGGTTGTTGGACGCGAGGCCACGCCCTACACTGCATCATCAGTCCCACCTGGGGTTCCCGACAATTCGAACAAGCGCCGGCGAAGCTCAGTAACTGAGCCGCCACCACAGGAAAGCACCCAAGATGACACCGTGACTTCAACCATCTACAGTTCAGATTCCGAGGCTGGCGAAGTGACTGAGGAGATCGCCATGGTGGAGGACGATGGTGATAGCAGCAGCGACTCAGATGATGGCACCATGATGAGCATGGATGACGCTACTGGCACATCTGTTGGATCTGAGCGAACCCACATATCAGAGGGAGAATCATCAACTCTTGACGAGGCCTTGCGGCTCGCAGCGCAACGAGCCGGCTCACAGCGACCTCATGATCGCGAATCTGACTCTGATGATGGAGAAGAGGTTATTCCGTCCTTTGGTTGGATTAAGAAAGCACCAGCCACATCGGGAGCCGCCAATGAAACTGGAGAAGATGAGAACGGGACGGAGATGAGTATGGATATCACACAAAGCATCGGGAACATCCTGAATGGCAAATTGCCTGACAGGGACTTCGAAGGAAATGACGGTGAAGACGAAGATGAAGACGACATGTCAATGGACGTCACCCAGGCAGTCGGAGGAATCCTTGCGAAGTCGGTGAATTCTCAAGACAACGATAACGACGAGGAAGACGATCAAACTGAAGATGCGACCATGGACTTGACTACAGCACTGGGAAGCATTCAGAAGAGAACCTCAGATTTCTATGAATCAGATGGGAATGAGGACATGTCAATGGAGTTGACAACAGCTGTGGGTGGCGTCTTGGGGTATAAACCCCGGCAAAGTCTGCCTAATGCGTCTCATTGCGGATCGACGATGCAAAGCGATGAGGATGAAGGTGATGACACCGGCAATATGGATATGACTGTTGGTATTGGTCGCATTGTTTCTGCTGCTGTACAGCAAGCAGATGAAGAAGATAACAACGAGGGCGACGCGGACGAGACTGTCGGAATGGATATCACCACAGTACTCGGAGGCATCATTGGCCCACAGCAACGCAGCCCACGAACCTGTGGCAACCGTATCATGGAACAGGAAGTCAATGCTCCTAATGGGCTAAAAGAGGCTACCCTGGCAGCAGCCTCCCAAAATTCATCTCCTTGGCGTCGCTCGTCTCGAACAACAGCTCCGAAAAGCGATGAGCAAAATGACCGCGCTGCATTTCAAGGCAAAGAATTACGCCGAAGAAACGGTCCCGCACCTGCGCCCGCGATTACAACGACACCGCCCAGTCGAACGTCTTCGCCCGTGCAACCCAGGACTCCCCAACCACAGAGCTCTTCACCTTTGAAGACCACGCCGCGATCTGCCCGGCGCACACCCTCCCCAGCCCGATCCGAGCGACAGAAAGCTTCACGAGGAAGTTCAAGCAAGAAAGCCAATCTGCAGAAATCATTGGTCTTTAGAAATGACCCTCACACTGGGAGCAGAACGCCAACAGTTGTCCTGACACCTCAAGCGCGTCGACTTTCTGGCATTGGCGCTGACCGTGATGGATTGGGTTCTCCTCGCGTGACTGAGCTATTCGACCGCCGAGAGTCGATTGGTGATGCGGCGACCGAGTTCGTTCCTGGAAAACGAGTCGTGGCCTTTGAGGACCCCAAGCAGGCTGCTGAGGAGATCGATCGGGAGCGTCAGCTAGACGAGGACAAGGAGAATGGGCGCAGTATCATGGAGCGAGAGGCTGATAACGGGGACCCCGCCCTCAACCTACGTGAAATGATTGATAGTCTCAGCCCAAGGCGCAATCCACTCAAGGGACGCAAGAGTCTTGCGGTTGGGAGTGCCAGGGGACTTCTTGGAAAGCGACCTATGGAGTTGGACAGCGATGACGAGGCCGAGGACAATGATGGCGTGAAAAGGCTTAAGGGTCATCAAGCCAGCCCTGTCAAGAACATCAGGCTCAAGCAACCACCTTCGAAAGCCGAGACTGCTGGGCGACCCATGAGATCTTCACAACTGAACCTTGAGCCAGGCCATAACACTACACCTCTGCTGTCCTCTCCAATCAAGGGTGTTGGCAGTGGTGGTGCAACAACCCCAAAGCACCAGCTTCGTTTCAAGGATGTTGACGACGATCCAACCGCAACACAGGAGATGAATTTCAATAGGCCACCGATGAAGGACTTGGCGCAGCTTGAGCGTGAGGCTGAGGATGGCCAAATTCACCTTCAAGACTTCCTCAACATGACGTCGATCCGATTCATGGAACTCACGACAACGAAGCGCCGCATGACAGTTGCGCCAGGTCCTATGCAAGATTCTAGCTTGGCGGATGGCGAAGATGACATGTCGTTGGAGCGCTGTGTCGTTGCTGGTGCTTGCACTGTCCCTAACCTTGAGCTATACCAGCATTCGTGTCGTGAACTGAAGAAATACATCTCCGAGGGCCGTCGCATCGTTCGGGAGATCGAGACTGATACTTTCGAAGAGAACCCGCCACTATTTCGCGAATACCTCTCTGCAACACCCGAAGTAAAGGACCTCATGGACAATCAGTTCAAGAACGTGAAGACACATGCACGCCTGCTCAGCAAAAACATGTGGTATGAGTGGCGCATGAAGCTCCAAGATGGCTTGAAGGAAGGGCTGGTCAGAATCGCGGAAGGCATGGTCAAGGATGAGGAAAACCTCGATAAGCAAGAGGCCCTTCTGAAGTCTGTCCTGCCGTCACTTGAAGCGCGACACGAAGCACTTGAACAAGAAAGCAATAATCTAGAAGAAGTTGCTCGAGAATTGGCCGACTGCGATCCTGCTGAGCTTCAGGCGACCCGAGATGAGCTAGTCAGCCTCGACGTGGACATTGAGCGGAAGAAGAAGTTGATCGCAGAGCTTCGGCAAGAGTTTGAAGAGTCCGAAGCGACCGTGAAGGCTCTCAGTGAGCAGAAGCAGCAATGTCAGAACGACATCCGAGATTCAGAGAAGATCAGGGAAGATTGTCGTGGATGGACAAGCACCGAGGTCGGTGCACTCAAAGGTATGATTACTGTTCACCCAATCTTCACATCAGAAGACAGTCTGACAATTCCGGCCAGCACGCGTGGACGCGTTAGAAAAACAGCACGGCTGGGCTGTCACCGGTATTTCAGGCACAGTCCTTTCGATGTCCTACAAGCGAGAAATCGAGCTCGTCTTTGACATTCGCTCATTCCAACCTCATCAGCCCAATTCTCAAGTCGAGGTATATTACATTGCCGACGCTCGCCGCAACAACCCCTTGCCCAATACGTCGGACCAAGCCTTCTTTGTGCAAGCCATTCGCGATCACGTGCGTGCTTTGCCTCAAAGCCGAACAAAGGTGCCTGATCTGCTAGGCATTGTGAGCAACGCATGGGACAAAGCCTGCCTTGTGTCTTCGCAGATTGAGCACATCAACCTGACCTTTCCAACGACGGTCACATCTGCTGGGCCAGATGGAGACGATTCTGTTGTCGAAATTCGGAGTTCACTACTGATGACCCCCCTGGCTTCACGCGTTGAGGTTACTCTTCGCCTTCACCCCGGTGGCAGCGATATCAACGAAGGCGTCTCTATCGGCGTCAAGCCTGAGGCAAAGGTCTTGTATGGAGAGCACTTTAACGTCAATAAGATCAAGGAATTCGTGGGAACCAAGGTGGGGGAGATGGTTGGCTCGACGAAAGAGTCGTGGAGCGATGTACTTGTCGAGCTGCATGCTAAGCTGCTGGCACGAGGACGGAAGATGGCATGATGTGGATGAGGCTCCTTGCAACGATTTGACGAGAAACTGGATTTTTGGGCGCCGTTGGTTTGTTTGCTTTCGCAGGCGTTTGGAGAGTGCCACCACCACAACACCATCATAACAAGCGATGATGATTTTCCACCATGCTGCGTCCACACCGCTCTCTCGTCCGTATGCTGTATGTTTCCATTTTTGTGTCCAGATCCCCCTAATAATGCCCGTGTTGATGTAATTTGCCGAAACCGCTTGGGCTACGCACGTACCTAGCAGCTGTTCACTACCCACATACAAACGGATGCCATACAGCAACCATAGTAACTCACTCCACTGCGTCCAAACAAATCATCAAAGAGCAAGCTACGATTAGCAAACCGTAGGAGGCTCACGCGGGATGACGCATCTTCATTCACTCAAAGAAGTGCCCGAGCTTCAAAGCAGTGAACCAGACAAACAAACCCAAAAAAAAGCCCGGCCTACTTCAAAGCCGCCATCACCACCGACCACCACCCATCAACTCTTTGGCCATTCTTTCTCCTTTCTTTCTTTCTCTCGACATATGCTTTGAACAATGAACAGAAACACAGGACACAGTCAATCACTCACTCGTCCTCCGATTACCATGCTTCAATCATATTCTTATCATCTTCCTTATTCCCCTCCTCATGAAGATAATGATGATGATCTCCCTCTTCTTATTGCCTGGCTTCCTATCTGCTCGACTTCGACATTAGTCCGTGAACCCGGCAGCTGGCTATTCCTTGCAGACAACAACAACTGCTACAGTGACCGAAAAAAGGTGTTTGATCACCAGCCTTCCCTAGACAGATTGTTTTCCGTTTCTTTGGATTTCCGTTGCTACACCCTTTGTTCATCCCCATCACAACAAATCACACGCACATATTCACAGATACAAACTTCTGGAAACCATCGATTTCCATAAAGCCTTGACGGCCATAGCCCGGCTTCAAACAATACCTTCTACAATCATAGTGCCCTAGTCAGGATGTCTACATCTCAGAGCCACGAGAACCCCATCAAGTCACAGACCTCAAGTAAGTACCCTCTTATTTGCCCTGACCCCCCTTGGCGCCTCTTCACTTGACAAACCAAACAACTAACTCACTCGTAGTCACAATGCGCCATGGAGACCATATCCCCGTCGATGGGTTCGTTGAGTTTCACGAATTCCTGTTCTCTGTCCTTTACTGGATACTTCGAACTCTGCTTATCCTCGCCGCCTCCTCCCATTCCGTTAACATCGCCTCGCTCTCGATCCCTCTCTATACCTTCGCCATGCCGGCGGAGTGGAAGAACACGTATTTTATCAAGGTCACCTTGCCAACCTGCGTGCTGATCTTCATGGTCAACTCGTTCTTCATGACGAGTACCTTGGTGGAGGGTGTTTCCATGCGCAATGTCTCCCGTATCCTGTTCTTTATAGTGCTTCCGGTATATCTCGACTTATATGCCCGCGCTATCAAGGCTGCTAGAGAGGCTAATCCAGACGCCTCTATCTTCCTTGTATTCGGTCGGATCTCTCGATACATCTCAACACTTTTCATGCCGGCTGTTCCAGAGCAGAAGAAGTGCACTTACTTCTCTAGAGGCACTCAGACAACGTCAGAAGGCCCTGAGTCTAGGCCGACTACTCAAGTGACCTCGCGAACTCATCGTCAGCCTGGAGATATCACGCCCCCCGCCACTGAGTGCTGCGTGCCTGCGCCGAACCCGTGTCCCCGCCACAGGCCAAACGGGCCTAAGACACGCCGTCTTCGCAAAGAGCTTAGACTGGAGCTGCCCAGCCCAATACGAGATATCGGTGTGGCTATCCGAGGGCCAGAAGGACAATGCCGTTCAGAAGAGCTGAATCCTACCGCTGCCAAGTCAAAGATACTAGCTATTTCACCCCCCCTCCCTGTCGATGCACGCGTCCAAGAACAGGACAGTCTCCCTGGGACTGAACCCATCGAACCAGGACCAAGTGTCCAAGATACCGCCAGCCAACGCATAACACCTGCATCTAAACCCTACGATGCCGAGCTAATTACCCTGAAAACCGAGGTCCAGAAGGCAAAAGAGCGAAAGCTCGCTCGACAATTAGACTCTGCTCTCCGCAGAACTCAACGCCTACAAGACCTTGGCAAGCCGGTACCGTACAACCTTGTGCCGCTGCCAAATAGCCCAGTTGAGGGAGAAGCACCAGGGGACCTGACCGAGGAAGTTATTCCGAGGATGCGGGTCAAGAGGCACCTGCAGTTCGGCAAGAGGCCTTATACTCGAGTATATGAGAAGGCCGCGGCCTATCGTGAGACGCTTCGGCGATCCTTTACTGCCTCTCGAGTAGTGAGGCTTGGTGTCAGGCGTGGCCATGGATTCGGAAACGAGCCTGCACCTACGTACAACAAGGAGCTGGTCAAGAGTCGCGACATAACTAGGCGATCACTGGCTGGCCATATCAGGGCCATTGGATACAAGGCTGATAATCGAGGGGTGGATAATATCAGGGAACCACGGAAGGGAGCGAAGCATCTGGAAGGGCATCATTGGCAGGATGATTTGCCTTCAGCGACTATCATCGCTGCTAATGCCGAAGAGGTGATTCCTCTTACCGGTGGTGCAGCCAACCCGATCGTGGTCGTCGATGAGTCGGAGGAGGTCAACGAGAACCTCTGTCCAACAGCTCCTCGCGAAGATGTTGATGCTGCCACTATTTCGTTGTCTAGGAACTCTGGTACGCCCTCGCCCGTAGATAGGCAGTTGGATAATCTAACCACGCCACTGCCGCCAAGGCCCAGCTCAGCATCGAGCACCAACACGATTCGATGTGTTGAAGCTGAAAGTCAGCAAGTGTCGACAGCGTCATCTCTCGAGACGGAGCAGATCGCGGTGCCTGAGAACGCTAAAGAGATCTCCTCCGAAGGCATGAACGTGGAGACCCTCGAGCCACCGTCATCAGCCCCTGAGATGCAAGTTCCTGCTTGGCAGCAGCAGGTAGAGATGGACAATGGTCTCTCTCTGAGCGCTGACAGCGAAGAGGAACCAGAACCTCTTCAGGAGCCACCCACGGTCACGGTCACTGATGAGGACGTGTCCATGGCGCAGAGAAGCCCGGAAAACTCCGACCTGGTCATGGAGGACTGCTGGGCAAGTCAGGACCAGAGGGACATGGTCACGAACTCGGACCAGCAAATCGGAACGGACGATAATTACTTCCTGGATATCGACCAGATGATGGCCGAGCAAGCTCCATTTACACCGGCCGAGAACATGCTGGCGCAGACGTTCTCCAGCTTTGGGGAGCCGGCCATTGATCAACACCATCATTCGGACCTCGGGCAATGGACTGGAGAACAGGTACACGGGTATCAGCAGCTTCAACAGGAGACTGTCTTTGTGCCAGTGACGTTAGAGTGCACAACGACAGAGACTGGGCCCCAAGTGGCGATAGAGGCATTGCCGGCGTTGTCCTCGGACTTCAGTCTTGAGTCCGCACAACCACAGAATGATGGCCCCTTTACCCAAGTCGACCAGCAGCAGATGGAGCAGAGAGTGCCTACTCCAGGGCAGCCGGCATCAATTGGGCATATCGCTTCTGCGAGCCCAATGCCATTGCATGCGAGTCAGCCGCCGGTGATGATTGATTCGCACTCCGTGGCTAACATGCCCAGCCGGATCGAGGAAACTGAGTCGGCGCAAGCTCCTCTTGATCTGGCAGCACAAGAATACCTCCCCGCCGTCCCGAACCTCGCTTCAGCTGGTGAACATCTGGGAACTGCGCAAGTAAGTGACCCTCCCAACTCTTTCTTAACTCTGTCTGCCTTACATACTAAACACCTTCAGCAGACCCAGACCTGGAATGAAGGTGTCAGCCCCTCTGAATCTATGGAGGATTATCAGGGAGAACAACAGCTGCAACTCACACAGCTGCCCTCGGGACTCACCGACTCCTTACAAGCACCGACACCGATCCATAAAGATACCTGGGAGAGTCTGGTCCCTGTCTTATCTAACTCTCCTACGGCAAATAAGATGCCCTTGACTGAGTCACTATCGGGGGTTGAGGAACAAGATCCCACACAGGAGGAAACGGTTCCACCATTCTCCCAGTCTCTCTCGCCTCTACTTATGGCACCTCATCAGGTTGCAAATAACGCCGTCGTCGAAGTCGGCCTAGACCTGGAACAAGGTGGGACCTGGGACGAGGACTCGTTTGCCAGCCTCGAGGCCGAGATGGAGCAGATTCACGAGACCTGGAGAGAGGAGGCACGCGCAAAGGACCCAGAGGATCTCACTGATCTTGATCGCCAACTTCTCGGCATGTCACCCCTGCATGAGAATGATGATACCGGTGCTCAATGGTGCGAGGCCTCCCGTCCCGACGATGACGATGTCCCGCTGTTTGCTGAGATGCCGCCGGAGATCCTCGCATACCAAGCAGCGGCTGGACTGCCGGGTGCTGGGGCCGCAGCAGATGCCCCGGTGACAGAGTCATCCGGTGATTTAGGGGCTGGGCAGCTTGACTCCGACCTAGAGGATGACGACGAAGAGGCCCTCACCGCACTGCAGACGGACAAACCGTATAGCCCTTCTGCTGGCCAGATACCGGAGAGCATCTTCTTCAACACCCCCGACATCTCCTCCCTGTCTAGCCGCCTCGGACCGGCAAACACCTCCCGCTTCACCCCCTTAGCCAGCAGCAGCCAAGGTCCAATCTTCAGCTACACTGGCGAGCTTGACCCTGTAGCCCTGGACCGCGATGCGGTGGCAAGCTTCGGGACAATGCCTTCGGCCTCGGACGTCCAGGCTGAGCTTGCAGCCGCGAGAGCAGCAGTTGAACAGTCTTTCGTGGAGAACCCGAATCAATCCACGGAGACGGAATACGTTCACATTGGGGGTCCGGAACCAAGGACCGAGGCGACCCCTGCAGTAATGAGCGGGAGGAAGATCAAGGGGCTAAGGGGCACGAGACGGTGAGGCGACACCATCGCCCACCGTGATCCGCACCATGGACCTAGTCGACATGAACATTAAGTAGCGGAGCGAACGCATGATGGTCTTCCGGTCGTTCCAGTCGAGAATGATTCGCGCCGTCGTTTACGCGGCAGCGTAGGTCCAGCATCCTGGACTTGGTTCTCTCGAACACCTCCTGGTGGTCGATCTAGCAGCGTCTCTTGGAGAGGATACAGAGAACTGTGACCAGGCGGTCCTTGCCTGACATACGCGGGGTCCCCGTTCCCGAGGGCTGTCCTCTGCCCGGATTATCAGTGTTATACCCCATCACGCGGATTCCCTCGCTCAGCTGCTCGTTCAGCAGTCTCAGATGGCTCTCTAGCTGAGCTACGGGAGAACAGTCTCTTCGTCCCACGAGCGACCTGATCAGCTATCTCTGAGAAGCCATCTTTAGCCTTCTTGAGGGCTTTTCGCGCGGCGTCGAGCGTATGTAGCTTGTTCATTATTTGGACCTAGCTAGAGGATCTTCTCAGGTTTGAGGCTAGCTGGTTCCGCCCGAATAGATATGCACAGGGAGATTGGCCAGGAACTTGACCACGTCCTGATATATCTGAGCCAGGGTGCCTGGGAGGCAGATGACAAGGGTGGGCTAGTACACCGGGGGATTAGGATTGGGTTTGGAAACCTGCGCCGCCCTCTTCCTGGCAGTTACGGCGGCAGCGAGTGCCAGGAATATAGCTGCTCTCCTGTAGACAGCTATCCCGTGCCCAGATGTATGGGATCTTAGAGAGGGGGCTTTTTGCTTTCTATTAGGGTCGACGGTGTGTCCATGTGCACGAAGCTCGAGATCTTCTCAGCCACAATCCTAACACGAAGCGTCCGTGTAAACCTGCACGACGCCTGCAAAGGGGGGGGAGGGGGGTGCTTCCTCAACTATCACCTCGGGGTCATCGGCCGACTGGAATGCTTTAAGCAAAGAGAGGCCGAAGCCTGCAGCCTCTAAAGGGGGTTAAGAAAGAACACTACACCACTGCATCACGATAACAGCACGCCCCGATAACCCCACCAAACCCGTTGAGAGGAAGCCGACGGGGATCCGTATAACCCAGAGCGACCGAAAGGCGCTGTCGGAGTCGGACCGGGCCCTCCTCGACGCCCCTCCGAAGAAGAGTGGACGCCGCTCGCAATCACAGATCTG
This sequence comes from Sarocladium brachiariae, assembly GCA_008271525.1. NCBI lineage: Eukaryota > Fungi > Ascomycota > Sordariomycetes > Hypocreales > Sarocladiaceae > Sarocladium > Sarocladium brachiariae. The sequence continues at coordinate 836,644 of RQPE01000009.1, read as the reverse complement.
AGCTCTCCGGCAGCTTGCTCGTGCCATCACCGTTTTCGCGCCCGACATGGAAGGTATCTAGGTACCTAGGAAATCTGGACATGTGTTTATAGCAGTCCTTCTGCGCACGACGAAGAAGCGCGACGACGCCCGAGACACCACACCGAAATGTCTAACGACAAATCGGGAAGACGGAAAGTCTCTATAGCAGTCTCATCCTCGACAAAGGCGCCTGGGTCTATGCCCTTGTTCTTCTGTGCTTTTGCCCGAGAGTTGAGGGCCTCAAGCCGCTTCTAGCGCTTGTCGCGCGTTCTGCCCTGGCACGCTCGTCTCGAGTTCCTTGACCCTGCCGTCGACTTGTTCAGCAAGCGGTTGGAGATCTCATTAGCTGTCTTCGTCAGCAGCTTCTCGATGACCCCCTTCTTTACCTCGTTCGCCTCCACGATCGTGTATGCCGCCTCGACGAACTGCTCGGTGTGGTCGATCCAGAATTAGCGGAGTTCTGGACGTTCTGCCAGTACGAGCTTGGCAATCAGAGAGAACATGTCGCCGAGGTCCTTGACATAGTCGGAGCGGTAACATATATCGTTTGTCAACCCCCCCCCCCCCCCCCCTTGGCTGTAATGCCAAGGATGATCCGACATAGAGAGGGTTAAATGGGTTCGCCGAGTAGTCTTACCCGTTACCTCCCTCTCTACGATCCACGCGTATCGGTTGAATGGCTGGTGCCACAGCGTGCGGATGTTCTCGCACAGGCAGAGTTCGAGGAGCGGCCTGCTCATCTCGAACCTGAATAATGTCTCCGACGATATCTGAAGCATGAGCTTCGTCACGTTCACCCGCTCAAGGTAGTCGTGGTATATACCTTTCATCTTAAGCAGGTAAAACATTACGGCCTCGGCCTGGCCGATGCGCACTAGCCGGCCGATGACCTGGTGCATCATCATAGGCGAGAGGTTCCAGTTCAGGAAAACCCCGACCCTGCAGGCGCTGTGGAGGTTTACGCCCACGCTGAGCGTCTGGACATTCGCGACGAACACCTGTAGGTTGGTGTTCCTGTCGTTCCAGTCTACGATGATCTTGTCTCTCTTGCATGCGTTGTTCTCTGACCGGATGATTACGGTCTTGCAACCCATTATATGGAAGAGGCCTACGATGAGCTCTCCGTCGTCTTGATCGCGACATCGCCGGTTGCGCCCGATGTACAGGGTGTCCAGAAGTCTAGGGCACACTTTTATAGTAGTCCTTCTGCGCTATAACGAAGAAGCGCGACGACGCTAGAGACAGCGCACCGAGACATCAAATGACAAATCGGGAAGACGGAAGTAGCCCTTCACTTTTGTCTCATGTATGGCTGGTTGAGATGGGACTGTTCATTTCATGTCGGGTGTTGTAGGTGCAAGAGAATCACCACGAGACTAATCATCTGCCTGTTTTGAACCAGCGATAGAGTTTGGACTTGGATCCTGATCAAGGAAAGACATGGAGGGCGTTATAACAACCCCTTAAGGGCTCTCGTACATCTTGTGCATAGCTAGCATTGGGCGTTCAGCGAATTGGAACCTTTTCAACCGTATCAGGATTGAGAATGTGATTCTCGAGATTTTCTTCTTCGCCATAATCCTCAGACGTTTCGCAGTGAAGTACTGCTCTTCTATACCGTCTCCAAACCCCCTTATCGACTCTTCACCCTCATCCAGCCCTGGTATTCCGTTCCCTTTGTCGCCTCCTTGCCGGTTTGCTGTGGTTGCCGTGTCTGTTGTGTTGTTCCAGCGGCGCTTCCTTCGTCGCCTTCCATCTTCCATGCGTCATCGTCGACAACCTCCCAATCAGGTGCATCCCCCATCAGTTTCCTCTTCAGCTTGTCGCTCAGCTTCATCGGGCTCGGTAACTTGAACCCCCGGATGAGTTCAGATCCTTCAGCGCTGATGAGGGAATAGTACGTTGAAGCGTGCGAATACCGGCCGAATGCATTTGTATTCTCGCCTGTTTCACGCTGTTGCTCTGGCGAATCAGATACAGTATCCCCGGTTGTCGTAGGGTTCGGGGTTGGTAGTGATTGTCTTGCGACGAGCAGATTGTAAAGGTTCCTTCCCATTTGGCACACATCTTCAAGGCTGCTTTTCTCTCCGATACTGACACCCTGAGTACAGCACAGCCATGCGACATTGTACGCCAACAGTGTGACGCCCTCCAGGAAGAAGGAATATCCAGCCGCATCTTCTTTCGCAAGCTGTGTTAATGGTCTGTCAATGAACAAGGGCCTTGGACGGGACGATTCACCAGATCCTGGTTGAGATGGTGAATTACCGCCCGAGGGTAATAACGCTGATGATGAACGCCCAGAGCCAGAGCCAGCGCTGCTCCGAGACTTAGTCGAAGGTCGAGGCTGCCAAGAGCTAGCGACATGATAGATCGCAGGCCGCGGATGATCGCGATGCGGGAGAACAATCTCTGCGGGCATTCGAATAGCGAGATAATGCGATGTGATAACGAGGATATGACATATGTGCGCGAGTGACGTTGAGATAAGTTCTGGAGGCAGGGCTGTGTAGATGTCAGCATGTCTGACGTTCTCGGTCTCAAGATCTGGGTTACTTACCATTCATGTTCATTGGTTCAACGACAGGGAGTCTTGCAAGGTAGTAGGCGTACTTGCCACCGCTGCTCTTCGTCTTCTTCACGCCGTACAATCTCGCTGCCTCAGTACATAGAAAAGCCCTATACTTGGCCATCTCTTCTGCAGACTGAGCCCACTGCAACCTGCGCATGCTCGTCTTTTTCTCAACCTCGTCCTTCACTTTCTGTCGCCATCTGTCACCCTCCACCCTCTTCCTAGCCTCACCCAGCTTCTCCTTCTTCCGCTCCACCTGCTCCCTCCGCTGCCGCACCTCTGCGCGGGCATTCTGAATCTCAGCACGGAGCTTCTCAGCGGCAGCGAGAATTCTTGAGGTCTCATTCTGCACAGCAGTGGTCTGGTCAGAAGCCGACAGCTGCATGTCTGTCACCTGAGACTTGAGAGCGTCATTGTCCAGGTGGAGGTGGGCCAAGGCAAGGCGAGGTGCATAGAGCTGGTTACGTGCATCGACAGGACACAGGAACGCGAGGTCTTTTGTGCGGACATCACGTAGGCAGATGTCGCAAGCCATGACGATGGAAATGAAGATCCGATAATAATGCCGTGGATAAAGGGTTGTGGCTAATGATGTTCACATGAGATAAGGCTGTTCGTTGTTCATTCCCAGTAATGAAGTAAGAATGATAAGTGCGACCATGTCCATATGGAGACTGCGTTGTACGGCAGGCGGCAAATCAAAGGAATCCGGGTTAACAGTTGTCGAGTGGTTCAGTCGACCTGTCGTACCGTGAAGTGGCCAGGTGATGATGAATGAGATGGGAGAATGTCACGTTGGACGAGGCTGGGAATGACCAGCAGAAAGTTCACCTACAGCCATGAGCCACGGGGGGTTCTTTAGCGTCTTACAGTGCATGATGCTGCCTGGAGAAACCAGGATGGTTCACTGGAGCGGATCTCAACCAGTCACTAGGCATCAGCCAGCCTTACCGGGTGGCACTAGCCACAGGAAGAAGAACAGTCGCCACAGTGGCTGAAGCTTTCCTCGATCACAAGAGAGTTTCAGAAAGGCTTTCACCGTCGCATTGTGTTCTGCACGTATGTACAGTGCGCACGTGTGTTCTATTACAGATTAAATATATATGCTACGTTATATACGGCCCAGGCATCATATACAACCTCATCCTCCAGTTGCTTAAAAGGGCACCGGGATGTTCCTCTCCAGGTAGCCTCTCCACTCGGGCATGTGTCTGCCGTACTTGGTTCCCTTCATCACATCCTCAATGGCGCTACCGAACTTGACGAGCTCTTTCTCGCCGTACTCGGTCTGCATGATTGCCAGACCAAATGGCATTCCACTCTCGTCGCTTTCGCCGGCAGGGATGGTGATGACAGGGTACCCGGCTTGAGCAGCAATCTGATAGCTCTGACCGACATCCGGGGGGACAAGCAAACCGTCGAGCTTCTTGTCTTTGCCTGCGTTGAGACGGAGAGCATCGTTGATACCGTTGCGAGTAGACGACTGGCAAAAGTGCAGAGCCTGGAAGTAGGTCTCGTTGTAGATACCCTTGGTCGCCTGGCTGGCAAGGAAGCCATCCTGGCCGGAGGCGAAGGCAGGGTGCACGCCAGGGTGACCGCCCTCGCTGCCGTCATTATCGTAATTGAACTGAACAATATCGTCGATGGTGCGGATATTGGTGTTCTCAAGCTCAGAGAGGTACTTGTTAATGTTGTTGTAGAAGTCGACCTTGATGTAGGTGAACTCGGACTCGTTGGGAAAACCCCTGGTAGTCCCGTAATCCCAGTTCCAGCCATTCGGGCTTACAATTGTCTCATAGTCTGTGATCTCCGTGCCGTTGATGACCTCGGCGCCAGCATCCTTGATCAGCTGAATGATGCCGGTCAGGACCTCGAGCTGCTGTGGCGGCGCGTACTGCCAGAAACTCATCCATGGGAGACCAAATCTGGCGCCCTTGAGGGCGCCCTTGTCGGAGAGAAAGGGGACGTATCCATTCTTGGGAGTGTGGCACTTTTGTGCGAGAGTGTAGTTGTCGTTCGTGTCCTCGCCGTAGATGGCGTCAAGCACATAAACAGCGTCACGGACCGTCCTGCCGAAGGTGCCGACGGAATCCTGGTGCTCGCTCTCAGGGATGACACCTGCGCGAGAGGTCAGGCCGACGGTGGGTTTGAAGCCAACAACGGCATTCCTCTCCGCTGGATTGATGACTGCGATATGTTAGCCTTCCACGCAACGTCGTGCTAAGTTCTCCCATCAATGGACTCACCACTGCCGTCAGTCTCGGTGCCCAACGCGAAGGCAATCACGTTGTTCGAGACGCTGATCGCACTGCCACCGCTGCTGCCACCTGGGTTCACGGTGAAGTTGTAGGCGCTCCTCAGCTGTCCACCCCTGGCGGAGTAACCCTCGGAATAATCGCTGCTCCTCATGTCTGCCCATTCACTGCACGTGTTTTTCCCGAAGAGCACAGCACCTGCGTCGCGGAGTTTCTTCACGGTGTGAGCATCGCGGGGAGGAATGGAACCAAGCAAAACCCAGCTACCGGCAGTTCCCTCCATGTTGTCGCGAGTAGCAAAATTGTCCTTGACTGTGAACGGAATGCCATGCAGAGGGCCGCGGACCTTGCCCTGAGACCGCTCCAGGTCCATGCTGGCAGCGATGGCAATGGCATCGGGATTGAACTGGATGATGGCGCTTCGCAAGTCGTTAGCTACCAGGCTCTTCCCGCGATGACAGCGGAACCGGATTTGGCGGGGACTCACTTGATGTAGTTCTGCGTCTGATGCGCGCGCATCATGTAACACATGACTAGTTGCACCGAAGTCAACTTGCCATCCTCCATCGCCTTCTGCATTTCATCGATGGTCGCCTCCTCCAGCTTGAAGCCGAAACAATCCGCCATGGGGAACAGATTGGTCGTTCCAGCATCGCTCATCTGCGGCAGCAGCGGCGGCGTGAACCAGCCAGCGAGCTCCTGGTCGTCAACATTGAAACTTGCGGCATGCACGCTCGCCGCGACCAGGATGGCTCCAGCAAATGGTAGCAGACGCATCTTCAAACGAGCCGTTGCAACAAGAAGTTCCGTCGAAAGTCAAAAACAAGGGACGAGACAGGTACAACACAGAGAAACAAGATAAGATCTGGGTGAGCACTCGTTTCAAAAGGGAAGAACAGCGCGCTAGGAACAGTACCGAACCGGAATTCTCAGAGCGATGAAACACTGCGATACTGCTACAAGCGGCCCAGTATGTCCAATCCGATTACGCTTCCGTGCCTTGTCCAGGAGTGAACGAGTGTGTTTGTGTTTGCCCGGTTGCGCAGGGAGGGGAGAGGAGAAACATGCACCTGCATGTGTCTGAGTTCTTTACTAAAAGCGCAACGCAGGAACCCTTACCATCACATTGCACATTGCATATTGCACATTGCACGTACCTTGCATTGGCGTGCCGTCGCTCTATCATTAACATACGCCACAGTATTACTCTCTCCCCAGGAACCGGTTAACACGGGTCTTTGACCAGCAGAGTGATAATGCACACCAATCGCCCTGTGTGTTTCTCTTACACCACCCCCTGGTCCGAAATATTTGAGCGTGGTGGACATGCACTGACTACATAGGAACCAGGTTGTCGTCGCGTGGGATGTGATGTAACGCTTCCTTCGGCACCAGCCAGCTCCCCCACATAGACTCCAAATGTTACTCAAACATACGTAACTTGTCCCAATATGTTCGCCTCTCTCGGCCGCAGTGACCCGAGCATAACAACCGAAGAAGCACCTTGGAACGTGCAATAAGGTTCAGGTTGGTTCGAATGGCTCGTGCATTTAATTTGCTCAAAGATGCTTCTCGCGCTGTGCCACGAGGAGCGAAAACTCTCACTAATACAACTAGTAGCATCCGTCAGCACCCTCCTCGTCCTATCGCCTACACTCACCTGCAGGAACCCAGGGGCAGGGGACCGGGATGACCACGCCTCACCACAACGGCTGGGGGGGGAGTGGTGTGTGGCGGACCAGACGAGAGAGTTCCCCGTGCTGCTAGGTCGAGAAACCGAACCAGTTCGATTGAATGTTCGTTAGTTCAAGACTCAAGTGGGAGCTGTTCAGGCTTTGCTCAATCGCACGGTGCACCCTGTAAGCCACCGACCTGCCTGCCTTGGTGGCTTATCATCCTCCCAGAGTCGACGCCACTCCACGCCTGGGCAGTGCTTCATAATATCGGAGTCTGGAGTACTACGAGTCCTATGTACGGGTTGAACTAAGCATTTCAATAATTTCATACGGCCCGAGGAGGACCCATCAGCATGGACCCAGTCGTCTCCTCTGAGGATCACATAACTCCACCTTCAAGGCTGTTCAAGTCAGTCAAGAGAGTCAGATCAATCAGTCCTCACAGGCATCGTTTCGGCAAAATGTTTCAGCTATTCTTCCGACAGACAGCGTATCCAATCTTTTGGTTCGACTGAACCCCGAAAGCAGGAACCCAGGGGCGAGTACACTATTAGTACCTGTATGTATGCAAACTGTCCTGCAGAAACATATGATTTGTGGGAGAATACAATCAATGCCTAGAGAGACGATCCCTGATTCCGTCGCTTAGGAACTAGACGCTCCCCCACTCCCTGGTCAATCGTGTATGCACATCCTATCTCCACAACCCGAGCGATGGGGTCCAGAATCATTCATTCCTTTTTTCAGCTCCCCCCCTGAGGCAATTAGTTGTGCTCCACGAAGTCGAATAGCAAGGTATAGGTAGGAAGGAGGACGACCCAGCGTGGGTCCTATTGGTGAGGTGAGGCCACTAACTTTGCTGTCATCAACGTCGCTGTTATCTTCCGGTTCAGTTTAAATCACTACTCCCTTCGCGAGGTGGCAACTGCAGGAAGTCAAACGACAGCTAGAAATATACATACATGCATTCATGTGGCCATGATGCTAATGGTATATGCACATGTAAGTGAAGGCCGAGAATAAGTAAAAAGATACTTTGCTCAGGGCTTGGGGCTGTTACCGCGATTTCAGTTGCCCACGCATATTATCGGGCTACACATCCAGCCCAAAGAACCCTCGCCGGTCGAAACCTTAAAGGACAGGCTTGATGGGAAAGGGTACAGCTACGCGAGGATGTGATATGCCCATTCAAAAAGGGGCCCACGTTAGCCGCTCCATGTGTACTAGGAGCCGCGCCGTCAATTCCGAGCAGGTGTATGTAAGGAACATACATACATATGTACATAGTAGGTACTTGTAGTATAGACATTGTCGGTGTAATATCAGTGTGGTTCTTCATATGATTGGGAACAAGCCACGTTAATTTATGTGCGTTCCGCGAGACCCGAGGCCTGCGCTTCATCCAAGGTCTATTACCGAAAGCTCCATGCAAGCCTGCGCGTGCAGGAAACAAAAATTTGCAACACATAGTCCTTTTGGATTGTCAAGAGGATGCCCGCCCCTCGTTGACCTCCACATCCACTTTCACGTAGATCCGATCCTGGCTGCCCCGGTGGCCCTCTCCGTCCGCGCTGATCTCTGTGTCGTAAGTTCCATGGTGTTCCTGGCTGCCCAATACAGCATGCTGGCGGTTCTGCCGCAAAGTGCTGAGAACGGTTCCTCCTATCCCACTGGAACCCCCAGACTTTTTGTAGTAGCCCGTCGCGCTGACCTGCGAATCACTGCCTTTGCGGAAGAACAGGATGTCGTATGCTTGCTTCGCGCCGGGCACAGAGAGTGCTATCAAAGTAGCACCAATCTCGGATACTTCCACGCCAAGTAACGGATTGTATGACCAGGACATGTCTGATTCCCACTGCCCGAGGATGACGAGGACAAGCCTAGTGATAGAGATGGCAACCACTCTTTGAGCGCGCATGTTAGTGGAAAGTCAAGCACGAATATATTCACGTCGAAAAGACTGCCACTCACGCAATACCAGGTAGTAGAATGCCTGCCAGTTGAATCTTGCGCTTTGATGGCATGTTGAGTCCTCGAAGCATGGCTATTGGAACGCCGAAAAGCAGTATGTCACAAAGTAGTGAAATAACCGAGTTCGTGACGTAGACAATGCCCCATTGCAGGCAAACATAGTCGTTGGCCACAGGTTCCCATCCGTACGGCCAGTATCCTGTGACCGGGAGACAGTGGAAGATGATAAGGAACAGTTGCGGCAGGTAACCAGCAACAATTATGCCTGCAATCACCCATATGGCTATCCTAAAGCCCCGGTGCTGCTTGCATATTCTGTTGTAGAAAGCCAGGCCAGACAGGCGACAGGCAACGAGAGCAGTGGTGTAGATGATGTGTGCAGCGAAATCAAGAACCTGAGTCCTCAGAACTATGTTCACTGGAAGAACATATTGGATATATGCGAAGTGTCTGCCGGAGCCTAGCTGGATCAGCTCAACGCATAGTGCAACAAAGGCAACCAGTAAGATCTAAAAGTTGGATCAGCACCATTCTCAACCTTGCCGAATAGCCTGTTGACAAGACTGAAGCAGAAAATCAAACCCTTCACTTACCATAGAGGCACCAGCGAGGCTGTCATCGAGACCAAATTTTCTCGCAAGAATACCACGTCCGATTAGGCGGGCAAGAACGACAATGAAAGTCAATGATGTAACAAAGATAATCCCAGCAATTGATGCTTTGTCCCGGGACTCCAAGAGGTATGCCCTTGAGACATCGCTCGGCACACGGCCGTCAGCGATGGCAGCGTCAACGTCGGACATGGTGGATGTGCAAGTTCATGCTTGTAATCGAAGGAACGTCGTGGGTTGCGCTCCTGGAGGTAGATATAAGACTTCTATACACTCCGTGGCTGTCAGGCAGGAGCTGGCCCTGCGGCAACCTTGTCCAATCCCTGCTTAGGCGGTAACGGGAGGAGTCAGAAGGCAATCCTCTTGCAGTGAGATGTCTTGAAAAGGATCAAGACCAGAAGCACGCACCAGGTCGAGACCAGGAGGGGATGTCCGCAACCCGTTGGCAAGACGCTACGCTACCAGATGCTAACTTCATGCTCGCATCTGCCGGCTGATTGGGTGACCGAACGTTGAGTGGCAGAAGCAATCAGAGCTTCCTCAGAGCCTGAACCGGGAGTGTTGGGGCGTGTAAGCCACTGAACACTAAGACGCAGGGATGGACATACTCCCTCTCTACTCCGTGCATACATAGCAAGTTGAACTTAGGCCATCTCCACCCTAGGATCGTCGCACCCACCCACCCATCTTTGCCTATCTTTTTCAATGAAGGTGGCTCTCCAACAATTGGTTTCAGGCGGAAACTTGTCCAGCAGCAGCACAGGATCATCACTGAAGGAAGGAATTTTAGAGAGGGAGGATAAGTTCCTTGAACAAACTCACTGCGGGCAATCGAATGGCTGGGCTGGCCAGATACCAACCAATAAACTCGGATTTTTCATAGGTCTTATGCAAAGGGCTACTCTTGCTCTGTGACTGGAGTCTGATCTGCCATGTCTTGTCCGTTGAGACAGCGGCTTTTTGAGCATGCAATCAGACCGATGGTTAGGCAATTGTTGCTCTCACTGGTGGTGTGTACGTGACGCGATGTGTTGGCCAGTCTAAGCCTCAAGCATATGTACCATCCAATCGAGATCCATGTTGTACCGAGGACTTGGTTTAGCGGGCCCGTAAGTAAACGGTACAGCTGCTGAGTCTCAGTCGAGCTGGTAAGGCGAGGCTGATAGCAGGAGGGGAAAACGCAAATAAGTTTTCGCAACGTAAGGGAAACTTGGAAAACAAAAGCAAAGAAGATTGTCGGGATAGAGGGGTATCATCGTAGGGAGGAGAGGAAGAGCGAATGACAAGCCGGGAACGTACTGCCTTCCCGCTAATAGTTCCCACCATTGCCGCTGTCTGTGCGCCGGCTCGCCCCAGCTTCCACACACACTTCTGAGATCTCATAAACCTCCATGCACCACAACAGCGGGAGCAGCAGGATACCCGACAGAGAGACCCGGCCCGACTTCAGATTCATAGGAAGCAGGAAACGCCGCGTGGCTTATCTTGATTGTCTCCCTCGGGTAGCCAGCCGCAGTGTTCACCCACGCATCCCTTGTTGAGAATGTCCACGACACCCACGGGATCTCAACATGGGGCTGAGTGTGAGGCACATCCCACGACACCTCGGGGCCCCCCGCCTAGAGATGTGGCAGACCACCCCGATAGCAAACGTCATTTGAAGACAGACATGGAAGCCCATCGTGGCTCAGCACCTCCAGACGCTACCATGGCATCTGCACGGCACAATGTAGTCGGAAGAGCTGCATCAGAGCCAGTCACGCTTGACATGATTTCGGCACAACAGGTTAATGGCCGTGACACGCCAAGCACGTCCAGCCAGCTTCCAGATTTTGATTGGGAAGACTTCGAGTCCCGCTATGAGAGAGCCTTGGAGGATGCAGATGAAAATGAACGCGAGATTCTTAAGGAAGCCGAGTCATTATCCAAGGTATGCTTCTTGTGATTTCACCGACCTGCAGATAGGTCCTCGGCCCTAACAGTGTTCTCTTGACGTGTAGTACTTCCGAGCGTGGGCATCCGCAGCCTCGGTGCATGATAACGAACGCGCCATGAAAAGACTACAAACGCGTCAGAGATTCGTGAACCTCTCGGAAGAGAAAATGGCACAAAAACAGCAGCATTGTAAGTCTCCATAATGTCTCAGGTGTGATATCTACGCCATCACATGTGTGCTTATGCTGAATTATACAGGCGAGGAAGTGGTAAAGGCTTTTGAAAGCGCACTGGCGCTTTTACGATCTCATGCTTGAGGTACTTGGCAAGGCTTGTATCCATTTGTGGAGAACTTGGTAGCAAGCCTGGCGTTTGGAGTCTGGAACTCACGAGATGATAGTCATGCTCGTGCCACCCAATAATGATCATTGGTTCTTCAAAGAGAGTCCATGTCATGTGTTTCCAATCCATGAATGGACAGCTTAGTATCTCCTTTAAACAAATATATATCGAGATAGATTCATACCATGACCGCCACCGACAAAATGATCATTTTCACCTAACTATAGGGTAACCTGCAACACGTGACAAGATGGGAACAAGGGAGGTACCTAGCTCGGATTTCGCGGTTGATCCCTCTCGCTCCACATGCTTTTGAACACGACAACTGTCGATAATGCCAAATGCCATTGCGCAGCAGGAAGCAAAGATTGCAGAGGTTTCCCAAGTTGGTCCACTCCCCCTTACCCATTGACTGTACCTACATTGACATGTTTGCAGGATGACATTCTCGCTTTTCACGAAACACATTTCGGTCAAGATGCCCTCACCCACTTCACAAACGTCTTCATAAATCCCAACTCAGCCAACGATGCTACTCCAGATAACGAGGAATGGGATCAAAATGACGACGATGGACTTGGGTACTACGAGGATGGCATTAAAAGAACACTGACAGACGAGCAAATCGAGATTTTCCGTCACTCTGAGCTCCTACAACTTCGCAAAGCCGAAGAGAGAAAGGCTGCCAGGGCCTACACTCCAACCATTGACGAGGGCGAGGTAATGGAATCGCAGCAGACCAAAATCCTGCCCATCCCCCTTACGCAAACGGGACAAAAGCGAAAAAAGCGGAAAACAAATAAACCACCACGCGAGCCAAAGCCAGATTTGCGAAAGCGTACATGGGATGTCGTTGAAGCTGGACTGGACACCTTGGATTATGACTGATATGACACCCGAAAATCCCTCTCTGCATAGAGAATAACTACGTTACGATTTGTTGAATAGTACGCGCGGCAATCGCACGTAGGCTGGCCACGTCGTAAGTCGTCTCCTGCAGTTTCTTCTTTTCAGCTTCATGATGAAAACCCTTTGTATCGTCATCCTTAGTCGGATTGATGCGGGAGGTGGAGGAGACATTAGTGTGGACACCTCACTGCTTCGACATGTCGATGGAATAATCTTCTCTCTGAAAGCTTTTGTTTCCATTTCCCGCGCCCTCAAGCAACATATTCGCATACAGCTGATTAATAGCACCAGGTATCTTCATTCCAAGCCCTCGTAGAACTCTTCCCGAGGGCGACGCGTATGAAACTTCAACGCAGTCATCTTAAGGCAAGGACTACACCCGAGAACTCTAAGAGCTATTAGCCATCGAGATGTCGATTGTGACGAGCAGCACACAGGAATTTGATGGATGCAACTTGGAAGGACTCTGCTTACGACGTCAGAGAGCGATAGTATTCGATAAGACATTGAGACTTCCTAAGCCAAGATGATTAACTGAGACAACGAAGGCAAGGTTGCATGTGGTGTGAATATGAAAAAGCAGGCTTGTTGTCTGCTACGCCTTGATTTAAAGGCCCAGGTCTTGGTGTAACTTGTTTGAACATCTGACTGCATGTGATGTATCGCTCCAGGTCCAGTCTTCCCCGCATTCACGGCCAACTCGAATATAGCTACCCTGCAGCTACATCTCTCGCTGACACTCTGAGCACCCCTCACACTTCATCTCTGTCCCACCAAATCCCATTCCACTCTTCTCTTCACCAAAACAACCCCCCCTCCTCCCATCCATCGGTCGGCCATACCCTGTCGCCCGCGCCGCCTCGGCCTCGTCGTTCCTTTCGGTCGCTACATATTTCGTCCCTCCCAGAGCCGCGCCTACAGCTCCTTTAAACACGACACTTATTCCATTTGTGTGCGCCCTGCGCCGCCAGTCGAACCAGGCAAAATGGCGCGAGTTTACGCAGAGGTCAACGAGAACATGCCCCGCAGCTATTGGGACTATGACAGTGTCAACATCAGTATGTCTTTCGCATCAGGCAGCAGAGTGATACGTGAATGTCAGCGTATGGACATGCGTGTCATGGCATACGTGGCCTGCCTTTGCTTGTACAAGTGTCGATCACTAATTGAGATATTCAACAGGCTGGGGTGTTCTCGAGAATTATGAAGTCGTTCGCAAAATCGGTATGTGGGAAATGATGGGAAATAAATCTGAAATCCAGCAGCGCAAATGTATATGTACTGACTTGACGTGAAACTCAAGGTCGAGGCAAATACTCAGAGGTTTTCGAAGGCATCAACATTGTCAACTATCAGAAATGTGTTGTCAAGGTTCTCAAACCTGTGAAGAAGAAGAAGATCAAGCGTGAGATCAAGATTCTCCAAAACCTTGCTGGCGGCCCAAATGTTGTGGCTCTTCTCGATGTTGTCAGGGACAGCCAGGTATGCATCTGCTTGAATCACCCCATTGCTCCCTGTTTACTGACACGGTGTTGCCGTACAGAGCAAGACCCCCTCCCTCATTTTTGAATATGTGAACAATACCGACTTCCGAAGCCTGTATCCAAAGTTCAACGATATTGATGTCCGTTTCTACATCCTTGAGCTCCTCAAGGCTCTCGATTTCTGCCACAGCAAGGGTATCATGCACCGCGATGTAAAGCCGCACAACGTTATGATCGACCATGAAAACCGCAAGGTGAGCCACAAGCTCTCAAATTGCTAGGGGCTGAGGTTGTTCTGACACGATTACCCCTTTTCTTATAGCTGCGTCTAATCGATTGGGGTCTCGCCGAGTTCTATCACCCGGGCACAGAGTATAATGTCAGAGTTGCATCTCGGTACTTCAAGGGCCCAGAACTTCTAGTCGATTTCCAGGAATATGACTACAGCCTGGATATGTGGAGTCTGGGCGCAATGTTTGCATCGATGATCTTCAGGAAAGAGCCCTTCTTCCATGGCAGCAGCAATTCCGATCAGCTCGTGAAGATCGCTAAAGTTCTCGGCACGGATGATTTGTTCGATTATCTTGACAAGTACGAGATCGAGCTGGATGCTCAGTACGACGATATCTTGGGCAGATTCCAGAAGAAGCCGTGGCATAGCTTTGTTACATCGGAGAACCAGCGATTTGTTTCCAACGAAGCCATTGACTTTCTTGACAAACTCCTCCGATACGATCACCAGGTGAGTCACACTGGGTTGGTGTTGCGCAGAGAACGCTGACAATTGGCACAGGAACGTCTCACCGCGAAGGAGGCCCAGGCGCACCCTTACTTCAACCCTGTCCGGGATCCTGAGGTCTTCAAGCAAAACCTTGCTAATGGTACCTTGAACGCAAGCAAAGCATGAAGTCCCCAAATTCACGAGGCCTTCGAAACCTAAAAACCCCTCGGGTTGCGAGCTTCCCCATCACCTCTTCCTATACATTCGAGATACCCGACTTCGACCGGCCTCCACCTCCAGTCAACCTCGATTCCTCAAGCAACCATAAATCACCTTTCAACTGTTTGAGCCTTTCGAGGGATCCAACATGACAACGTGATCAAACAAACGATTCGCTGTCCTATTCCGAGCGCTGCTTTTCATTGTAATTGCAATAGCCGCTAAAGCATCAAATGTCGCAACTAGCAAGCTCCGAACCAAATCAGATAGGTGGCCAGGGTGCTCAGATGAGGTCGACATTACTCTGCACTGCTTGACACCCCGCCCTTCGAGCTTCAGACTCAGTCGAGAGTCGAGAGGGGGGTAGATCGCGGAGCTTTCCGAAGCAGAGCCTTCACCATCATCCATTATACAGAACTATACATATCATCCTTCAAGACTTACGAACCTCTTCGACGTCAAGAAGAGGGACAAGCGACTGAAAAAAACTCTTATAAGGATAGCACCAACCGGGCAAATAGGGAATGGAACACTTGGTACGGGGCTGAGAATGGTATGACAAGTGGAAACCGGCGCGTCCTTGATTTCGCATTCTTAATTGTCATTCTCTTGGTCATTTTCGGCTATGTTTTTACTATGCCCAGCGAGTGGACTTGTATGGGGTTTAGGTGCAGGCAGAGGCGGCGGAGGGGTTGGGTTTTCCCGGTGGAATATACAGCGTGTTTATCATTCCTACCCTGCACCGTGCAGGTATCTCAGTGTCTCTGCTCATGTTACATGGGTATGGTCACGAATTCGTGAAGAACAACGTTTCTCTAAGCCACTTGTGAGAAAGACCTCCACGTACAAGTAATACGTTCTCTCAGAGGCATGTGAAGCAAAAGTCCCGTCCACAGTTAAACCCATCAACTCCACAAGTCCTCAACGTCCCACCAGGAGTTCGCACAACATCTCCCTGAACCTCGCCCAATCTTCTGACAGGTGACTTCACATACGCGACTTCAGTAGTCCGAGGCGTAGGCTTCCATATCTTCCGAGAAATGGAGGATCGTCCTGCTTTAGTCCTGCTTCTTGCTCCAGACGGCTCGGGAGTCTCTGAAATGCTGAGCTCATCAAGGTCGTCATAATCACCACCACTGTCAGCTTCGCCAACGTTTCGACGGGCAAGAGAGAGAAGGGACCGACGAGAGGACGGGTTTTGATGATGCCTGTGGAGAGACGAGCGGCGGCTGGAAGCTCGTGGAGTAGATGCGCTGGTGATCTTAGGAGGAGAGGCGGGCTTGGGGACAGAACTTGTTGACGTCTGCGTGGAGGTAGCAGCTGGAAGCAGGGATTTACGAAGAGGGGAAGACTTCGTGGGACTTCTTGCCAAAGCCTTCGAGGGCGATAACTTGGGAGGGGAGGGGGGCAGGTCCCAGGCGTCTTGTACGGAAGAACCAAGTTCGGGAGAACCGAAGCGTATAGGGGCCGAAGATGGTGCGTTATCTTCTTGGTCCGTCTCCTCGATGACTGGGGACTTGCGGGCCGAGGGAGAAGCTTGAATGGCGTCTCGGGTCGAAGGGCTGTCGTCTGTTGGTGCTGGAGTACCTTCACATGGAGCTATCCTTTCTACTGTCGGGTCCGGGTTCGCAGGAACGGAAAGAATGGGCTCCGTATGCACTGTGACATGCTCCCCGGAGCTCTGAACGTTTGGCAAGGGATGAGCAGTCTCTTTGGGAGAGCCTAAGCCGTTCTCGAATGCCGCTGATCCGTTGTCGTCAGTCCTGCCGGTCTCCACAGTCCCTACCTCGGGACCTTTGTCTACTGTGTCTGGAATTATGACGTCTGTTTCGGAAGCGACGCTTGTTGTCAAGATGACGGTGTCTGGATCTTGGAGGTTGGCCACTTCTAAGAAGGTATCGCTTATGTCCCAGTGGACCTCATCAGGAATATTGTCCAGGATACCCTTGGCTATGTCCCGTCTTTCAGAGGTATCCTCTCCGGAAGACTGAGTAGCCGCTAACTCCACGTTTGCGGAATCTCCAACACCCGTCTGGTCTGTGGCCGGCATCGTCGGCCCCGAAGGCACAGCATCGCCTGGTTTGAGTTCCATAGGTTTCTCGGCTTGACCTAAGATCGAGAAGCCTTCGCCGCCGGGTGTCGATTTGTCTTGAAACGGATCGCTGGTACCGAGGGAATCCATGATAGTATTTAGGACCGGATCCTCAGGCTGATGGCTTACGAAATCTGCCATTCTTCCTTGTTCTTCCGTCTGGATCTTGGCCGATTCACGAAGCACGAAATCATTGCTTTCCAGAGTGTTTGACTCTCCCGGAAGGAACGAAGTAACGTCAACTCGCTGAAGGGTGGCTTGCTGCTCGTTCATATTGTGTCCAACCTCAAGACTCAAGGGCTCCTGAGGTTTGCTGATACTTGAAGACAGACCGCCTTCAGGCTCCTCTTCAGGGGTGTCCACGTTGGGTAGAGGTGCGTCAATCTTTTCTGTTTCGAATGCGGTACATGCCGTGGCCAGTGTCTCTGTAGTATTAGAACCTGGATCTTCGCCGGATTCTTCCGCCTCGCTCTGTTCTGATTCCGAGGAACCCGCTCCGTTGTGTTCTAATAGCCAGCGGACTTCCCTTTCCCTCCCTTTCTTGGGGATTTGACGGATAATCTCCTCCGCGTTTTTCAGATTATTGGGCTCTCCCTGTCCAGATCGGGTAGCCCGCTGATGTTTTGAGAGGCGGGAAGGGGCTGTCAACTTGGCTGAGCGCTTCTGCTTACGGCGGTAATATGCTGGTCGCCTCTTGGAAAGAACAAGCTGCCATTCATTCAAATCAATGGGTCCAGTCTGGTGCTGAAGTCCCGCTTCGTGCTCCGCTGAGATCACCTGGTTTGTTGAAACAGGTTTTCGCTTTCGTCGATAGTAAGACGGCATTGCTATCATTCGGCCGATTTGCCATGGGCCAGGATCATCAGGCTGCGGACTTGGGACGTCCGACGAATCCTTGTCGTGCGCCTTGGATGTCTTTTTGGGCGCAGTGTTTCGCTTGCGTCTATAGTACGGTGGTAAAGTCGCCCTTCTGATAAGTTGCCACTGACCGGAATCATCAGGTGCAGGGCCAGGATTGTCCATTGAGAGACTTACTTTCGGCGGTCTGGTGTTACGCTTGCGGCGATAGTATGGTGGCCGCTTCGTAGAGTTGATCAGCACCCACTCGCCCTCATCACCTGGCCTATTTATTGGCTCCACCTGTCTTGATATTGAGTCACGTCTGGCCTTTTCCTCGCGAACCTCGGATCCCTTGAAGCGATGCATGCCCGTTAACAATGAGACTGAGGAGGCCGCTCGACGTAGGGGCAAGGCCTGCATCGGCATTTCATCATCAGATAACAAGTGGCTGGGATCCATAGGACCAAACTTCTGCACACCATATCCCGACCCCATACTCTTGGGCTGTGAGGTATCTGGAAGACTGCTTGCTGGAGGCGTCAAGCTGTCCTGTGAGTCTGGAATCACCCTCTCTTTGGCACTGGGAACGACCCTGGCTTGACTTGTCGAGCCTTCTGGGCCGATCGATGTTACTGCTGTCTCTTGCGTCCGTGATTTCCGACTGGCTTTGCTCTGACCTCGAACTGGCCAAGTTAGCTGTGAATAGCGTTCCACTGGCTTCCTTCGCCTGCCAAAGCTCCCTCGAGTGCTTGCATCGTCGTCATTCACGGCTGTGGACCGAAAAGCAGGGTTCATGGCCGCTGTATCCGACCCCGTGCTGCCTTCATTGCTTAATCTTCGTTTTCGTCCTCGCCACTGCATATTTCCTCTCAATGACGGGTCCTGATGGAGGCCCTTGCCATTTGCCTGGCGTCTAAAAACGCCTCGTTGGTATGTGCGAGGCGGGTTTTCCTCATAATCGCTGTCCTGAATCTCTTGTTGTACTGTCGTCGCATGACTTTTGGACCATAAGTCGGAACTCATAGCGATGTTATCCTGACGTTGGTAATTCACCTCATATTGAACTCTTGCTGACATGGAGGGGACAGCTGCTCTTCGTAGACTCTGCGTCTTGGAGCACGATTTGATTTCAAAAGGTGATCGAGGTTGCGTGTCGCGCTGCGAAGATTCGCTACCTTTTAGCTGAGACTCATATTTGTTGCCTCTCGTCCAAATCGAAGTGACGGGCTTTGAAGATAGACCCTTCCGCTTCTGTCGTGGTTGAAGTGCCATTCTGTTCGCGACAGCCTGTGGCTGAGATATTTCTGGAGCATCCCAGATGCTGTTCACAGGGAGTTGCTGTTCCCAGGGATTGAAAGCCAGAGGGGAGTGACCGAAGGAGAGGGGAGAGGCACCGAAACCAAAGGGGAAGGGTCCCAAGCCCATACTTGAATCTGAGTAGCGGCTTACGGCATTCGAGTGTCCTGAAGCAGAGGTTTGACGCTGACGCATGGACAATGGCAAGCTGCCACGATGGAGGCCTGTTGCGGTGGCAGTCCCAAAGCGCGTTGTCCCATTACCGAGAATGTGATCCTTTTCGTTCTGCACGTCATCTCCGCTGTAACCCTCGTTGCGTTCGTCTTCTCCGTCTTGTGTCTCCTCCTCCTCATCCTCCTCCTCCTCCTCATCTGATCCCTCGGAGTGGTCCTCATCCAGGAGATCTTCCAATCGTAAGCCGTCGTCTTCATCTTCATCATCCCCATCATCACCCGCGTATTCAAGGCCCAGGCCAATATCTCCCTCGTTCCGCATGTTCTTCAAATGCCCATTATTGACCACGATCTCTCCCGTCATCATGTCGATCTCGTCTCCAACACCTTCGAAATCTCGTCCGTACTTCTCAAAGATATGTGCCATGGTTGATTGGAAGCGGTGGTCTGCATATGCTCGCTGAATCTGAAGTTGATAGTCCGGATCCCGCTGATCCGGACTTTCATGTGGCTGGAAGAAGACATCATCGTCTTCGTCGCTTTCCAGAGGCGGGTCGATGCGTCGGCGCTTAACTGGAGACTCCATCATGGGCACTGGATGCCACCCTCAATGGGGTTGGTGAGAATGTAGGAGGCATTCAATCCGGCCGGCACCCGCTTAATACTGGCGGAACCTGTAAAGGGATGTTGAGAAAGCTTCAAGAGGCAGTCAGAACCCTGGCTGACATTCGAGCTTCGTGGGGGGGTTTGGACCGGGGTTTTGTTGGAGGAGCAACTGGCATTTTTAGTGAGAAGCCTTTGACGTCTCATTGATCGCGCCAGGCGCGTCTTGAATGACTGAACCGTGTAAAGTGTGAGCCCCACTGTCTTCTACACCCACCAGGTAGCACTAGCTAGCAGCCTGTCGCAACCTCCACATTGAACCACTGTTTATCCACTTTCCTCGTCATCCATCAAACATCACATGGACCATCAGCGCTCGACCCATTGACGGCGCCACCTCTACATACCTAACCCCCTCAAAAGGCCAGAAATAATGTACCCTTGAACGGAGAAGCTCCTTAAAAAGGACGAGATGTCGATGCAGTGTCAGAAATGCCGTCAGCCATTGAAGCTTGACGGCTCTTTGAACGACCTAAACCCAGCAGCTTATGATCTCCTTGTTTGTGAGTTACCATCTGAACAGCCCATGCCCTATCGGAAATCTTACTTGTTTTCTCTCTCAGCATCTTCCTCGCCACAGGATTCTCTCAGAAAACCACAACAGTCGACCTCTCGTTCTCCAATACCGCATGCTCAAGAATCTACCCGCAAGTCACTGTATGCCCAAGCATCGCAGAATGCCGGCGCGCCCACTTTCAAGCGCCAGTCGGCCGGTACACCCCGAGACTCGACCATGTCTTTTATATATTTGACGGAATCCGTGATGGGCACGCCACCATCACAGGCCAAGGAAGCTCCCACGACTCCTACGAGGATGAGGAGAGCGAGCTCAAGCAAGGCAGGCGAAGATCAGGAGACGCCAAGGGGAGACGAGGTCGATCGTATGAATCGTCTCTTCGAGATTTTGTCAGCAAGATCTGACGTTGATCATCCAGTGTGCGTGGAGTGCACAGATATGCTTGTGGATGGCTTGCAAAGGAAACTTGATGTTGCGAACCGTGAGCGGAACCTGTACGTGGCGCATCTCAAGGAGGTACAAGCACAACAACCAACTCTTGCGGAGAAGAAACAACAACAGGACGCCCTCAAACAGGCCGAAGCGGATAGAGTGGCAGCTATGAAAGAATTACGGAAGCTCGAAGCAGAGAAGGATGCGCTCGATGCCGAGATTCTGGCTCTTGAGGAAGAGTCCCGCCAAGTTGACAAAGACGAAGAAGAATTCTGGCGTGAACACAATGCATTTGCCAGCGACATGGACGATTTCCGTGCTGAACGCGACAGTGTAGCTGTCAAGTACGCGAACGACATGCAGCTTCTGGACAAGCTCACCAGAACAAATGTATACAATGATACGTTTTGTATTTCCCACGACGGTACTTTTGCAACCATCAACGGACTTCGTCTCGGCCGAATGTCCAGCAAGGCAGTTGACTGGCCCGAGATCAACGCCGCATGGGGCCATGCGCTGCTACTGCTTGTGACGGTGGCTGATAAGCTGGGCTACAAGTTTCAGGGTTACGATCCACAACCTCTTGGAAGCACGTCGAAGATCATCAAATACGAGACTATTAGTCCATCATCAAGTCGTCTCACAGCACATCGCGGCACTGGACCGCCGCCGAAGAAGCATGTGCTTGAGCTTTATTCTTCTGGTGATATGCCTCTCGGTCTGACTTTCATGCACCGCAAGTTCAATAATGCCATGGTTGGGTTTCTTGAATTAGTCAGGCAGCTCGGCGCCTTTGTTCAAACCGAAACTGAAGCCCGTGGGAAGATGCTCTGTTTACCATACGCTATTGAAGGTGACAAGATTGGCGATGTTAGTATCAAACTCGGAATCGCCCAGGATGATGGCTGGACGAAGGCTTGTAAGCTAACTCTCACATGCTGCAAGTTCTTGCTGGCTCATGCCAGCAATGTTGGATAAGGACAAACCCAAATCGAAATTTCAAGGCCCTCATTGAGAGGTTTTGGACCACTGATGAATCAGCACCTATTGCACCATTTGAATATTTCATGCATTCCCCAGGACGGACGATGATGTGTTCAAGTCCTCTGTTAGAGGGAAAATAGGAGTGCACAGCGTCCTCAGGGGGCCGAGTGACAAGCCAGCCATCGACTTGATACATTGCCCATTCTGGCCCTTCGGCTACTAGCGTCTAACCCGTTTGGCGTATTGGGTATTTCTGACTACAGTATATCACATCCGCCAAGTCCTCGAATGAGCTGCGAAACGAGGCCCCCTATGGATGTCAGGCCTGTCTGCCCAATGTCTAGGCTTCGCCAGCACCTGAGCTAAAGGCACGCAGCAAGATGGGACAATACCCCCAATTGGCCCCCTCCTGCGATCTGGCATTTAATAGATCGTCACCAGCCAAAATGAGGCTCGACACACCGGAGTCAATCGGGCCGGTTTGAAGAGGCTTAAGGCAGATGTCCAAGCCTTGGTCGGTCTATTCCTGCAACAACACGACTGATGCGCAATCGATACAGCGGCTATGAGACGTATCTTGTAGCGTTCTTCCCGCGGGCGCAAGCGGCCATTGGGGGGAGGGACTAGCCAGCAGATATTCGGAGGCATTCCAGAAGTAAAATGGACGTACCTGCCATCTTGGCATCAGTACACGATGCTCCTTACTGGGATTGGGTTGATGAAGCAAGTGGAAGGATAATGTGTAGCTTTTAGGCCCGGTACGCCCTCATCAAGTTGCACCGGGCTTTCAAGGGTGACAGGGAATCCCGGAGTCATATGACGGGAATGATTTAAAGGACATGTTGGCAGGTACTTAAAGTTATCAGGTGCCTGCTCTGCCTTGTGACGGTGGAACCAAAAACGTGAAACCAACAACGGGGCTTGGCTTCTTCGACTCGACCAACCTTAACGACCACGGGGGTTGCGGCGTCTTGGTGGAGGCTCAAGTCTTACAGTGTGGCCAATATAAAACTTGAACATCATCAAACTCTTGGTCTTCAAGATTACGCCGTGCTTACGAATACATTGAACTGGGATGAATGTTTTTTTGGAACATCGCATTCCCAATTCCACCCCGCAGTCAGCCTGACGCTCATCATGCACGCTGAGTGGTCCAAGCAGGGTGTGGCTGCCTAGCAGGTGCCTGGCGATGCCTGCATGCAAGGCGGTGCTAGAAACGTGAAAATCGGTCGTGCCGTCTCCGACCCCTCGTATTTGCAGCGGCAAGCCGGCGCAGAGAGATGCTGCTGGTGGCTTCAGTTGTTATCGAGCTGAGCTGTGTAGCCTAAGAGGTATGTTGGCACTGCTTTTAGTGAAGTGACACAGACGAGAGAATTATCAGGCTTTTGAGCACCTACCCCAGCAAGACAAGTCGCAAGAACAAATGTGAAAATGTATTCAAGAGGTGGCCACCGATGTGGAACAAGGCGATCGCAGAGAATGGGATGCCATCGATTCACGGTCGATAGCACGTCCACATTCTGGGACGGATGGAGGCTACCTAAGGTAGGTCTACAGTCATGCAGGTTGGCTGCGTGCCTAAATCATCCTTTCTGTTAGGTGGCTACCAAGGCGAGGCAGCAGCACGCTTGCAGCAAGTTGGTGCTACTACATCTCCAAGATGAGGAGTCAAGTATGCGTATAAAGGTGCTGTCAAGTCGAGCCGACCCAGGACTCTCCCCTCTCTTCTGCCTTCGATCCATCTCTCATTGTCTCCGCAACAGAACATCTCCTTGTTCTCTTTTTTTTCTTCCTTTCAAATTATCAACATTCATCTCGACCATTGTCAAGTCTGAATAGTGGCAACTTTATCAACATGGCTGAAGAGGATAGTCCGCAGACCAGAAAGGTTTCCGACGATGCTGTTGATGAGACCATCTCTCTCGCTGACAGCTTCGTCGCCACTGAGAGGAGCATGACGCCTCCTCCAGGCCCGCTCTACCAGCATCCTCCTCCTCCTGGCATGTGGCCTCCGCCTGTCTATGTGCACAAGAAGCGAAAGAAAAGGACTCTGAAAGTCAATGGCAAGGTGCCTGATGTGCTGCATGTCCTGACCTACTACGGATGGCGAAACAACGAAATCATCGACAGTAAGCATTCAGCGTCATCCGGTATGTTCATTGAACATCATTGCTGACTTCCCACAGTTCGTCAGAGTGACAAGGCATTCCTTCGGATCCCAGAAGTTCGAGAAGAACCGGATGAGGATGATGAGATCTATGGTGAAGACATCGAAAGACCGATTCTAGAAGTTATGACAAAGGTCTATACGCGCGAGTCTAACGCACCGATTCGTCCTCGCCGATATCCCACCAATCAACAAGAGGATCGCCCTATCACTGCTGCCTTCGAGAGCGGTGACTATCGCTATGATGCGTACGCATCCGAGGATGAGGACCCTGCTGGCGTTGTCCTTCAGGCGAAACGGCCGGTCATGATCATCCATTCTAAGTACCTCACCAATGCCCTCAAGGCGGTCATCAAGTACTATCCTTACTTCAGCCTCAATGGCGACAGCACTCCAATCAAGTCTCCCTACAGAGTGCTGTATCATCACCGAGAGGAGCTGGCGGCGTACCGAAACAACCAGCCCTCGACTCACTCTGCCGAGTACACAGAGACAACTGCAAAACACATTGACGTACTGCTCGATTTCCTTGATGAGAATCTTGGCGATGGGCTGCGACGTGAAGAGGAGCGACGGAAGCTTCCCACGCCTAAAGTTACGTTTGAGTACTTCTGGCTCCTCCTCAAGCCTGGCGCCACTATTTATGCCAAACGCTATGACATTTGGAGCCCTTTCGTAATCAGCAGTGTTACCCACGGTGACCTAAACTCTAGGTCCTCTGACTCGTATCATGTTAACTGCTGGTTCTTGGAGTCTAACGGCGCCAAGGTCACTCGTCACATGGAGTGCTTTACAGTCCGTCCCTGGCTGGAGGAACAGGCCATCAGTAGCCTGAATGTGATACCCGAGCAGTATTGGGTAGAGAACTTGGCTGCCCAGGGCGGAAAACCTATGCGCGAACACCAAATTGACCTGGGTCGCCTGTACTGGGACTTGCTCAAGCACCCGACATATATGGAGCATGACGGCCGGCTAGTCAGCAACACTCCCGGACTGTCGGCTGCAGGCGGGCAGACTGGATTCATGAGCGGCCGGGTGGTATGCGACGCATCTGGATTCGACAAATACCACAACATGGCCCCAGATGCCAATTCCCGGTTGAGGCCGCATGAACTCAATTCTACCCGCCGTGGTCTGCCGAGGCCACCACTAAAGGACCATCTGCCTCGCACCCTTCCTCGCTGTCCATGCGAGAATTGTATGGAGACCAGGTCCGAGGATATGTTTGGCCCTTTCATCGACTTTGAAGACCTGGACCCTCTCGTGGACCAGCCACCAAGGAATGACTTGTACTTCATGGTTATGAACAAGAGCATTCCTGGTTTCATCTTGGGCGCTCGCCGATGGGGTCACCTCAACATTGCCAACCTCCGCCCTGTGCAACCTGATCGTGATGCATTCAAGTACCTTGTGTTGGAGGAAGAGGTCAAAATGACGGTCAAGGCTTTGATCGGCAAGTTCGCCACCGGGATCAATGGGCAGCTTTCTCCATGGGGCAACGACTTCGTTAAGAACAAAGGCGAAGGCCGCATCTTTTTGCTGCACGGAGCGCCTGGTGTTGGCAAGACCTGTACTGCTGAGTGTGTTGCTGAGCTCACCAATCGACCGCTCATTGCACTGACAAGCGGTGACCTGAGCACACGTGCTTGGTCAGTTGAGGATAACCTAAACTACTTCCTAGAGCTTGGTCAACGCTATGGGGCCCTGGTGCTATTGGATGAAGCAGACGTATACCTTGAGCGCCGCCATTCTGCTGACATTGAGCGCAATGGTCTCGTCTCCGTTTTCCTTCGTGCCCTTGAATACTACCGTGGGGTTCTCTTCCTGACCACGAACCGAGTTCGCTCATTCGACCGAGCATTCATGTCTCGCATTCACGTCGCGCTTCACTACCGTAACCTCCGCGACGAGGACCGCGAGCGCATCTGGGCCTCCAACTTCGACCGCCTCGAGAGCGATTCCAAGGGCCAGGTACATGTCTCTGCCGCTGCCCGGGAGTTTGCCCGGCATGGCGATGAGATCCGTGCGCTGCAGTGGAATGGCCGAGAAATTCGGAACAACATGCAGACCGCGCTGGCTATGGCTGAGGCAGATGGCGATGAAGAGGGCGTGGTCATGTTGGCAGAGAAGCACCTTCGAGCAGTCGTGAAGATGAGCAAGGGATTCAAGGACTATATGGACCGCCGCGTCCGTGACGAGTCTGATAACGAGTTCTCCGGCGATGAATCCGACTACTAGGAGCGTACAATCGAGCCCCTTCGACTGTTAGAATGAATGCTTCTTGGTACAGGAACCCCAAGAGAATGAGCGAGCTTGATGGAATTTGTCACTGGGCTGGAGAGGAGGGTAAGAGGCCAATTTGTCTGGAAACCTGGTACTAGGAAATTGATTTGAGGATTACGATATCATGATAGCACGTTAAACATCAATAACGAACACAGCTGGTTCTGGAACGGTGTCGATAGCAAAATACGTGACGTGAAGCAGGCTAGACAAAAATGTGTCGGTTGTCCTCAACACCCGGCTTCGTGATCAAAAATTGAGTTTCGAAGGCTTTGCCCACCTAGCTCTCTCGCCTCTGGAGCTTATGCTGCGGGCAGTGCCATTATGACTACCGTTCAAGGGCAAGACTGTAATCAAAGGTATCTCAAACAAATCCCAATCACTTGCAAGCTTTCGATCTCCAAACGGTCGGAGGGCAGCCAGACGAAAACTTGCGTTCATGTTAATCGGCGTGGCCGACTGAAGCGATCTCGCTGAAAGGACTTACTGGTACTCTCCGGGTTGAATGTGGGACCCGTTTGCGAACTGACCGAGCCACATGTAGTATGTAGCCGTGCTTCTTGGAATGTTGTAACGGGGAAAAGCGAAAACATCAGTGGCGTTGTCCTTCGCGGGATCAAAGTAGGATGTGCTCATGCTACCGGTCCAGGCTGTGGCCGCTCCGATGTAGTGCTTTTCACCGACGACAGGAGGGTACTGCCAGTCGGTTTCGGTGTATTTCGGGTCAAAGATCTGAGGAACTCGGTGAGTAATTTGTGGACATCTTGTCGAGAGATCGAGTGTGTGATACTCACGTCCCAGCGGATCTCCTCACTCCCGTAGGTAACCTGACTGACAAGCAGAGGAAAGTCTTGCGAAAATTTGGACAAGTTGAAGGTCAACCTATATTGATGTCAACGGCTTTATGCTCCTACAACTGACGAGTTTGAAAACTCACGTAGTCTTCTCTTGGATTGATTGGCGATTGGGACCAGATATCATGTTGGGGAGACTAGAACCTCGGTCCCAATTTCCGGGAATGACTTCCTTGATATCAGAAGCAACTCCATAGTAAGGAATCCCGAGACTCTCTCCATTGCTCGCGCGAAGGAGGATCTTGCCTCCGTACAGAGGGATGTGTGTGGAATCCAGTCCCTTGGGGGGCTTGAACTCGAAGCTATGGGTGCTGTTAGCAAATCTCCTTAAACCACCAGGTGGAAACGCTACCTAGCAGTGGCACTTTGACCTGGTTGAACGGTTATCTCTCCAGGCATCGACACCTCAGGAACCATCACCGCGGGCTCAATCTGGAAGTAAGCCTTGAAAGTGGCCTTACCAAAAGAAGGCTTCTCACCCGGAGGCGTGGGGATCCATGAGTCAAAACCGGCCGCAGGCTCGATCCCGAAGCTGTATGTGACAGCTTCCTTGCCTGTATTTGTGATCTCAACGGAATGCTTGCCCTGGAAATGGGCTGCGTCGTTCAACTCGAACTTACGACCTGTAAAGTCAATAGTACTAGTGACATCGAAGACCTTGCGGGCATCAATCAGTCCAGCACCAACCTGAACAGAGGCGCGAGGAAGTCTTCTCGAGGCGTGTTGGCCTGTTCATCAACCCATGGAGCAGACTTAGCAGTCGACATGATTCTTGACATAAGCCTCTTCGCCCACTCCGGATCGTTGGCATGGGCCTTGCGACCACCATACTTCCCAATGTAGAGTGCTGCAACACCGGCAACATAAGGTGTGGCCATGCTGGTGCCACTGAGGACCTTATACGTCTCTCCAATGTAGGTACTCAGGATTCTGGAGCCGGGAGCCATGATATCTGGCTTCAATTTCAGGTCGTAATTCGGCCCCCACTGGGTGAAAATGGCAGGGCGGCCAGCTCCGGCATCAGTCATCCCAACAAAATGGTCTCTGCTGCCGTTGAAGCTTACGGTCACGTTGCTGCCTTCGACAATAGTTGCCACGATAGCCGCGCCGGCCTTGGCGTCGATGAGACCGATTCGAATAACAGGGTTATCCTGAGGAACAACATAAGGTGAAGAATCCTGGTAGAAGAGCACGTAGGGGACCTTTGAAGCGGCCAAATTGCGCGTCTTTTGGTAGACTGGGCAGCCTCCGAGGCGGACAAGAAGGATGCTCTCCTGGAGGTCTGGCAAAGTGCCGTTGGCGATAGGGCTGCATGCATCGCCGACGACGGAGGCGTTCAGGGTGAGAGGAACGATTGGCCAGTCAAGAATGGAATCGGGAAAGAAGTTCGGGAAGCCAGAAAAAGTAGAAGGTGAGTAGCCAAGCTCAGACTTGTTGGCTTTCCCCTCAAGGCTGAATTGCGCAGAGAATGGATAGACAGGAACCATGTCCGGGTGAGATGCAGCGACGGTCAAGACATTCTCACCGGCTGCGCCGTTGGACATGAGAAATGGTCCTTCATCGCCATCATTACCGCCAGCTATGACAACAAAGACACCCTTATCAACCATACGAGAAGCGAGCTTAGCCCAAGCATTAGCCGCCCAACCACTCTTCTCCCCGAGAGAGGCACTTATGATGTCGGCACCAGAGTCAAAGGCCTTGAGAAAACCGTCAATGACCATCTCTTCGGTGGATTTACCACTTCTTCCAATGACCTTGTAAGCGAGGATCTTTGCCCCAGGCGCCACGCCAACGAACTGCTGACCCTTGCCAGCAACAATACCAGTGACGTGACTTCCGTGTCCGTACTCGTCATCTGGATCATCATCGGGCTTCGCTGGCACATTGGGCCAGTCGACATCACCGACAAGGTCGTATCCGCCAATGACCTTGTAACCAGGACCGAAACCACCACCGAGGTCGGGATGCCTCCACTCAACACCACTATCGACGATAGCAACCGTAGCGCCCTCTCCGATGATGCCAGCCTTGTGAAGCTCATCGACGCCCGTGGTGCCGTGGAACGTGTAATTAAGAGCGGCTGCGTCGTTGCTGAACGATTCGCCTTCTTCTGGCAGCCGCAGCTGCATGGTAGTGGACCTAAAGATGCCAGCTACGTCGCCATTCTCGCCGTCGAGAAGACGAGTGAGGGAATCAGCATCGCATCCGTTGTCGCATTCAATGCTGACGGCGGGAAAGAGCTCGTGGTCAAAGGTTTTGACAATTCGAAGTCCATCAAGGGAAGTGACGCGGTCTTTGATCCTACCACCACAGCTTCGGGAGGTGAGCTCGACAATGTATCGTTTTGGGTCTACTTCGGGAAGCTCAAGATTAAGATCACCCTGAGAGCGACGAGGTTCTGCTGTGAAGGAAGAGGCCCCAACTGCGGCGCAAAGGGCAGTGAAACCCAAGGTGATGGTGAGTGGCCTCATTACGACAACAACACGCTCTGCGATCGTCGCTGAACCTGGAGGAGAACCGAATAGGTTGTCCGGCAATGCGCTTCTTTGAATCCCATGCTATGTAATATAGCCTTAAAAGCAACCTTATAGTCAGTCTCTTGCGACAATGCGCGCATTGATGTTACTTTCCACATTGGGCATCACCTTATAATTTCGATCTCGTATTCAATTTCTCCACCAAACCCCCCTGACCTTGACAGGGTAGGATATTATAGCTGTAGAAAAATCCGGAGGATCGTACGTCATCTTGACAGAGTTTATCTTATAAGGAAGGAGAATAATTAACTCTATTTGGCCAGGGCAATCCAGCTAATGGCTGTTTCATTTCACGGAAGACGCTCAGCGCATATTTCGTGTTGTTGTGTATTGTTTCCCAGGTTCAGCGTAGGTGGGCCAGTTGGCACGACGCCCAAGGAGCTTAACGAGGACTCTTCCTTGCACACAAGTTGAGGGTAATACGAGGAAATAGACTCCAGTGCAACGTGCGTGGTGAGGTTATGCGGCATATGGGTGATTGGTGGAGCGGAGATGTGATGGGAGACAATGAGCAGAAACGAGACTGAAGAACGCGTAGAGTCAAACCTGAATTTTGAAACGATAATGCTTTAGTCTTCACTTGGTCCTACGAGCTCAGATGCATAATAGATCTTCACCTGCCGGGGGGGGGGAGGGGCGGCGGTGTGTAATAATACATGATCCTCGTGGCTTTGGTACCACTGTTCCGTTCTTCTTAACCCTGCTAAACTAGAACAGCATACATATATACAATACTCAACTGTGCATTCGTTTTCCACTGGCGTGAACCTGTCGCGTGTCTCTTTAGCCTTACGGCTAAGCTACCTACGCGTCTTTTTTGTATGGCTTTAACTCACGGTTCGATTACCCACCGAGTTCTCGGCTTTATTAGACACCGGTTTCATTTCAAAACCTGGAAGATGCACTGCTGTCTTCGTTTACGGACCGCTAGCTGGTGGTGAGGTGAGTCGGTGAACGCTGAAGGTCAGGATTATAAGATTGTATTGAGGACCTTGTCCCTACGGCGACCGCCAGCGATTTAAACTGGAACTTTTTCCTTCTCTCATTCGACTTTTGCCGTTCAGACTTTTCATTAAAGCCATAGCATGTCGTTGCGGTGGTCGCTGTTAGCATTGCCATACGTCTCAACTGGATCATAGCTTCTTGGTTTCGAGATTCATTGGCTGCTAAAAATAGTGCGGTGCAGTCTCGAGAGTGACATTCGCATTATTACTACCGTAATAGAGTTGATTAAATGGGCATCCAAGGTGAGTCAGTAAATCCCCGAGTAAGCCAGCCTGAAATCCAAATACCTCGTTGGCGATTTGAGACGTATCGATTATTTATGGAACGGGCTTTCTAAGGTCAGATCGAAGAGCATGTAACATCTCCAGCGCGTTCCGGATCGTATAACTAAGCAGAATAACGTCCCGATCTGCAAGCAGTGCTCTACTTATTCTTTTAGTAATTTCCGATGTCTTTATAATAGCGAATTCTTTTAAATGCTTTCTTAATATAAGAATCTGATCTGGTAATATAGTTTCATATAGATAGCGGCCTCCTTTTGCTAAGACATATAAGAAAGAACTTTCAGATAAAAAGTCGTAATGCCAAGGTGAAAATCTTGGCTATCTAGAAAGCCGTTTTTAATAGTATAAGTGTTCTCAAAGTCAAAATGCTATAATAATAGGAGGCGAGTGCTGTTCTGTTCAGAGTTGATAAGGCCAAGGGCGTTTTAAAGGAGTGACAAACCAGCACTCGAAACGCTTGGACGCCGCTCACGGGGACCGGATGCGCAGTCCATCGTTGCTTCGTCTGCAGAGAATGCCATGATTACAGCGATATGGCGCTTGCGATTCGCATCGGAAGAGGGTTATGAGCTTCAGTCTATGTCGGCGAGATGCATGACGTGAGGGTGTCACTAGGCTCGGCCTCACGCATGAGAGGGGGATTCTTTGCAACATTGCCATGGACAGAAATTATACAATTGATCAGGTCAAGAAGTGCATTTTTAAGACCCTCTGCTCCTACAACGCATGCCTAGTCACTTCCTAAGGCGGCCAACATCGCTTCATTCAAGCAACTGTTGCTGGATTCAGAAACAGACTGTGTTGTGCAGCTGGGTTACCACCCGATTTCTCGCCTCTCGTCTCTTTGGCTATACGTATCTATTCTCTCCCACCAGGCAAATTCCTTCGATATACTGTGGTCAGCTGGCGCTTCGGAATGTTCAGAACAGCCTTTGTGTGAACCCCGCTTGCTTCGGTGATGGTGAGTCACGCAAAAAGACTGATCGCACGACCAAGGACGCACTACCATTAATAGCTCACACACTTCGAGATTCGGAGAGTGTTATCAAGTTTATGATCTCAAGCTTTGCTAAATCTTCCTAAGAAACAAAAACAAAATGTCAAACAGGCGCGAGCTGGACCTTGTAGGCAAGGTCGCCATCATTACTGGTGCCTCGCGTGGCATCGGGCGCGCCACTGCCTTGAACCTCGCCGCTCGAGGCTGTTCCATCCTCGGAACCTGCACAGGCCACCAGGGAGTCGAGGCTATCGAATCGGATCTGAACAATCAAATCACCTGTACCTTCAAGGATAACTCGAGAGAGAGACCAGAAAGCCTCATTGTCAAGGGCCTGATCGCAGATATCTTCTCCGGGGAATGTGCACGCATTATCGCCAAGGAAATCCTCGATTCGTTCCAAGGCAGGGTCGATATTTTCATCAACTCAGCATGTGATCCTATGCCCGGGGTTATCGGTGAAATGAGCGCAAACGAGATTCAGCACAGCCTGATGGGCAATATCCAGACACCGGTCATGATTGTGGAGGAGCTCGTGCGTGGACGGTGCTTCCAGCCCGAAAGTCGCATCATCTATATCTCGTCCATCCGGTCCCGTCAGCCGTGGAGCGATCAATTGATGTATGCAGCTGGCAAGTCCGCCGGAGAGTCGCTGTGCCGGACATGGGCTCAAGCCTTTGGCGGCAAAGACGAAAGATACGCGTTTATGGCGGGCACAACGGCCAATGCCGTCACGGTTGGCCTCACCGAGACGGAGGCGGTGGTGAACTGCGGACCGGAAGCTGTGAAGAGGTTCCAGGATGAATTCTTCCCGATGCAGAGCATACCGCGATTCGGGCAACCTGAGGACGTGGCCGATGTCATTGGACTACTCTGTGGTCGCGAGGCGAGGTGGATAACAGGTTGCGTTGTCAGCGCGAGCGGAGGAGGCATTAAGATCGGATGAATGGCTTGGTGAAGTGAGCTACTGTGCAGGCGAGACGGCAGAAGAGAATGAATGCAGCTGAATCGACACTTGGTGACATGTTTTCACTCAGTTCAAACGCAGGAGCTGGACCGGTTTTGCAAGGCGTTGCAGTCGCCCTGGGGAGTAAAGATCCCAGCTGGCTGCCGTGAGCTTTGCATCGCGATTGGATTCGGCTCGTATACTGTTGACAGAGATGCAAACCCAGCCTTGCCTGTGGTTGGATGGTCATTGTACGGACCAAAATGTCTGAGATTGCCAATGATCTTGGAGAATTGCACACGTTGTCTACCAAGCACGTCTCAGCACTGACTAAAGTCTTGCGGTCCCTCCTGTTCAATGACATGCAGCAGAATTTGCCATAATGGGGGCGCCGAGCTCATACACGGTTTTTCATGCGTTAGGTTACTGAGATGTGAACGAGCTTGTCATGTGCATTCACCTTGTGACGGGTCTGGTCATTGCATCGCAACAAGGTCTCACAACTTCAAGAGCTAGAGCTACCGTGCATTAAAGGGGAAGTGGCCAGGCAAGGCCCATAAGAACGGCTTTGAGGCTATATTCGATGTGCCAACTCCGAACGGTGACCTTGGCCTACAGGTTGCGGCTACAGGGTTCGAGGCGAAGCAAGGAGACCAAATATAGCTTGTGCGAATGCCTGAATCCACAAGGAAAATGGCCTTCAAGATAACATGAAGCGATGCTTGTACTAATTCTCCTGGCATGAACAAAGGGTCTCATGCAAATTTGGGGTGTACCTAGTGGAGTCATCTTACAGGACGTATCTGAAATCCATCTTCTGCATATCTGTGAGATCTTCATCGATATCGTGCAGACGCACCGGAGCACCACCGCTTCTCTTCTCTCTCTTCATGTTCTCCCTGCGCAGTAAGATGCACGTAGCCGTGGCAAAGACGACCACACAGCAAAGGCAGATACAGCTGCCGGTGAAACCCGCATGGTAGAGCGGACCGGGAGATGCGCCGAAAATAACAGGGCCAATGACGTTACCGACACAGTATCCAACAAAGGTCGTAGCACTGACAGTTGACTTTTCTGGAGGAGTATTAGAGATGAAGACCTTCCTTTTTACCTTCTCGCACTGGCAGGCAGTTTTGGGTGCAACTTACTCGTGTGTCCAGAAATGTTGGATGCTGCTAGACCTACAGCGAGGCCACCAGAAGCAACCTGGATGGCAACAAGGAAGATGCCGGCGAAGAGAAGACCTCTGTTATCTCTAGGCCCCAGCCAGCAAATCAAAGTGCCACCGATGGAGATGGAGGCACAGGCGACGATGCACAGGTATCGAGTGTTGCGCCATCTACGAGTGATAGCACCAACAGTCAGAATGGTCAAGGCAGTGACTGCACCAATAGGGCAGGTCAAAGCCAAGGATTCAAAGTGGTTGAAGCCAAAGCCGTTGATGACGATTGTGCCAAAGGTTCCCAGAGCTCCAGATGGCACTCCGCACAGCATGACGATGAAGGCGCAGCTGTACACCTTGTAGTCGCGGAATGCCTCCAAGAACTGTGCCTTGTTGAACTCGTGGCTGATGGTTCCGGCGTTGTTCTTCTGGAGGCGGTACATGGCGATCTTTCTCTCGGCATCCGTTAAACGCTTGGCGGTCATCGGGTTGTCCGGAAGGAGAAGGAACAGGACAGCGGACCAGAGGATGGTGACGGCGCCGAGGATGAGGAACATGGGCTTCCAGGAAGGAAGAGGCCCATTGATTTGGCCAAGCCCGTAGTTGATGAGCGGCGAGACCATGGTGGCAACACCGACACAGGCGTACCAGAGGGACGTCCGTAAGGCTTGCTCCTCTCGCGTCCACCAGAAGGTTACCAGCACAGTGAAAGCCGGGGCGACTGCGGACTCCAGTATCCCTAGGAACAGGCGATTGATCATGATGCCGGGATAGTTGTAGCACGCAGCAGTGGACATGAGCACAGCTCCCCACAAGAACGTTGCGGCGGCCACGACACGAGAGATGGAGTAGCGTTGTGACAGGTACATCATGGGGTACGTGCCGATCAGGTATCCAATGTAGAACATCATGGAGGCGTTGGCATACTTCTTGTTATCAGTGATGGGAGTGCCGTTTGGCTCGTGACCGATAACGGTTGTCAGGCTCAAGTCGGTATTGAAGCCAAACTGCGTGGCAGCACTCATGACACCCTTGTCGTAGCTCTGGAGAGTGTAGGTCATCATCATGAGAGGGACAATCCTTTGCGGCGATGAGCGTCAGCGTTAGTGAATTTCAAACATATCGTCCCTGTTCCTAGATAGAGTGTGTCTCCTTACCAAAAGTCGATCTTGCGAATGAACCTCTTCTCTTCCTCGGGGGTGAATGGAGGTGGTGCTGTCTTTCCATCGGTCTCCTCAACCTTCTCGACCTCGGCGGTCACGTCGATCTTTGCTTGATGGGCCGTCATGGTTGTTGATGCCGTTGCTGTAATGATGTCGGTGTTCATCTGCATTCGGAAGCTGCCCAGCAACGAACCGTGCTGCTGACGGGTCGTTCTGGATGGATTCTTATATAGCAGGAGACCTCATCAATACTCGAACCCGTGAACGAACGGCACTTCGGGAATCAAAAGTTGGGGTTCATGGTGGTTGAAGTCGCGAAACTAAACATTACCCCACGGGAACCATCAAGCGTGTGCGGGGATAAACGCATGGTCGTTGGATTTGGGGAACATCAGATGCAGAGATTTGTCTATGCCTGATAAAGGCAATGTTGAAGCCAAATCTGAGTTTGGGTAGCGTTGTCGATAATTGCCGAATTTGCCGAAAAAACAGCTGATGATGATTGATGTAAGCAACGTGGTGTTGTCTTTTTTTTTTTTCCGTTTTGCTGACAGCGGGGGGACCACGTTGTAGTAGAGGAGAAGAACCAGAAACCCCTGCCTGTAACGTGGAGGATCTTCAGGCATCGGGCCGGCCTGGAACGTGTGCTGATCTCGGCTGATAACGGCCCTGCAATCCAATCAATAGTGCCAGCCACTGCGCTGTAGATCCGGGGCCGGACTTCAGTCGAACCATGCCAGCACTTATTGGTACTACTAGGTGCTTACTACCTTAAGATCCTGCCGAGATTCTCCCTCTTAGCATTTCTTTCTGGCTGAGCTGATACCGTGGATTACTTTTGACCGAACCGACCGGCAAACTCGACTTGCAATTTCTCGTCTTCCAATCTCTTTCTTGTTTACTTTTGCCGACATGCAGCAGCCAGGTCGTCCCAGTCAATCACTAGAGGACAATGAGCGATTTGCATGGTGACGACGCAGCTCAGGACAACATCCCAGCACGACCTGGCCGACGAGTCCGCTCTCGGGTTGCTTGCCAGAGCTGCAATCGCCGCAAAGTCCGTTGTGATGTTGCTGAGACCAGCCGTCCCTGCTCCAATTGCCAGCGTGATGGCGTTGAGTGCATAGTCCTGCCACGCAAAAAACATCGGTAACTAACCCCTCCACCTCCCCCCTCCCCTCCCCTGTTATCTTGGTGAAGTGGTTTTGCAGTGGGATAGTCTTTCTGGGCGAGATCAAAACGTTCTGTTAGAGCGTGTGGTGATGGAAAGTGGCTTGTGAATGTGACTGATGATGAGTGTGATATTGCAATTAGGCCTCGTCGAACGCGTGCCAAGTTGGCTCACCTGGTTAAAGGTTAGTCGTAACTGATCCCCTGGATCCCTTCTTTTGCATGCTTACCAGCCTTCTGCGAATAGACCAGGACTCGTATCATACGGCCTCGCCAGAAGCTGGCTATGGTGGTCATTTGACGCCGAAACACTCAGATGCTGTCTCAGACCCAAGACATCTGAACGACTTGACCAGTAGTGAGGATGATCAGGATCATTTCACTGCACAAGGGCCGCAGGATGACACCATTATGCCCGATGATAGCTCATATACATATCTTGGTATGTCACTCCCTTCAAGGTTTACACTGTGGGGAGATATGGGGGAGAGTAGGTATGATCTGACACTGGCATCTCCAGGTGATAAACGGGGACCACGCTGTAACGTGTACGATATCTGCGAAGTAGCTCCACCGCAAGACTCTAGGCTCTATCTGCCGCCGAAGGAGGCCTCTCTTTCGCTGTACAAACCAAACCAGGTGGAATACATGCGCTCAGAAGGAGTATTCGCAACCTTATCCTTGGATGTCTGCGATGACATGATACACTGCTACTTCAAACATGTCCACTTTTTCCTACCTATTGTGGATGCCGAAGATTTCCTCAATGAGTACCACAGACGGGGTCCAGATCATATGCACGACCTCCTCTTCTGGAGCATGATGTTGGCTGCAGCAAATGTACGTTTCAGGCATCGGAATGTCTCAGCCAGACTCACTGCAGTCTCAGGATGGGCAAATAGGCGATATCGAAACTGACAGGTGACATGTATTAGTTTGCAGATGTCGATCTCCTAAGGCGAGCCGGTTTCAATTCCAGGAAGGCTATGAAGACTGCCATGTACGAACGTGCAAAGGTAAGTCAAGTATTTGTTCAAGTCGCAGCACCTTGCAACAAACATTACTGACGCGCAAGGATTCCAGTGCCTCTATGACCTTGATAGAGCCACGGAAAAGTTGAAACTGATTCAGTCCGTCTTGTTGTTGAGTTTCTGGTACACCGACCCCCAAGACCATACCGGAGCGTGGTATTGGATTGGCATCGCTATATCTCTCGCCCAAGGCATCGGTCTTCACCGATTCCCTCGCTCAAGCAACCGGTCTCCACAGCCATCACCACAGAGACAAGCCTTGATGCGCCGCATTTGGTGGGCATGTTTGGTCAGGGATCGCTGGGTTTCGTTGGCAAAGGGACGACCCATGCGTATTCACAGCGAGGACTGCGACACCCCGATGCCTTCTCCTCAAGACGTCCTCCATGAGCTGGACCGTATTGTCGATGAGGCAAGAGAACACTTCATACCTGCTGATTCCGCGGCTCTGACAGGCCTCTGGCTTCGATTCGTCCGAATCAGCGACATTCTCGGCGGCATACTGCGTCTACACTACCGTGTATGCGGACCGGACATCAGCATCACGGAAATCAACAGATATCAAAAGTACCTTGAAACCTTATCTGCGGTAAATTCTGGAATATTGGATGAATGGGACGATGCGCTCAGTATTCATGCGTATCAAATCGACTTGTTCTATCAGTACGTGCAGGGAAACCCCCCTCGGATCCGTGGTCAGTGGTGTCACTAACAAATATATAGGGCGACAGTTGCAATTTTGTATCGACCATATGCACTCAACGAGTCTACTCCCTTGCCTTCTGGGGCAACACCGGATTGGCATAAAGTGGCTTTGCGTCGTGCTCGCGATGCTGCGGCAAACACGAATGCGGTGATGCAAAGTCTGATAGAACTTGATGCCATAAAGTATTTGAAACCAATGATGTAGGTCATCGCTCCCATTCCGTGCCTGACCGACCAATGAAGCACCATCTCCTGATGTGTTTCTCTCTTGAATTGTGTAGAATCACCGCCATGATACCCGCGATGCAGATTCACCTCTCGGATTGCAAGTCGAAGAAACCTCTGATACAGGGACTTGCGAAACATAGGCTCCAGCTATGCATGCTCGTCTTATCAAGCCTCCGAGTAACATATTGGAGTGCCGACGTTATGTACAGGCTGTTCGACCGCGCTCAAAACATTCTCAGCAGATCAAAGGCCTTCCGCTCAGCCAACCTGCCTGGCCGTCAGGCCCAGACAGAAGTATCGTCTTCACCGCATTCCCTGCACAGGAGTGAAGGCGACTCCCCAGCGCCGGGCTCCCTTGGCTATCAGCACGAAATAGAAGGTCTACCCATGGCAGACATGAATCTGATGTCTGAAGACAACCAACAACTCTGGTTCACCGTGTCTCCACAGCTGAGCAATGTGGACCAGCTCTTGAGTCCTGGATTCTCCCTCTCCGAGGATGTCTTCCAGGACTTCTTCCCCAACTACGACGGCAGGGTATATGGCCAGCACATGGCGTCCATGTCGAGCAAGCCGATGGACGATATGATGTACAATAACATAGCTTTCTGATTTCTTTCTGATTTCACTTCTATCATAGGCATGGTTGCGTGTTTCGGTTATTGAAGCGTGTATTTAGTTCAATATAGACAGAACAATATCTCAAAGGACAATGCTAGGTGTGCTGGCTGCTGATGTTGGCTTATCTTATGCTTGGAAATCCATCCTGGTGGAACCAATATGCCATAATAGGTTGACTTTCATTCAGCCTCTTCCTGATGTGCTGGAGCATGGAATCGGCTGAGCATCTAGCTAATAAATCATCTACAATGAGTATCGACCAAAGAAGTTGACGATGATGGGTGTAGCGTTGTAGCTGGCAACATGGTGACCAGCAACCTGATTATCAGCGTTTGGTACGGTGCTCGGCCAGTCGTGACCAATGTCTGATTCGTAGTAATGCTCAACCAAGCCGGCACTCTCCCCGTCACCATAGCGATAAAGAACGGTATTGGGTGCTACGTCTGTGACGACGCTGTGGTCTCCGATGTTGTCACGCAGTGCCCAGTCCCGAACGAAGTGCTGGATCGAGGGCAGGCACTCGTTCTTGCGCTCGCCGCCGTTGTATGAAATGGTGGTGTCGTTGCCGCCGTGGAACTCGACGAAGGGGATGTTGTCGCGTTGGGCGTCGCACGGGATGTGGACAGTAGTCGGGTGGCATGGCAGGGTGTTGATGTAGAATGCTCCCGAGACTGGTGCGAAAGCCGCGATTCGGAGAGACATGTTGGCGTCACATGCCAGGACGTTGGTGAAGCCCGCGCCGTCAGACTTTCCTGTGGCG
Source organism: Sarocladium brachiariae (assembly GCA_008271525.1). Classification (NCBI taxonomy): domain Eukaryota; kingdom Fungi; phylum Ascomycota; class Sordariomycetes; order Hypocreales; family Sarocladiaceae; genus Sarocladium; species Sarocladium brachiariae. Next base: position 797,015 of record RQPE01000009.1, on the reverse strand, counting down.
TAGATGCGCGTGCTGTCTATGTTGTAATTCGACTGTGCGTAGTCGAGGATCTTGGCGGTGAAGGCGACGTCGTCCGTCGTGACGCCAGGGACGCCTTGCCATCTGTTCTACTCGGCGTTCAGCATATGAACCCCCCATTTTCAGGATCTCCTTCATGATTATATTTCGGACACGTTTCTTTTTTGGTGTGTGTATATGAAAAGGGAAAAAATGGCTTACATTGATACCCTGAGGATAGATCACAAACGATCCCTGGTTGTACTCGGAGCTAGTGAGCTGATCAAGAGCCAGCTGATCCTCTGCAGTTCTGAGACCGCCATGATAGGACAAAATGGCCGAGGTCGGCTGATCTGCGCTATAACCCGGAGGAACAAAGACCAGAAAACTGCGTTCTACGCTGTCACTGGTGATTGTGACATTGGAAACCTGACCTGGGGATTGGCCCGATGGGAGGTCTCGGCGGCATGCTGGCAATGCAGAGGCCTGTACCAGCGCAGAAAGAAGGACAACACTTAGGAACTTCATCGTCGTGGAGAAGATATTTAGAATTTTACTGAAAAGCAAGAAAAAAAAGACTCTCTGAAAGTTAACTTCTCATAAGGACGACTGGAAACCATACACCCTATTTACTTATACGTGAACATTGAACATGTTCCAGAGCCACGTTTGCCCACGGGCAGTCGGCAAAAAGGCACAACACGTGCTTTCACCTGCAAAGAACGAAAGACATGGACCCGGATGCTTGGGATAGGCTCAGCCCATGTGAGCGCGATGGTGCGCGTGGTTCGCCTGCGACTTGACTTCAAAGTTCAGGGGAGGGAGCATGGCGTTTGGCGATACTAGAAAATAAAGTTTACCGAATGTACCGAGATGCCCGAAATTCCCGAGATAGCCTGATTTCAGCACAGCTGAGCCAAAGGTCAAGCAAGAAAAGGGAAAGAAAAAGAGAGAAATCATGTCATCGTCGGATAGTCCCAGATGCGGTCCGAATCCAAGTTTACCGAATGGTGACGAGGCTCGGTAAAATCCACGACTCTTTTCGCGTTCACTTCTGATAACCCAACCAACCATGTGCCGTCCTTCCGTTCCTGTGTTTCCATTGTTTGGGAGCTATGGAAATCATTGGTTTTTCGACACGACAGGGGCAGAGATGAGAAAGCGATTCATTACATTATGTATGATGTCGTGTCGTATTTCGTGTCGTCAGTTTGGCCCCCCCCGCGTGCCATGTCGTCTCATTTAATCCCTTTATCAAAGCCCTGAGGCAGTCAGCAACGGAACCGAGAAAGCTCAAAACGCACAACGAATGAGTGTAAGAAAACGAGTAAAAGGAAAACATGTCAGACTCGTCTACTACACCTGACGGGCTGGAGCCGCGATTCTCTCTCTCACCTGCGACTCCGCGCTCCAGCAAGCTCCCTCTGGTCGTTGGCGGCATCCAGATCTACGTGTACGGGCTGGACAACTTGGACGGGCCGGGTTCCGAGGACATCGCCGTCTTGTATCTTGCTCACAACCGAACGAGGACTTATCTCGTCACCGAGGGTATTGCCCACGAGATCTTGCACAGGTACAGAACAGATGGCAGAAGGAAGAGGATGCGCATGATTGCCGTGACGATGAACATGAGGAATCATGGCGATCGGGAGGTAAGGTTCAATGATTGACGTGTAGAAGCTCCCCCAATTATTCAGTTTGTATTGAGCATTGCTTAGGTCAATCATCGAGCGAATCAAACCTGGTCCAAAGGAAACGAGAACCACGGGTACGTCAACCAACTGCAAGAATCTGGCATGTCATGTCACGGAAACACGGGCATCATATACTTCTCTACCTCATGTGTTTCTCTATCTAAGCCTTTCACGCTCCGCTGACGCTTTCCCGCTCAGCATGGACTTAATGTCTATGATTTCAGGATCAGCCCAGGACTTCAAGCTCGTCCTCGACTACCTGCCATCTTACCTCCCTCAGTTTCGCCACTTCCACAACATCATGATGGGGGTGTCATTAGGAGGCCACACAGCCTGGCGCATGGCCTCTCTGGCACCAGGGCAGTTCGAAGCGTTCGCGATCGTCGTCGGTTGTCCGAACCTGTCAGCGCTTCTCCTCTCTCGCCTCGGCGTGGACCCAGCGGCACTCGGGGTTGAAGAGGACGAGCTCGACACCGTACCGTACGACGAGCTGGAGAGGGTCATGAACGAGGAGCAGCGGCGAAGATGGCCGCGAGCGCTGGCGGAGCTGATGAGAGAAAGCGATAGGAAACTCAAGGACGAGTTCCCGCAGAGAGTGCCGTTGCTGATGTGCAACGGCAGGTATGATACCCTTGTGCCCGCCCGGTTTTCAGAGTCATGGCTTGAGCGAAGGAAGACGGTCATGAACGGGACATATGCGACGAAGAGTCACGCCAGGCTGTTCGTGCAGGATAACACGGGTCACAGCTGCACGAAGGAAATGGTGGCGCTGATCGCAGACTGGCTCGGGATCCTCTATCAAGTATGAGTGCAACTTGAGATTATGAAATATCACGAACGTCACGACGTGCTGCGTTGGAGATGCACTTGGTGCCTCCCTTTAGATGTATACACACGTACGTCTACACACATATATTCAGGCTGCATGCGGACTTTAATGTTCAGTCATCCGACACTTATCGATCAAACGCGAGAATATACCTGAAAACCTGCCAAGGCCGTTGTCAACTTCACAAATGACTCTGTTGAATCGAGCAGAATTCGTAATTGCGTCATGTAATTCTTCATGTACAATCTACACTATACAAACTTGTACGAGCAGGTCTTTCACCAAACATTCATTGTTCCCCTGGTCAACTATCTGGGATGGCCCTAGATTGCACCGAGGACGTACTTAAGACCCTCCCACTGCTCAACACCACTGGCGACGATCTGGCTGGCGGGCAGAACGAAGCCGCTGGAGCCGCTGCTGGGACCAGGGCGGAGCTCAATGGTCCAGGAGTACTCGGCATTCATGTTGCCGCTCATGTAGTCGGGAGAGCTACCGGTAGTCGCGTAGAGGGTCGAGCAAGAAGGCCCGTAGGTCCAGCGCGTGTTGCTGACGGCGCCGATGCGGGAGGCGGCCGTGCCGGCGACGGACATCTGCTGAGCGTGGTTGGGAGCGCGAGCCTGGCAGTTGTATCCGTACGGCAGGAGGATGTACTGGCCGAAGCTGTGCCAGTCGATGAAGAGCTTGATGCCCTGCGAGCGGAAGGTCTCGGTGAAGGTGGTCAAGGCACGAATCTCGGGAGTGTCGCCAGCAGCGACGCCCTTGTACGTCTCGGAGCAAGGGGAGGTCGAGGCACCACCGGGGGTGCTCCACTGGAAGTTCCTGTTTTCTTCGTGTCAGCAGCTGGTGATCTCGACCAAGGGGACTATCTCAGGCCTTGACGCACCAGTTACGGTTGCCGTCAGTGCCGACGCAAGTTGACCCAGACCTGGGCTGGCGGTTCTTGCGCCACAGACGGTCGGTGCTCTGCGTGTAGACGAAGCCGTCGGCTATGCAACTGTCAATACTCTCCATGTCGTCAAGGACTTTGAACTGGATGGCAGCTTACGGTTGACGAATGGCACGATCACAATCTCGTACTTGGTCAAGAAACCCCTGACGAGGGAATCGTTGTTGAGCCAGCCAGCAGCAAGCTGACGAGTGAGGTACTCAACCACCTGTACACTTGTTGTCAGTCGGGTTCGGAAATCCATGGTACTGCAGCCAGGTCGACTCACGGCAGCGGAGATCCATTCACGGGCATGGACAGTGCCGTGGAAGTAGATGACGGGCTTGCTACCCTCGCTGGAGCCGAAGAGCTTGATGGCATAGATCTCGCGACCCTCGTACGAGTTGCCAACGCTGACGATCCTGGAGTTGCTGGGAAGAGCAGCCTGGATCTGGTTGAAGAACGTGCGGTGCTCAGCCCAGGGTCGGTACGCGCTGAACCAAGACTCCGCAGGCAGAGAGGACTGGCGGGCGTCAAGCTTGTGATCGTCTCCTGATTATGCCGTGGTTTCGTTAGCCGTGGTGTTCAAACGCCAAGAGAAGAAAAAGAAAAATAACGTTGTGCAGGGGGTTCTTTACCGTAGAACGACTCGACAACACCCTCCTCCGCCAGGTCGACGCCGAGATCGTCGACAATGGTCTCGAAGTCAAGTCCCAGGGCCTCGAACTCCTCAACGTCATCCGGAGAGATGGCGACATCGAGGTGGTCCGAGTGGCCGCAGGTCATCTCAACAGTGTTGAGATCAGCGACCTTCTCCCGCAGATCCTCCTCGCCATCGGCAGAGTGAATGCGGAAGACCTTGAAGCCATCGTACGAGACTCTCTCGGCCACGGCAGACGCCGCGCCAGCAAGAAGGAGTGCAGCCTGGAACCTCATGTTTTTTTGATCGGAGAAGAAAAGAGTGTTTGTCCCTTGGTCTCTGGTGAAGATCCTGCAACGGGGGGGAGCGGCTGAGAGAGAGCCCAGGCACAGGCTTTTATAGAAACTTACATCCTTGGCAGAACACCCCTAGTCAAGTCTATCTTATTCGGAAGGACACGATCATGCGCGAGATTCCCTCATGCGGGAGGTTGGAGCTATGACCACGTCCCCGGCCGACTCAGGTCGAAATGGCGCAAGATTTACACGAGGGCGGCCGATGGCGCAACCTTCCCAGTTCACAGAAAGCGGCAGGTCGCATTCAGCAGCGGTAAACTCGAGCTTCTAGAATAAAAACTACGTACATTATCACATATATCTAGGTAAGGTAAGGTAAGGTACCTAGTACGTGGGGAGGGCTCTTGGCTTGCTACGAAAGGGACCCTCTCGGCAGGTCACCCAGTCTCGGCAGGTCAATGAGCATGCCAGAGATGATAGCAAAGTGCCTTTACACAGGATCGCCTGTCTGTGATTGGCAGCTCAGATGGCAGATCGGGCTGGAGGCCCCTCCGTTTGTCGCATTGGTTCAAGCAGAGTGGGTGGGTTCTAGGGCGAGGTTCTGTATGGCTTCAGAAAAAGTCAAGACACGGGCCCTTTTCACTCGGCAATGGATTACAGTATGCGGGGGGAAAATGGAGGGGGTTCATGATCAAGCATGTTATTTAACTTCGGTACCGGCTTGATGTTGTGATTGCTTCCAGCTTCCTTTTTCGGAAGGGCTAGCTGAGGCGGTATACGAAAGCCAAGAAAAAAACAAACCTTGTTCCAGGCCTTCTTTAGTGATGCCCAGAGCGAACTGGATCTACGAAGATGCGCCAATTGCAGATCAGTGGTCATAGTGTTCAGCAGCTCTGGTGACTTGTCGTTGCGAAGTCAGTACTATCGAGTAGGAGGAGTCAATTCTCTCTGGCAGTTCAGCGATGAGAGGCACCATCAAGCAAGCCACAGGAACGATAGTAACGACATGAGCTTTATGCACAAACGGCACAACCAGTAACTGTAGCGAGCTGCACCTACCGATCAGGTACATAACTACCCATAGCACCTAATTACCTACTATACAAGGATAAGCCTCGTGATTCGGCAGTGGTTTCACATCGTCACTATCTGCTCTTCGACCTTCCACATACGGACTTAAACCGAAGCCGCCACTGGTGCCCACTCTCAGGCAGGCCAGAGAGTAGACTTACGTAGATTATTTGTGGTAATCTTGAAGATGGCAGCTCTGTTATTTTGACCGCTCTGGTGGAAACTATACATGCTTAATCATAGTACGTACTTTGTTCGGTGTAAATGATCGACCCTCTTTTGGGCCTCGGAGTGGATGTGGATCATGAGGGCATTGCTGTAGAGCATCGTCTGCTATTTGGGCATGATTTGACCACATGGTTCCATTCTGAAGTGATGCAAAATAGTCCTAGTTCCCTAGGCTAAAATTGTTGAAAAAAAGAGAGCAGGTCCAAACGCATAGATCTCCTACAAGTGAAGAAGCGCACGCTCATGTGGCAGAGCATAGTGTCGATGGTTCAATAGCAGGACTTACAACCGAGCCCACTGCTTGCTGCGAATGGCATGCATTGGTCGCTCATAAGATGACGACGCTTCCCTTTTTATTCACCAGAACGTCGTGACGTATGCTAGACACTCCAACGACTACTGATTCTTTTTTGAGCATATTCAGGGACGCTTTTCCATCAATCTCCCAGGTCAAATTGAGACAACATTGCGACACTTTCTTGGCTTCTGTCCGCATGGTCAGCACTGGGACAACTATTGTAAGCAAGATTAATCTCCTATGATGGCCAACCTACATCATCGGGGAAAGAAACTCCATCTGAACCTTTCAAGGTCAAGAAAACCCATCTCCAAGAAGCCTAACCATGCCAGTTTCGGTTTGGGTAGGGCATGTCTCATAAAAATGGAACAAGAACCACGGGGTTGCCCCTCGTACCTGAGCATAGCATTCCAGCGCATCGAGCGAACTTCGTCTGGAATCTAGCTGGTGTACCAACGGATGCTACCAGGCTGTTGGAACCCAGAGTAGACTGGCTACCATGAACTTGACCGGGAGCTTAAACTCTCAATAGCTCAGGGCCGCGTTCCCTTTCAGTATTAGACCGTTGCGGGGGAGAATAGAGCGGCCGCCTCCAAAGCGAATGGAGGCACTTTGCCTGGCAGCAAACTATGGCTTTATTAAAAGTTAAATTTCTCACTCGCTTTTATCTAATACAACTGATCGCAAAAAAGGGCTGGGAATGAATCAGTAGAAGGTTGCTGTCGTTTTGCCGTGAAGCTCCAGCACAATTTGACCAGAAAGCTCGGGGGTGTATGATACCTTTCCCCGTCCCCTGAACAGGTAAGCAATCTATTTACCGGTATGTCTTTTCTTGCTGCTACTTGAATCGCGTCTGTAGATATTGCAAGGCCACCGACGATACGGTAACATCAATCAGAGCAAGCCTTTGTTAAGAAGTCCTCAGCCTGAGATCACAGCAATCGAGACAGTTGCAGTAATAGTTGCTCCGAAGGATGGTAGAGACATCACCCAACATGTACTTGTATGTTTACTTGTAGCATGGAACACTCAAGCTTTCAAAGGTGAGTCGTCGCCACGTGCAAACCTACTTACCTCTGGTCAAGCGCCTGGAGGGGTGAGTTATCCCTTTGGCATTCCAGCCGACCCGACATTTGGGATCTTACCTGCATGCTGTTCAAGCACTCGTAGCCCTAATTACGCCACTTGACTGAGGCGTCTGTTGTGGCTGAGAGTTTGGCACCGATTATTTGAACTTTGACCCTTGCTGCTCTGGATTTCCCATGACAACAGCTCACGGAAACCTCAAGTACTAGCATGGAACACCACCTACACTCTCTGGAAACTCGTCTCTGTAGCAACTTCTATGTGCTAGACTGTTATAGGAGGCGCTGATCTCCTCTTTCATCCTTCTCTAGCCCTGCAGCACTTGATCTGTGGAATGATTCTATACCACCATATCTTCGTTTCGGTCGGTAAAGAGCCTTCTGTAAAGGCTATTTCGACTCAAGCCGTGTGGCTTCTTGGAAAAATATTGTATATGCTGTCCCCCAATAGCAAGGGTCTTTGGGGCTATTGTTCTCGTGGTAATAGCCGAAGAATAACATGTTTTGAAGTAACACTGGGTCTTGCATGAACCAATATATTGTTATCAATACCTACAAATCTGCATTTTCTTCTTGCCCCTCTACTTTCTGTTGCTTCTCGGTGCTTTTCTCTTTATACGGCCATCAGCACCATGCGCCATCATTATCCTACTTCCTGGCTAAGCCTGGCTTTATGCAGCTCTGCCTGGGCCCATGAAGACATCTGCCGCAATCATTATGGCATTTTTCACAATGACCCCCACGGTCGCAGCACTTGCCATGAGCTCGTCTCGGTCATAATCGTCGGAGAGAAGCCAAAGAACCCCTGTCGAGGTTGTATAAGTCGTCCATCACATGAATGCGCTCACTGTGTTACAGTTGTCGGGCCATGCACAACTAATATCTCAGTCCCTATCACGCAGACTGTGGTTGAGAGTGGGAAAACGACAGTTTATATCCAGACTCCAACAGAGGCTGTTGTCACATCTGCTTATAGGAACATCGGCTCGACCGACATAGCCAGCAAATCTGCAGCGGATACAGTCAGCAACTACAGAAGCAATGCTACTACTTCAGCGGCCTTCGCCATCTCCACCTGGAGTCCTGAAATGCCTGCTGTCATTGACGGCTATCACATCTGGGGCTGCGTGGTTGGATCTTCCGACCTCGTCCTCCAGACATCGTCTCCTGTTATGACACTGCAGCGATGCGGTAGCAGCTGCTCTGGCCGCACTGGGTTTGCGGTCTATCAGGAGGACTGCTATTGTGCGGATGATATTGTTGCTAATACACGTGTTGAGAACAGCCAGTGTGATCTCCAGTGCCCGGGTGATAAGAGTCAGATCTGCGGCGGCCTCACCCGACATGGGCGTCGACAAACCCGTGCGAATTACATGCTGCTTATCGCCTATGTACACTCCAACCAAACTTTTACCACAGATGGCTCTACCTCCGACTTCCCAATCTCCAGAACGTCAGGATTCATTTCTGACTCTGCAGGTCTAACATCTATAGAACCGAGCGCAGTAACTGGACGAGCAAGCTCGACCGGGACAGGAACAGCGACCTTCCGTTCCGGAGACTCGGTACATATGGCGATGTATACTGCCGCAGATACTGTAACAGAGGCTAGGACAACTACCGATATAGAGACAACAACGAGGCCGAGCTTCAGAGGCTCTACAAGTTCCACGACAAGTACCGCAACAGATACCTCAACAGACACAGCAACGGACACAGCAACAGACACAGCAACAGACACAGCAACAGACACAGCAATAGACACAGCAACAGACACAGCAACAGACACAGCAACAGACACAGCAACAGACACAGCAACAGACACAGGAACAGATGCCTCAACAGATGCCTCAACAGGTACTGTAATAGATCTTGCTATAAGTACAAGTGCAGATATTACAACAGGTACCTTCACGGAAATTACCACGGACAACAACAGCCAGGTTGCGTTAGCTATTGTTACAGATATCTCAACAAATCTTGGCACGCATGCTGCTGCAGCTATCGCAACAACTACTGCTACGGATCCCAGAACGAGTACTGGTACAGACGCTGCCACGGATACAGATGCTGCCACGGATACAGACGCTGCCACGGATACAGATGCTGCCACGGATACAGATGCTGCCACGGATACAGATGCTGCCACATACACTTCCACTGGCGCTGCAATGGCTACGACTACAGCTATCGCAGCAGATGCTAGCACGGATACAGCTACAGGGACCGCAACAGATATTATAACTAGAATTGGCATACTAGTCGCGGACAGTTCAAACTCAGCAAGCTCTACAGATAGTGCCACGGGTACCGCTAAATCTGTCACGACAAATGGTTCAACAGATGCCTCAACAAACACTGGCACAGATACCGCTATATCTACAGGAGTAAATACCGGCACGGACACTGCAACAGATACCACTACCGTTACTGGCTCGGATACCGGCACGGGGACTGCTGCAAGTCTTTCCACAATAACCGCAGTAGAGACTCTCAAGGACATCACCACAGCTACCACGAAAGACACCCTCACAAGCATTGCCGTAGATACCGCCACGGATACTTCGATATGGAGTACGAGAGCCACATCAAGTTTAAGCTCTTCCAGCTCTCCAGAGTCTTCCCCTGATGCTATGACAAGATCTAGGACAGACACAGCGAGCCTAATCTCTGGAGTCTCTACAGATTTCGCCACGGATGCTCCGCTATGGAGCGTGAGAACTGCATCAGGCCCAGACTCTTCCCGAGGCTCCATAGAGTCTTCCACTACTATTACAGCAACACCTAAGTCAGAAACAGTAAGCATAAGTTCAGGAATCTCTGCGGATACTGCCACATATACTTCGACATGGGGCATAAGAGCTGCATCAGGTTCGGGGTCTTCTGAAAGCTCTCCAGGGTCTTCCACTGCTTTTACAGCAACCTCTGCAGGTACTGCCACATATGCTTCGACATTGGATATGAGAGCTGCATCCGGTTCAAGCTCCTCTAGAGGCTCTATAGAGTCTTCTACTACGGTTATAGCAGGATCTGGGACAGAAACAGCGAGCACAAGCTCTGGCATCTCCACAGATACTGCCACGCATACCTCGACATCGAGCATGAGTGCGACACCAACTCCAACCCCCGTGGGCTCTGGAAATGCCTCATCAACTATACCACAACAGATACTACAGCAGCTTCTGCAACTACAAGAGGTGCTGCAGCAGATGATCCAACAGATCCTCAAGCTGCAACAGACAACGCAGCAGTAATTGAGACCCCCCTGCCACCGAAAATTGGATCTACGGCCCTCCCTGCGACCGGCACTACGACGGGCTCCGAAAGTGGAACAGCGAGGTCAACCTCAGGAGGCTCTACATTTACTCCTACGGGCGATCCCAAGCGACCTTTGAGTCTACATCAACAATAGTTTCGACCTCAACATCCGGCGCCTCTGCAGACATCAGCCGTGTTTCCACCTACTTGTTCGAGGTCAAGGCCATAATTGCCTTGATAACCCCATATATGGAATCATCTTCCTGACCCAAGCCCTCCGATATGTCGGGATTGGAGCGGGCGACCTACGAGGGTTTCCTGTCACAGCCTACAAAACATGACTTGTACCTGACGATTGTGATGTAAGGGCTTGCAAGTTAACTTTGGTCACCAAGCACGGATGGTAGATCATGGAGCGCAAAGACGATCTCCACGCAGCGTCCCGGTCACATATCTGAATATAACAACAAGTTTTCTTTTCATGTCCCACCCCAAAAGGGAAATATTTTAGCGTTTCTTTCATGGCCACGCGTACCTGTCTCTAGTCTATCATTGGACGACGTCTTTCTTTCTGTAGCCTGTAAGAACCCTTCTCGCTTCGAAAAAGAAATGCGCCCCACCCACCGCATCGACATCATCCGTTACCTGTCGTAGCAAGGATCGGTGGGCTTGACTCATAACGTGGCCATAACATATAGGAGCGTCGGCAGTGACGCAGGGCCATTCGTTTTAAGTCTTGCGCAAGCTAGGCTCAGGAGTTGGAACCTCGGCCAATGGATAGCCGAGAGGTCTCAAGGTCCTTCTTCTTCTGCCAGTCCGAGAGCAACCCATCTTCCGTCTCATTTCATATAGTTTAATAAGAGTGAAGCATGGACGGTCTATGTCACTACTGTCTAAGCTGGACCTGGCTAGAATCTTTGCTCTCTGAGGAACATCCAACTGGATCTATTCTGCCCTTTTCATAATCAGCTCAAGTGAAAGCCCAGTGCCACACATACCTCGACATCGAGCCAGAAAGTGGCCTGGAAAGCCAGTCTCACCTTGGCCGGATGCACAGGCCTCAGGAGCTGCAGTCTGTCTTCTTGTCCACGGTATTGAGCAGGGGGCTTAGAGACTCCTTACAATACTAAGAGGTCAGTGATATAATGCGGAGATTTCAGGAGCCGGCCTATGAAGGGGCTCAGAATCCGACCATGTTCACTTCAGCTTACATCAGTCTCGATCGCGGCTACCCCTGCCATTGGTTAATCAACCTCGCTTTTAGGTGAACGAAGGATTGTTCAGTCTCAAAGTTGGAAGACGAATTCGAAGATGCCCATTTTGGGATTAAATTTATTCTTGAAAGACGATAAAAAATCAAAATACCGCAAACTCCACAGCTATGCTCCTGTCACTGCCCGCTATACCGGTGAGTGAGGCTTCATCAATATGAGGCTGATATCACTCCGCTGCTGATGCTCCATTTCGAATGTCTCTTCCACGGATATGCCGTCATGAATGCCCCCCCTTGCCGGCACATCCTTCCCGTTGATGGTGACACTTCTTGATATGCCCTTGATCCCATAGGTCGGGGTCGGCGGGAGAGGCTTGCTCGACAAGCTACGGGTCGTCCGAGAGACTTGGGAGTCCTTGCCTGACTGGCGGTACCATTTGTTCGAGTCGCGTACGGTTGTCCCAGCGAGGACGGGCCAGAGCTTAACGAGCAAGAGTCGCACAACCGGAAGACATGCACACATGATGCCGACGCCCATCTCGATGCAGGACCAGAGGTAGATTTCGCCGAGAGCCCTCGTCACGTTATCCTTCCGCGTGTAGAGGAATAGGGACTTGAGCCGGAGAATGCTCATGACAGTGACGCTAGTTGCTCACAGTTAGCGCTCCTGCTGCTGCTGGCGGCAAATGCTGGCTACAATGTGGCCGAGGAGAAGGAGACACTCACCACGCGCCGAGGCAGAACATAACGGCAACCCCAACCTTCTTCTTCCAATGAAGCTGTAACTTCCGCAGCTCCCAGAGAGGGATGGCCAGAACCCAGAAGTCGAGGGCGATGTTACTTATAGCGTTCGCCCAGACATAAGCTGCGTCGCTGACGCATTTCCCCTGGTGCAGACCATCCCACTGCGTCCAGAGGTACGAGATAGGGGTGCAGACGAAGATGCCGAGGAAGATAAAAGTCATGCCCCAGCAGGTGATGAAGACGAATGTCGCCCACAGGAGTCTGTTCGTGCTCCTTGTGGTGAATATGCGCATGTAGAAGGCGACGAACGCCAACTTGATCAGGGTCGTCTGCAGGAAGTACATAATCGCGACAACATACCAGTACCTCAAGAAATTGGTGATCTGGTCGGCGGTCAAGGTCCACATGTCCTTCCCGATCCCGCTGGGGATGGTTCCCTTCATTAAGATGACAAGCTGAGGAATGATTGTCAGAGTGGTTGCAGAGAGGAGCCAGTCGTCCAAACCCAGATCCAACTTCATGAAGAGCTTGTATAGTATTCTGATAAGTGCCAAAAGCGCCGCGAACGCGAACATGGTGAAGGACAGAACGATGAGCTGGTGCGAGTGGTCTCGGACTGGTGCTCCGCAGGAACTAAGGCTGATGTTCTGCGTTGCTGTAGCACAATGTCAGTATCCGTAAGGGAGGGCTTGCCGCAGAGCTGGCGGAGGAGAGGAGAGACGGGAGATCCAAGGAATGGAATGCGTACATAGACTCTCAATGACTGTACATGATGATACAACACAATCCGTAACAGTATTCCGGAATTGCAGGTCATTGCAGATGCACGTGCTGTTCAGCGGGGAGCACAACTGAGCCGTGAAGGCTTTGAGGATACAGGTTTGCTATTTCTTCTTTGTCAGTTGACTCAGTTCGGAGCAGAAAAGGAAAGGGGTGCGGAGCATTTCTTGACATACGGCGCATGATGGATAGCTACTGAAAGTTGAAGTCAAGTCTTGTGCTGCCGCCAGCGGTATCAGCACGCCTAGCAAAAGCGGAAGGGCACGCATGATGCGAGACAAAAGCTCGGGGTGAACGGTACAGTGCGTTACCAATGCTGGGGGACCACGCAGTATGACACAAAGACGCAGAGAGTAAGCGAGAGGGTCCCAAACCCCCCTCGAGATCGGACTCAGGGATCGAGTGGTCGTTCATGGGGGTTTAATAGAAAAAAGAAAAACGCATCCGTCCGAGCTACGGCTTGGCAGGCCTTGCGAGGAGAGTCCAACGGGTGACGCTAGATTCGGTAGTCGAGGCTCACCGCAGGAGGGGAGTTTTCTCCCAGAATGCTCTGTTTCACTACACGTCTGGTCCGATATCCTTCCCGTCCGAGAATCCCTCTTCCGGAGTTATCGCCTGCGCTTATCCATGTCGAGGCTTTCCAGACAGGGGGGATCACCCACTCCCACGTGTGGCGTCCGTTACATCGAACCCATCTACGGTCTTATAACTGAAAGTAGAAACGCGTCAGGGGCCATCCAGCGACGCCACTGCAACATTGGTGAGGGGGTGGGTTCGATTCATGCGGTCGTAGTGAACTTTGCTAGTGGTTGGGTTTTCGATTCGGGGGAGACGAAAGAGTTGATCGATTTTGCCTGACTGCCCTGCACCCCACTGCTGGGACCGAACTTGTCACAAAATGAAAGGCAAGAAAAGAAAAAGCTGCCACATTTCGTACACCTTTTTCCAGTGTGCAGATTGGGTGGTGGGAACGTAGGCGATTGGCTTCGGGGACTCCATCGCAGCCTTATGGTTTGACTTTGTGGGATGTAGATTCGAGAAGAGAGGGCACACGCACTAAGGTGCCCTAGGTTGTTGGTACAGTGCTTGCTTGCTGCTACAAGGCGTCAATACCACGTGGGGGGACACAAGTCCGCAATCACTATCAACGTGTGGGTTGGGTACTACCTACTAACATATGGACAGTACTACTAACATATAACTACTCCTACAACTAAATTGTTAGTTGTATTACTACTCCATGTGGCATATCCCAGTCTAGTCTTTTCTGCCAACTACCGCCACAGGTTAGTCTGCCCGTATCGGGCCTGACGGCGGCGTTCTAGCACGTGGACCGGAACCCGTTGGTGCGACGCCCCGATTGCTGATGTGAGAAATGACTGAGAGTCCAAACGGTGAAGATCCATCCAGCCGCAATCGTTAGGGCCAGAACTGGATATTGGAGGCTCGGCGATGAGGCTGCGGACTTAGTGAGTAATGCCCCGGCCTTATCACGACTTTTTATGAGGCCAGACTGGACTCCAGATTCCAGAACCCAGAAACTCTTCTCACCAAGGGAAATCGGCGCCTTGGTCGACGTGGTGCTCCCTCCGGCTCCCCCGGCTGATCGACTTGTGAACCGTGGCACACCGTCGTTAATCAAGGGTACTGTACATACATACCTATGCATGTTCAGACAGCACAGGCAACAAGAAACTCACTCGTGGTATTAGTGGCATGCAAAAGAAAGCATCGTATCTCCTCGTTTGCCATCGAGACTGAACAACAGAGAAGACCCTTGATCAGGAAGGTGTTGGACCTGGCAAAACCCCACACACTGAAGCCTGTACCCGCGCTCACACGAAACCACTGGCAGCCCCAGAAAATATGTACGATGCTGCAGCAGATGGTCGTTACTTGGACATGGACACCACCAGCATGACCAGAAGAGAAGAAATCCATCTCGCTACATCGATGTGCATGCCATGTTCCTGTTGTAGGCTGTCCAGTTTTTTTCCCGTCACATTTTCAACGACTGCAGGGTGGTACTCGGCAAAGCGTCGCAGCCTGTCCCTGATACAGCAAACACATCGTTGTGTGTTGTTCTCTCTGAGTCCAACTTCTTCGAACGACGATGATGTTTCCCCTCCTCCCCACCCTATGCTCCACCACGATTCCACGCGCGCGCAGCAGGAGACTCGAGCCTAGGCACGCAGCGTGCTGATGATCTGGGGCGGATGCCCGCAATACGTACTGGTACGGATACCGGGCATATGGGCAAGATGCCTGCGTTTGGTGGAGCTTTTCTATCCACACAAAACCCTGCCTAAGCTGCGAATGGTTTGGACGTTGCCACCCCTACCTGCTTAACACCTATCACTAAAGGGAGTCCTAGCTGTACTGACACAGTTTTCCGGTCATGCTGTTTATCTGAGCCGGACCGATCGAGAAAAAAAGACTTCGGTGATGTGAACCGTCCATTTTGGCTTAACCTTGTCTTCAGGAATGTGAAAAACTGGTAGTTAGCGGAATGCTGTGCTTTACCACAAGGCTGGCTTCGCTTAGACGTCAACGAACAAAGCTGCCAAGGGGTTCCCACCCTTTTCTTTCTTCGCTGAGCTCGTGCCGGAAGAAGCCCCTGGCCGAAAGTCAAATTCTCCCCGAGGCTTTTGGTCGATCTCTCCTCAGGTCTGTTTCGTGTACAGCGTAGTCTAGGAACAAGCGCGAGTCAGAGTCAGTCGGCCCAGCGTCAGCAGCGAAACTGCCCTAGGAGGTTAGGAGGCGAATACAATATACGGACCTATATGTTATGGGATTCACACCTAGATTTCCAACCAATACCATATCCACAAAGAAAAAAAAAAAAAAAATCCAGATTGATTCAAGCCTCGGTTCTTGGCATTCTTCTTTCCGTTTTCCCCTCCACCGGTCGGGGATTCATGGAGACCCCTAAAGTCTATTGAGTTAGCGCAGAACTACCAAAGAACGGACTAATGACTTTGATGTAAATGCGGCTTCATCACTTACAGAAGTCCTCACGTCGTTCAACAAGACCCTCAGGGTATGACGACGCCGCGACCAAGAGACGTCTACGTACTAGTCTTACCTGACAGAATCTCGGCTGGAAGAGGCCATAGCATCATCACCACAAAGGAGATAGAGAGAAATTAGTTCAAGTCCTATTACCCCGCTATGTTCCTCTTGGCGCCACGTGCATACAAGACTCTTGAACTGACTATTGACCTGGTGGCGCAAGTTTGTTTTCAGTGGCATCTCGCTTCGCGACCTGATAAGGTGGCGGCGACAGCGGTGGTCAAGGAAACAGCTACAGCAAGCAGATACACAGGACGATAGCCAAGAGGATTCGGGAACGTTACAGCCAGCTCGTCATCATTTGGCATGCCTTGATCCGGCGCTCTCCGGCATTCGCATCTTATGCGTATTTGTGCTTTTTGTTGTGTTGCAATCTGGATGGCGCGTGGGCCCGTCGACGAACTTGCCAGGATACTTATCGAGGATGACAGGCCAGGATCAGCTTGTCTTGGCCATGAACAACGTGACTGTGCGCCCCTCTCACACCCCCCACCGTTGAGGTACCAATAGGTTGTATTATCGAATTGACCATTGTCCGGTGGCTTATTAGCGTCAAGGAAAAGGGCCCAGTTGCGATGTTGAGCAAGATGCAAGCCAAGGAAACTGACCGTTGCCCTTAACATAGTTAATATAGCTGGGATCATGGCCTCTTTATAATTCCCAAGAGTCATCAAAAGTAGTAAAGATCTTTTGTAGATGGAAGAGAGGGAGAGGAAAGTGGCGTTTCCTCCTTGGATAGCAAGTAAAATGCACCTTCTGTTATTATCCTTGGCCCTGACTGAGCTCCAAGGGTTGCCAGAGTCTTTAGCTCTGCCGGCCACTTTCTTGGCTGCATCTTATGTCGACCTTAGACTCGGGAGGAGGCTTCTCGCAGGGAGGAGCAGAATAGAAAGAGGCACCGTGAGGTTTTTTCTCGAGTCCATCTCAAACCAGGAGTAGAGGCGCATAGCTGCCTCAACTCTCATTGCTACGAAGGCTCCGACAAGGAGGAGCAGAAGACTGCTTGGCAAAAGTCATATCGATGTTGCTGTCTGATATATGAAATGTTGCCCTGCGCTACTGTCAAATATCGCCTCTTGGACAGAAATATATCCTCTCTTCTTTCACTTCACCTGAGTTCTCATTAGCCTCTATCACTCGCTGAGTTTTGCACTGCACCCAACTATGAGAGCCTCGATCTAGCTCTGGGAGTTCGGTTGCGCCAGGTAGCCTGCGTTTGAGAAGTTGAATATGCATCTCTCATCGAAGCTCATCGGCCGCTGAGACTTACGGCCAGGGGGCCAGAATGAGTTCCTGCTGCTGATGATGGGGCGATTGACTATCGGATTTGCAAGTTGGTTGGGCACAATACTACTCACAAAGCGCGTTACATACCTATCTAGTCTTCATAAGCATTGGAAGAGTTGGAATTGGAAGGCATGTCGCTTATGTAGATATACCCATGTTCGTCTCTACCAGCACAGGCTAAGGTATTACAACTTGTCTTGCGCTATGCATTGACATCTCTAGAACCGTCAAATAGCTGAATCTGACTACCGTTCACCCCTGGTGAGCAGCCTTTAGAGCCCAACTACAGAGTTCGGCGGCATCCCCTTCTCTATCGAGAACAGAACCCAACGTCTGCCGAACTGGATCGGTGACGGTTGCAAGAAATACTACCCTGGACGTCTGAGTTGTCGGTCATATCAATTGCCGTGTCAGGGAGCATCTCCCCCTCCTTCCACCTATTCAGGGTGTCCTGCCCCTAATGATTGTAGTTCAATACTTGGCGATGCGGCAATGTCTGTGCGAGAGAGAGATACCCCCGCAGCTACAAGCGACTGAGAATCCTCATGACAGGGATACATACATGAGGAACGGGGAACCCCACCTGCAGAACTGCGTGGCTTGTTTGATTCACAAGTGAACGGCACCTTGATGACCGTACAATCATAGTGTCTTCGATATGTTCAAACTCATTTGATAGGCGTTCCTTTGTGAGGTGCTTTCCTCTTGCTCGCAAACTCGACTTGCAAACATGACCCAACCAGTAGGCACGTAAGGCAGAAAATGATGGGATGAGGTTAAAGTCTGGACAACGTACGATAAGCCGCGGATTCTTGGAAACAGTCAGCAAGGGCTTGTAAGAATTGCGAGTCAAGTCCTGGACCAAGCATCTTATTGCTGCCGCAAGCTTGAAAGGCGGATATAACACTAGGTCGCCTGATTGTTTTATATAGTCTATCCTCTTTGCCTTGTTATAACCGCCTGACTTTCTTCCTCTTGCTCCACAAGTGCCCCTCATGCCATTATCTCCAGGGCAGGACTACCGGTGCAAATGACCAGTGAAGACGACATTGAGTGATTCGTTCGGTCTTCCGAGTACGAAACACCCGTGTTCCCCTGCATTTTTGGTGATCGGCATAAAGCTACCGTCTCGGTCATGATAGATTTGACATCAACATCGATTACGACATAGGGCCTATCAGAGTGGACATATAGATAGCTGGACTAGGTTGATATCATCGTTTCCCGTCGCCGTCGAGAGTTATTTTATCCGCAGGTCGAGTATGTAACCCGGGTGCAGGTCCTGTCTCATTGCTTAGGCGCAATTTTGATACTGTCCTGAAGGAACGCAGTTCGAGGTTTTTATTGCTGTGTTACAGGCGATCGCGATCGCTCATTGGTTTGCGTTGACTACCCTACTGAGGAGCAGGCAGCGATATTGCAGCTTATAGATGGAAGAGACTGTGCGAAGAAAATCCCCATTCCGTAAAAGAAAAGCCATAATCATAATGAGAAAGTTTCACCGTACTGTAGACATTCACATTGACAGCCTTAGCGACTGCCCAAAAATGGAAAGGCCTTTGTCATTTACGAAGTTATGGCGGTATATCGAGATTCACATTTCTGGAGAGATCTTTGGATAGATTTTGCTTCAGATCCTCGATAGGCATATCGTATACAGCTGCCTTCAATCAAGGCATTATTGTTCTCCGCTGTGTAGATACGTTAAGTGGAAAAGGCTGTATGGCATTGATAGACTGATTGAGTGATCGTAGAGATGGTAAAGGGGAAGGGTACCTATCGGGTGCTAATGATGAAACATGCGTATGACTATCCTTCTTTTTACTAAATAGAGAAAGATGATATATGTGGTAGTTAGTTGCGGCCTGACTTCTGTTTACGACGATTATGTTGGCTTTCCTATCCCAACGTGACGAGTGAGGAAGACCGTGATTTATCGCCTGTGCCGTCAGGCCGGCTACTCTGAGACTTAGACTTCACCCAGACACAGACAGACACCCACCGCCGAGGCTACCGTCGATGCCGTCTTTATAACATTCGTGTCAGCCAAAAGAGATTTCGGGAGGGTGTGTAGGTGCGTGGTCGGCAGCAATCCCCGAAAAGAGGAGAAGAGAGAGGAAGAGCGAGACGCGGTTAACATAAGCTTGATTAACCAAATAACGTAGAAGCAACCTGTGAGCATCTGCGAGAACCACGCCAGGCAAGAAAAAGTTGAGCGAGCGAGGCCGGGTAGAAAGAGAAAAAAAAAGATGCTCTCCCGCCGGGAATTGAACCCGGGTCTCAAGCGTGACAAGCTTGCATACTGACCACTATACTACGGAAGATCTTACTCAGTATACGAGCCCGTTGACGGGCCCGGTAGTGGGTCGTGGAAAAGGACTTCAAAAACGGAATTATAAGCTACTTCCCGCACCACCACCGTAATCTGTCCCTCCATCAACCCAGCTCTCATGGGTACCTTTGGTCGTAGCCGCCGATAAACTACATATGGTTGACTTAAGGTACTTAGTCCCACGCCTGTCTCTACTTACGAACATCATCAAGCTTACACCCGTCTCTCATTATGAACACGCCCATGACACAGTCAACGCTTGGGAGACTCGAAATAATGACCTTGAAGGACAGCTGGCCTACGCCATGGCGAATGGCGGGCCTTTGCCCCTGGAGCCGTCCGTCCTTCCTCGTCGTCGTCTCCAGCGACATCCTCAGCCATTGTCGTTTCTCCTTCCCCCCTCCTCATCGACTTTTCATTTTATCATCTCGACCCGTGTGTACATGGGGCCTTTCTTTGCACAATGAATGACTTGCTGTTAGAAGGCGAATCCCTCCCGCCATGGTTCCTCGATGCCAGCGCTGGGCGAGGGGACCTCGAAGCCTCCTTCGAGAGCGCATCCCTAGCAGATCTCATACAGCAGTATGAGGAGGAGGGATTTGATGGGTATGGTCACCTCAACCCTCAAACGAGGAAGATTAGGGATCGCCTTTGGAGACTCTGGGAAACGTAACGTCTCTCTTGCCGTTAACATCACTGCAACTTGCTAACGAAGTTCCCAGGTTCTGTGAGAAGAGAAAGCTCAGCTCAGAGAAGCTCTGGATGGACCTTCACGTCGGAAGACGAGGCTACGAGCATTGTTTTCAAGCATTCCTAGAGAACTATGCTACCAACACAACAGCCATGAGGCCCTGCCTTGGATCAGAAGAATGGGAGCGAGTACGAACAATCAGGAGAGCTACGACCGTGGAAGCTCTCTGGGCCACATTAGTTCGCATCGCTGATGACAAGATCATGTCACCTAAACGACAGGAGCATCCTGAGCATGCCCATCGTTGGACCCTCGATATAGATTCAAGGTACAAAGGGAACCGGCATAAATATGCTACCGAAATATCACGAGTGAGGAACGCTTCTAGTTCAGTCTGTTAACTTGCTAACAGCCTGTTCTCTAGTGGATTCCGGAGCTGGCTAAGAAGATCGGCCTGTCCCTGAAGCAGTTATTCAAGAAGCAGGAAATGACAACGAACGATATCTTGAGACTCCTCGACATTCTTTGGACCCGAGCCGCAGATATCCCATGCGATCCTGAAACACGCGCAGCTTTCCATACAGTCGTGATACTCGCGGGTATTGGCGGTTGGCGCATAGGAGGCCTTGTTGGCCTAACGTACCGTTGCGTGGAACCGGCGTTTGTGCGTGATCCTGTCGACGAGCAGAAGTTCGCGTTAACTTCCAGGATTACGATCAATCAAATAAAGCAGAAGCAAAGCAAGATTCATCGCGACCAGAGCGATAGGTGAGTGTTCCTGCCTGACCGAGATTGTTTCATATTAATAGTAGCAGGATGGCATTTGCAATCGGACTTCTTCCCTGTCGTCCTTTGTGTTTTTATCATTCCTGGTACGGAAAGCTCTTAAGGACAATGCCTTTGTAGCCGAATACACATCATTCAATCAGCTCAGTGATCCCAGCCTTCCAACAGTACCCGAAGATGTTGATTGGGTGAACTTGGCTTGGAAGGAGGAATTTCTCGACAAGCCCATCATCAACATTTCGTATGGTACGTTTTGAAAACTTTGGAATCGGGCACTCTTTGTCGCTGGCTTCCGTGTCATTCCTTGACCATATTCTCTACGGGTCGGCGCAGCTGGCAAATTGGACGGTAATGGGCACTGCTGGCCCCGGAATCCTTCAAGATTTGCTAATGCTATCAGCAGGATCTCTCTCACCAGCATTACGCAATTACGTCCTATCTCAGTCGACTGAAGTACACGAGAAATTTTACAACCCGGTCCAAGTGAGAGAAAATCTTATGAAGATTGCCTACGGTGCCTTAGCAGGAGACAACGACAGAATGGTCGAGAGGTATCGCGATGCTTGCTTGACACAAGATGCTCACGCCCCGGTGTATCTGACAGCCCAGGAACTTGAATATATTGACTCAAGGAAAGATATAAAGTTCCTCAGAGTACTTCAGCGGAGAGCAGAGCTTGCCAACAACAAGACCGTGGTTAATAACTGTTCGTCGCGCATTAGGCATATTACCGACACACTGGAAGCTCTCATACTCAAAGAGAATCGAGCCCGATACTTTGCAGAAGTTGATAAGCTGCGGTCGCTTGCAAAGTCAACTAAGCACCTCCATGACCAGGCTCCGGTCAACCTCAGACGAAAGTATCACACAAAGCTAGCCGAACTTGCCATTCACATCGGTTACACCCTGAGGAACTCCAAAGTAGACAGAAATCTCGACCTTTACTTCATGTGCTACTTGCGAATGGATGACGAAGGCTGGAGGCTGGCTTTCAAGACCGAGGCTGTTGAAGAAAAAGAGACCCCAGCAGGAAGACGATTGAGATGTCTGAAGTGTAGCCGGTCCTTTCCGAACAAGGCAGGCTTGAACAGACATGTTTGGAAGCTCCATGAGTTCGGTAGCTCTTTTCCTTGCCCCGAGTGTCACTTAGGGCAGAGAAACGTTATGGTTCGACCTGGGAGGAGCTCTTGGAGTGATCATATCCAAAGGCATCATGATCCCCTTGATATGCCGGACCCAAGAGCGGCAAGGTCGATATGTTGTCTTTTTTGCAGTGGCAAGTTCACTCAAAAAGGCATCCAAGAACATACAAAGCGGAACTACATCAGTAAAGGGCTATTCGACAGCGCATTCAAATGTCCTGCATGCAGCCGAGAGGGCAGGGAGACCATGATCGAAGGACTGGGACATTGGGCAGAGCATGCGAGTTCCGACCATCGAGGTGACGCAGATCTTTTCGGCGGAGTCCATGACACAGACTCTCCCATAGTCAATGATCCCAAGACCCCGTTGAAACGCAAGGTTATTAAGGATGACATCCAGTGCAGGTTGAAGAGGCAATGCGTTCACTGGGCAGACGTCGACTTCGGTCGCGACAACAGAGGCTAATGAGCGTGTACTTTATTCGAGCTCTTTTTTCTCAGAGATGATCCTTCTCAGCGAATATAATTAATTTGATCGTTCTTCTCTCAACTCGCATGGATCTTTAGTCCAGAACTCCAGAAGTCAGGTTCAGGGTTCCCCATTCAGGCTGTGCGGGGTCAGAACGCCTTGTGACTGACCTTCCCACCAACCCCTCATCTCCATGCCCTCACCTTCAAACAAACCCCAGTATGGCGGATCGCGCTACTTCAGCCAAACACCCCAAGTCGAAAGGGGGAGGATCTCCGCCTACCATAGCCGAGGTCTTCAGCTACTCTATGAGCATATAAGGGAGTTGTGCCTTCCTCTTCGAGACCACAAACACTCTTCTCTTTCTATCTCTCTCCTCCTTCCGCCACCGGTAAGCAAGCATGAAGTTTTTCAACGACTCTCATTCAGCATCCATCGACGACCCGCTATGCCCAAGCCTCCTCGCAGATGGTCACCTGAATATGTGCTTCGTCCGGCACCATGTAGGTCTTTGATTCCCGTTACCTCGTCCTCCTTTCTTCTCTTCCGCTTTCTCCCTTAAGCAAACCACTATGGGTGCTCCCCGCCACGAAACCTCCAAGCCTCTCCCTACTTACGCTCTCGAAATGGAGGACGGCGGCATGAATGAAAGCAGCATTGATTTGAGTAACAATAAACACTAGGATAGCACTCAAGCCACGCCAGTAAAGTATAAGAGTCCCACATCGGACTAGAACGAAGTCGGCATTAGAAGGAAGCCTTCTCGGCATGGAGATAATGCTGTAGAGAAAAAGAGAGGCTCCAGTGCCACTATCAACCGGACGACTATAATAAACCAAAGAGCAAGACTTGCTCTAATAAGAAATGGGAAGATGAGGATGACTAGGCAGCTATTGACAAAGATTTCGCTGTCTACCAAGAGGTGAGCCCTAATAATGAGCCTATATACTCTCATGTCACTTGAACCCAGAGAAGCTAATTAGGCGTGGCAAAGCTTGGCACCCTACCTCTGACAACGGAAGCCCTGGGGCAATCTTTTCAGAGTCCTCGAGAGCTCTTGCAGTTCGCAAGGCACGGCAGACCTGATAAGAGAGTTAGCGGGTTGTCCACGACCGCCACTAGTGATACAGTACACATCAACTACAACAGCCGCAGAAAGAGCAAGACAGCCTTCAAATGACCGTCAGCCTTAGAGCTCAAACGGAGCGCATCCATCTTCTTTTAATTACGTGACCTGTTCCCTCCAGGGACCTTCTACCAGTCGTGACCTAGAGGTCTTCCTGCCGGGGTAGCGGATCTTTGGTGCGTGACTTCGTAACCCCCCCCGTGTAGCGAATAACTGCTGCGCGAATGCCTCTAAACGCTGCTTTAAACCCTCGTCCTGTTGAACTAATTCCTAAGCATAAGCATGTCTGCAAGATTGTCAAGTTCTATTCGTTGAGCAATGTGTCAAGCCTGTAGTAGCTTTGTGACTTGGATGGAAAGAGTGCGTTAATGAGGTCGTCCCAGGTGTTCTGCCCTCGCGCCTGGGCCATCTTTTGTTTCTTTTATCATCAAGGTATGCGAAATACCAGTGCTAATATTGTATACGACATCGGGATTGTCATCTTCGAAGAGAGCCGCAAACTCCGAGAGCGCAGTTGGCGTGGGGTTGCTGTAATATCCCGGCATCTTGAAAGGTGCCGTGCCCTTTCACGATCTTTGGCTTAAAGTAACTGCCGCAAGGTAAGCAAGGCCAATGTAAGCGATTGTTTATGAATGTACGCTAGGTTTGCAGTGTGGCTTCCGGCTCTATGTTGCGTTAGCAAAGCATCCAAGTGTTGGCTTCCTCGATGCCGGAAATACCGATACGAAGTTCTGATTCTTGAATCTTGAAGGTGTCATTTTTATAGATCATCCACAACATGTAGCTAATCAAGAGAATTTGAGCATAGCGCAGCGGAGGACTTCACATGGCCAGTCACTACTTGTAGCTCTAGCAGATAGCAGGTGCCCTTCATGGAACAATACTAGTTCTACGCCCGTCCGCTCGTGGTGCTTTAGCTTATCAAGCTGGATGGTGGCTATAAGTATGGATATGGCCCCTTCCGGAAGTCTCTTTCATAGTCTCGCTTCTACTTACCCTTTCCTCCACTTCTTCTGTTGGGCCGCCCAGAACTATATAAGTTATCTGATCCGCGTTGCAACCAGGAGCAAGATGACTGAGGGATTAGCGATTGCCACAAACGTCACTGAGGGCGGCAATGGTGCGGGCAATGGCCCCCAGGTCTCAGCTATGTCATCTTC
The DNA here is from genome assembly GCA_008271525.1 of Sarocladium brachiariae. Lineage (NCBI taxonomy): Eukaryota > Fungi > Ascomycota > Sordariomycetes > Hypocreales > Sarocladiaceae > Sarocladium > Sarocladium brachiariae. The sequence goes on along the minus strand of RQPE01000009.1, from coordinate 771,889 downwards.
AAGTCTAGAGATCATTCCACGGCACACAGAACAGACTTCATCCACAGAGCACCCTCCCCCAACATCCTTCAACGTGCCTTCAGCACACAGCCCGCACCTGAAATTGGAATCCCTAACCTCAGGAGGGCATAATCCCGAGAAGCTATGGAATTCTTTCTCGCCTGACATCAAACGGGAGGATTGGGGGTTCATGCGTCCTTTTGACTACCCCCCGGGAAGCCCGACCCAAGAGAACAGTCCTACTCGATACATGCAGTATGGTCATATCTACCAACCCAACTCACCAGAGAAATTTCTCAAGTCAAGACTCAGAACAAGGGAGGAAAAGAGACCAACGTGGAAGGTCAAAGAAGTCGGATGGGACAAGATAATCAAGGCGGCGAGAATGAGCCGGGCCTGGAAGCCTAGCGGAAAGCGACAGAGCAGGGGGCGCAAGGGCTGAGGATCACGAAGCGAAACTAACTTTATTGCTAAATACTCCATTGAAGTCCACTGTGCTGTCCTTATGTAATATATCGCAAGGCATATGCGTCGCGCAGTGGAGGACTTTAAGAGTGGCCTGAGCTCTCAACGAGGGATCGAAGTGGATCTGCCGTTCTGCACCCGAGTTTCTTGTTTTCGCCTTCTATAGGCCAGATAGAACGCTGCCCGAATTCCTATGATCTCTTCCCCTCCGCCGGTTTGTCGTCGCTTTCGAAATTCCAGCTATCCAACTCAGTAGGCCCAAAGTCTTTGCCGGAGGCCGCATAAGGAGTCGGTTCAGGCACCGAAGATGACCAATCTGCCCATCACCTTCCGGAGAACGCATACTGAGTGTTGATGCCGCGCTGGGTATCATTCAAAAGCCCAGCTGAGACGGCATCCATGGATCACTTTCACTTCTCTTGAAGATGTGCCAGGGCTCTATAGGAGTAGGGCGAATTCTTCCGTAGAGCAGCTGCGCTAGGTCGGAACTCTCTCGTGAATATCTTGGTGTCATACTGCCCGTGAAGCTACAAGCTCTGCCTGATCCGTGGACTCAGTGAATCCCCGCGCCATCCACCAGCGAAGGGCATCTCTAATGTCATTCGCTAGTATCCAAACCTCTGTCGAGGCATCGTGGAGCCCATACGTGAGCGAAATGATCTGAACAGCTTAGGAACGATCTCCACATGACTGTGAGTGTGATTTACTGATACAATGTCGAGTCTTGGGGATCCGGGCTCTGATGTGTCAAGCTCCATAGATTCGCTCAGCCTCTCACGTGACAACGTCGCCATCCATCATCCTCTGCCTTGGAGGGTTCTCCATAAGATTCTGCAGGAATCAGGGTTATCATTCAGTCGCTCTAGCTGGGTTCCTTGATCTTTCCCATCTATCTGGCATCATACCTCGCAATATCTACAATACGGCCGTTGCCGCCTGTACTCTGAACCACGTCAGCGAGCGCGGCTCAGCCTCGGAAGCTTGTAGCAACCTTACCTGGAGCAGCGTGGAACTCGGCACGGACCGAACCGTGGATGATCCCGGCTTGTAGACTCAGCATTCCCAAAGTGAATAGGGTTCGACGACATCATGATCGTTTCACGTCACTTCCAGATTTGGAACGACAGCAGTTGTACGAAATGATGGTGAGGCTCCAAAAAGACCCGCAATTACCTTCACCACCCTTCAGGCTGCCATTGTCGGCACCCACTCAGCTGCGGCTTTAAGGATAATGACTGGATCCGAGTGAAGCCAGGTGCTATTATCACGTGACCTGAAGCCGCCTGCCTGGTAGCCACAAGGCTACCAAGGAAACCTGATGTCTGGCATCTGATGGAGGACATCTAGAGCATTCTTCGATCATCGCCATGCGTCAAATTGAGATCGGATGGATATCTGATGTTCGCACACCACCCAAGTTCAAAACAGCCTTGATATCTCCTTCACAGCTCGGGCCATGCGCTGCCACGCCCCATCGATGTATTCCATTGATCCACTCCACCAGCACCATGACCCCGTCCGCATCTGTGCAGTCCGCTCCAATCAGCCTTGTCATCGTACAACCATGCCATTGCACATCGCCTTGTGGTTCGAGAATCCAGAAAACAAACTTTGACCCCAAGAATGTCAGCGCGTAGTGCCGAATGTCTGAGTTCTCCTTCAGATCTGGCTGTGGTCCTCGGGCCGCCTCGCGGAGTCGGTACCTATTGAACAATGCCATGGAGCCTGCAGCAGCTACTTGAGCAATAGCAGCCTTTTCAGATTCGTCATCCCGCTTGAACTCAATTGTGAAATATGGGCACGTAACTCTGTGCCGCACATATGCGCAGTTCTGATTCTGGAATCGGTACCTGGGATTGAACCCTTTGAGCGACACCTAATACGCACAATCAGGGCGGATATCCCAAGACCACTCCGCAACGGGGCTTGCGTGATCCAGTACAGGAGGTATGTGCCAATGCGCATTCTCCTTCGGCGGATTAACCAACTGCAGCATGCGCTCCCCTCGCCAATGCCTTTCATCCGAGCCGGGTGGAAACCGAGGGCAACGTTTCAAGAGCAGTTCCTTAGCGAACGAGGCAAATTCTTCCTCACATAGACCAAGCGCCTTCATCTCTTTGTACTCGTTCGACAGCGATTGTACCGAATTAGCGTCGTTGTTGACCCAGGCATCGGTACGAGATACCCCCTTCGCTGTGCCGTAGCCTTCTAAAGGACCGACTGCTTTGAAGTGGGTGAAAGCGCTAGCAATAACAACATTGGTGTCATTGACCGTGATCCCGCGTGGAGGCAGAATCAGTTCAGCGAACTTCGCGCTGCGGATGTGATCCTCAAGCGAGCCATCAAGATGCTATTGGGAGTGCTCATCAACTCACCTGAGTCGATAAGCCTGGGAAGATCGATAGGTTCAGGCCCGCATCAGATGATGTATTGCGAGACGGAGCTATTCTTTGTAGTGCGCGCTGGCATGTCTCCCAAGTTGTCGTGTCGGGAATTTCGAAGGGGCTGGTTCCCTAGGCGGTGAGCATCAGCTGCGAGATACCGATTCAATCAATGGGTTTAAATAGGCCATGTAGATATCCGAAGAGTGCTGCTCTGCTCACAGCAATCCATGGCAATCGCTTGTCCATGATGGCATCGATGTCACGTACGGCAATGTACGACCAAGGCGACACAAGGATGCCCCGAGGCCTTGTCTGCTGCGGATTGCTAAATTTAGCAACCAAGGCTTCCTAAGGCGAAACATAGTGTCGCACGGCCGTACGGCCGTTGCGAAAAAGAGCTGCTCTAACTATCAAGCAGAATCCTCACGTGTACTGCAGGCTGAGTGTGCACAGTTCACTCATGAAAGGGATGGTGTTGGTTTGCCAGGCAGACGCAGCACGTATCGAGTCTCGCGTTACGGCACATTAACCTGGTGCTGTCAGTGGGTTGATTGCGCCAGTTCTGGCCAAGACTTGAACGAGGCCTGAGAGCAACAAAACACATTGTGGGGTCCACAAAAAACGACTCACTGCCAGTCTGGACTGGATCTCGCAGTACAGCGGTCAGCGTTTGCGCATCACGAACCGGCCCAGGACCTGAAGTGAACAAGATAGCCCTGTCGCAATACGGCTCTCTTAGTTTCACAGACAATTCCTGATGTCCAACCCCCCTCAAAGAAGTTGCAATCCGGTGGATTTCAAGATCAGTTGGGGATGACACGGAGGTGCGGGTTCCACCCATTAAGCAAGCACTGGTGCCTAGTGCCGCTTTATATGTCCCTCCAGAAGTTGCGGTCTGTAGTTGATCTTCGCAACATCTCAAATATCATGGACAAGGCCAGTCAGGTACTAGCTCAAGGTTGTCCCGATGGTGTGCGCAAATCATTTCGTGCTTAAGCTGACCATAACCCTCCAGCATCGTGCACGTGGACGACGATCGAACCAAGAGAAAGCCCAAAGCCAACATTATCTCCATCCATGGGAGGAAAAGGCTCTCGTCAAGTTCTTAGCGCAACAGGATGTCCTCGGACGCTCAGTCAGGATCAAGCATGTAGCCTCGATCGCATTCAGTCTTGCCAGACAACGACGGAGCGCAACAGATAGACCAAGCAAGCCGCCTGGTAAGAATTGGCCTCGGTCCTTTTGCAAGCGACACCCAGAACTACAAGCCAGACACAGTAGGGCGCTGGACTGAAAGCGTTATGACATGCGCGATAAGGTGGTGCAGTGGTTTGAGGCTATCCACAAAGTGCTCGTGGATGAAACTGGAGTCATGCTGCTTCATGACGCTCCGACTTACCGCTCCGAGTGCTTCGTGAATTTGGGTTTCGGTATTGGCATTCGAAGGAGTGGGTAGAGGCAAAAATGCAGAAGACTAAGCGTTTACACCTTGCGCCTACTGGACGAGCGAGACAAGTGTATGTAGGTGTCGTGAGGAAGACGCGTTCTCCTGGTAGACAGATGGGAGGGTAACCCCGCTCAATGTGTCATCCCACAGGGCAGTAGTCACGGGTGAGCATTCAAGCCACGTGACCGCGTAAAGATGACAAATTGCCTACCCTGTTGAATCCGCATTCTGCCTTACTTTTCGGTGCCATGGGCGGAGCCCTGGTCAGCGTAAGGTGCGAGTCCCCCTCTCCCCCAGCTCCAAAATATCGACACGTTTTCATCAGCCACCCTGGGAAGTTTTGTCGTATCGCCCATCATTTCCCCGAGCCTCTTCCGGGTGTTTATGGCGTACGGCTGGCCTGCCAGCCCTTAATTGGCGATGTTGGCTTCAGAAGTGAGTCTAATTTCGGAACGCGCAGACACGCGTGTTCCCAAAATTCGACTCGCATGAATGTTGATTATCGGGGCTTGAAATAGCCACACCCTTCCCTTATCTTCAAATCAAGGCAGCGCGTAGAGGGCAAAGGTGGGGTGGGTGGGTCAAATCTGTGTGCTATGGCTACTGGGAATGGAACCCTGGACTGCCGATTTCGGCGGTGCTGACTGCAGAAAATGGCGGTCACTGCACAGAGAGCAAGATCTGGACGGGATCCCGTGTTCTCTACCAGGTATGGTCGTATGTGATAGACAGAGCTGCAACAAGATTATATATACTCTGTTCTTTTTATTACTACAATCTCGTGACTGTAGTTCCCAACACTAGGCTCAGGTACACTCCCCAAGCATGTGGTGTTCTCCCTTTCACCATATGAACGTAAATCATCACGATCCGACCACGTCGCTCTTTACCCTGGTTCCCACGCTCCCTTGAATATTTCACGGTGCTTTTGAATCCTTCGGAGATTTGTCGTGTATCTAAGCGCCATAACCTCAGAGGCGTCGTCCGACACTGGGCGGCTGGAATAGGGGTCTGGAGGAATGGAGGAGCTATCATCATGACGCGCTTCGACACAAACCGCATGATCGCTCGCGCCAGGGTTCTTGCTCTAAGGTCACTTGCATGGGTCACAGGCTCTGGAAGGCAAGTCGCAGCACATGCTGCGTCTAGCGTGGCGCATCGTGTACGGAGAAACCTTACGCCTCAGCGGCTCTTCAGCTTCCCCCACCTGCTGGTTATTTTCTGGATTATCATTCTCCTATGGGGAGAACGGTGGGTATTTGATAGCAAAGTCGACAAGTGCGACTGGGACCATTAGGAAGACTGGGTATATTGACATTGACACTGACCATGTTTCGACAGAGCTGAGGCTAACAGATGTTCTAGCCGAAAGGTGCCACTCCTCACCATCTTGTCCTCCTCGCCGATCCCCAGATCATCGATCCGCACTCGTACCCGAGCCGACCCTGGCCCTTGTCAGCCTTGACTGTGCTCATCACAGATAACCCGCGGGTTTGCAAGGAGCCGGTGATGCAGCTCCAGCCAGGGCAGTGAGGTGGTCGGAGGAGGCAGGCATGGGCGACTCGGAGACTGGTGATGCAGTGCTACCCGAGGTTGTGTCGGAAGAGGAAGTGCTCTCGCTCGAGCGGGCCCTCCTCTCCGTCAAGGTATCGTAGTCGTCTGGTCCGGATAGCTCCGCCTCTAGCAAGCGAGCGCTCGCGATCTGGTCCAAAAGCCCTCCGTGTGATTGGTAACCGGCCGTTGTGCCGTTTTTATGCCGTACCACGAGAAGCATATCACACCCGTACAATTGATGGAATGTGTGGGCCTTTTTCCCGAGGCCGTGCGTCCTGTTCTTGATGCCCGCCTCGGGATTCTTGTTCTTTGCGCATCGGCGCCGGAGTTTGGCCACTGCCATTGTGGGGAGGGCAATGTGCTTAGTTGGATAGACCGTAATGGTCAAGGCGAGACTTGCAGGTGCTACGGGATGTAGCGTCTTTTAAGTTTAAGCTTCCCTGAGGCGGAAGCATCCCTGGAGCGGCTCCAGGTCCGTGATCCTGTGATCTTGTGGCCCCGTTGGCCCCGTAGGCGCCGCCGGCTGGGCGTCAATCGCATCGCCACGCCGCAAAGCTAATATTAACCCGGGGAGGCCGACTTAATTAAGCTAAGCGCCGGCACCGCGTCCGGACTGTACACCCGTCGTAGCCGCCGGACTGCGGGCTCCACCGAGGCGGAGGCATCCCTGGAGCGGCTCTGGGTCGTTGATCCTGTGACCCTGTGGCCCCCGTAGGCGCCGGCCGGGCGTGGCGTCAATCGCATCGCCGAATTGCACCTTGTGAGGTGGGTTTGGGGACAACAGGGAGGTGCGGGCTCTCGCAGGTTCAGCCCATTACCCAAGCACTGGTGCCCAGTGAAGTTGCCTTCTGTACTCGATGTGCCCTTGGGTGTTCTGTCCGAATCTAGCATGTAGCTCGCGTTCAGTCTTGCCAGACAACGACGGAGCCTGGTAAGAACTGGCCTCGGTCCTTCTGCAAGCGCCATCCGGAGAACCAAGCGAACTAAGGTAATGTTGTTTTGCTGCTTGGTAGTGGAATGGTAAAAATGCGATTTCTCAAGTCCATGGCAGTTTCTAGGCGACAGGAAACGCCATTCGGTAATACTCTTCACGCCGAAGTCGAAGTGCCCATTATGCCGTCGGTGGAAAGTGGAAGCGTTTGGATTCCAATATATTTGAAGAAACCAGACCCAAGCATGTTCGGTGTAGACCGCGCCGCGATCCCAGGCCTCCATTGCAACCCTGCTCTTCCATCGACGGAAACGCGCTGTGGTCAGCAGCGGAGCCTCAGCTTATCTCAGGAACGCGCCACGTCCCTGTTGTCGTCTCCGCCGTCTCTATCGAAGGTGTAGGCAGGCCATAGTACTCTGACTATTCTCGCATTCCAGATTTGAGTTCTTCTTTACTACTCTACAAAGGGAGTACACCATTCAGTGTGTCTAGTTCTTGTTTTCGAAATACGAACCGCTGTTTGAAACGCCAGACGGCCTCTCGCGGTAGCGGCAAGCTTGTCAATAAAATGGATGCCGGCTTCCTCAAGCTTCCTCAAGTGGAAGGTTAACCCAGAAGCTTCGTGCATTGACTCGTGAACGAAGTATGCCTATTAAACGCCAACTGGAACACCGGTGCGATACCGCCAGGTCCGACGGTTCGCTCCCCGTCCCGAGCAACGACCGAGGTGATCCGATATATCCTACTGGGTCCGGCTCGGAAAATAGCAACTCTGATGGAAGCGACTCCGAGAATAGCGACCCCGAGGGTAGTGCCTTGGGCGACTCTGAGAGGATTCAGATGACCGAGAGTGACGAAAGGTGGGCGACAGCGAAAAGCTGGAACGCTCTTCTGCGTCTTAACAAGAAATGGATCATTGACAGTAAGGAGGGTTCATTCGCATCGACACCATATCACGCGGGTCCTCTGGACTGCCTTGATACGACTGTCATGCGCTCAATGATCAAGCTCCATGAGCGAGGCCTTATGGTAGTAGGGGGAGATGGATGTTGGAGCGGAAAGGTTCAGTCCCATTGGTACGCGCGAGGCGTACCATACCTCGAGCTCATTCTGCGGGACGATGGAGAAACAACGGATGCGTTCTTGAACAAGCTACGTGACGACCCTAACCTGGTGCTACACGTCAGTAGTAGCAAAGGAGAACTAGTGGGAGGCACCCCAAATCCATATGTCTGTTTTGGACTGGGCAGGACGTCGGCCAAGAGTGAGTGGAGGGTTATGGAATCAGCAGAGAAACCAGTGTCGCTCGAGGACTTTCTTTTGGATGAACACCCAGTAATGCGAAAGAGGAATTTCATCATTTGCCGGATATTCCTCAAGCTCGACAACGAGTTCGTCTTGCATGCGAGCGACAGGAAGTTTCTCAAGAGAGTGCAGAGGGTTGATATCTTCGAAAAGGTACTCATTGCGACGAAAGAGCTGGAGGGATGGTGGCCATCACTATAGGCATTGATTCCGCTCGCTGAGCCAACGCGCAGGTCGCTCAAAGAACGCAGCGCAGATTGAGCTATGTGTACTCGAATTACGCAACAATAGAAACATGTTTTCTTTCAATGAGGTCCGTCCGTCTTAGTGGTCGTATTGCCGCGAGCTCTTGGATTCACGACTGCTGCCATTCTGATCCCCTTACGATCCCTCCCCGCCTCTCCCATCATTTTGGTTAACGCCATGGCTTTCAAGGCGAATAAAACCGTTGAGAAATTCGTCCTGATAGAGGTCATTGGCGGATGCACGGTCTTCCGGCAGCCAGCGCAGGAGCTTGCGCACGAACTTGAGAAACAATTTCTTCTCTTCGCCTTCTAACTTGATCTCGCGACTCTCAAGAGATTGGTCCAGAATGGGTGTTGGAGCAATCCAATTACCTCAACGATAGAACAAACATGGTCAGCATACCCTGGACATATTGAGCAGGTTTCGAGAGGGGCGCATGGAGCACACTCACCTTTTGAATCCCAGTATTTGCGAGATTTATCGTACTTATCTAAAAATCTCCGAGGTGGTGGTCCTAGAAGCGACACCATCTCTGCGAGGTGCAGTTCATCGTCCAGTCTCTCAGCGGTGACGGCACGAAAGAGGCGGCCGCCTTCGAAGAGATCCCAAACCTATTGGCCATCAGTTACTTAGGGATTCGTTGTTCTTATGCCGTCTCATACATGTACAACTTACCATGACCCCAAGTGACCACATGTCGATCTTATAATCCCACTCTGATCCCATAATTATCTCGGGCGCTCGATAAACTCCTGGCATGACATCTCCGGTATGCTTCTCGTCCGGCTCACCCAAACGGGCAGCGCCGTAATCAGTAATCACCGGTGCGCCATGAGTTATCGGAAGCTGATAGGAAAGATAGATTTCGCGGTCTGCGTAGACCTTGCGTGGCGTGGGCGATAATAGCTCGAGCTCCTCAATTTGTTTGAATACATCAGCATCTTCTGGACCCAGTCCTGCTAAGATGTTGTTTGGAGAGAGATCTGTACTGCTTCAGCTAAGTCCAGCTGATGATTGAAGGTTAAGAGTTACCGGTATGGACAACGCCAATCTGATGGAGGAAGTCCAAACCCATAAGCACACATAGCAAGGTCTGCCGGAGAATGTTCGAGTCAAGAGCGTTCCCTGGGAAAAGTTTGCGGAAGCTTGTCAACGGTTGACCTAATGGAGCAAATACCAGGCACTGATGTCGTCCACTAGGCCCTTCAATCTCAAAGTTGTCCAGAATGATGCGCAACCTCTGTTTGCCAGGATGATGCTGTGCGTCAACGGAGCGGATGTGATCAGAAATCATCACTTCTTGTCTGGCGTCCTTGTTCCCGGTCTCTCCAGTCGTGCAAACCTTGATGGTCAAGAATGTATCTTCCCTGGTGCAGTATGCGCGTCAATAACCCCTCTGATATTTTCCTATGGTTTGGCACGTACTTGAGGTCATGAGAAGCCCAAACGGTCGAACCTCCGCCGAAACCAAGCTTACCCACGACCTGGTACCTCTCCTGAAAGACCTCACCAATGCGCACGGGGTAATAGCGCTCAGCTCTATAGTTTGGGAGATCCTCTTCTTCTGGTCGCTGATCTGCAGGGACAGTCTGGAAACCAGTACTGGGAAAGACTTTTGGCAGTGCAGACATGGTTCGTAGTGCTTGTCCAAGCCGTTGACCAGGCTGAAGTACCCTAATAAAAGCAGTCGATTGAGTTGACCACGTCGATTTTGGAACTTTTGGAATGGCGACGAAGCGCCGACGCAAAGCAGAAGCACAACTCATATGGGCGACTTCACAATCTGTGGTGAAGAGAGCAGGGTGGCCAGTTCTCAATGAGTTAGGCGGACATGAGCGGACTCTGGGTGTGGGGCGCGGAAAGTACCAATCGCGGATGACTCATCAATAGCCTCAAAGCCAACAGGACAAATAATAATAATTTCGACAATCTCAGCTCATATCCTAACAAACAATTCTGTATTCAATGTGACTCTCAGGAAATATTCAAGATAGCCTCCCAAACGATGGCTAATCATTTGCCCTTGTTTGCATTCCGAGACAGGAACAACTTGTAGGTGTTATCGTTATGAGCATGTATGCTCGCTACCCTTGTGCCGGCCTCAGTATGATAGCTCACAGTGATGACTTCTTTGTCGTCGTTTGGATCTTTATGGGACTTGTGAGGATTGGTTCCCCTGGCTTTGTTAGAAATGCTGAACGCTGCTAGAAGTGCGTTGTGCCACTGGCACTCACTGGATACGAGCCTGGGTGACTCTAGGGTACTAGGAGATATCGAGTCAAAAACTGCCCTGTAGAGCGAAGGAGCGATAAGTCAAAACTTGCGTCGGACTCAATAGCTGAGCTAGCAGCGGAGATAGTCTGGCCAAAGCCACTTGGAAGAGAGTCGAGAGAGGAAACACCAGTGTATTTGACAGCTAGACGAGAGAGAGATCGTTGCATACTGGGCGGCGGGGTCCGGTTGGTTATTCGAGTATCTCGTAGGATGATGAGATCAAAGATGCAAGTAAGAACTATGAGGATGACGATGGAATATTCAGCTAAGGATCGATCTCTGATCTTATGTGATTCTAGATTCGAGGTGCACAACGGCTATAATTAGAAGGGCGGTTGCGGCCAGGTTTCGTAATCCCTCAAATCCGCGTTCTTCCGTTATGCTGTGGCGCCTCTGCTGGTTAGGGGGACAGAACCAGGCCCTCCCCACCCATCCCCAGACATATGAGACTGAGGTCGAGAATAAACCTAAAGGGAGAGCCTACGTAGTGGGGCGGTCACGAGTAGCTTCGACGATTGCCAGTGGAATCCAGGAACCACCGAGGTCTCTGAGGCGCCGAGATGGCCCCTGACATGAATTGTGGTGCCAACAACACATTTTGACCGTGGATTTTGGGGTCACTAGTGGCATGCCTCTAAGCTACCCCGCGTCCTGACTAAAACGCAGCAACGAAGCGTCGTGCCCCTGGCGCGCGCCTAACTCTCCAGTATTCATCAGCAGCACTCACGTCATGGAACAGCCTTTTCCTGATCTAACGGGCCTGTTGTGGCCATACCTTGCGAGCTTGCGTGCAAGTTTCCAAAACAATATTGTCAGATACCTCCAAATCAGCTCCGAGCGCCGCCTTGCTGACCTTCTATCCACTTCGTGCCAAGCTAGGCGATACCATAGCTGAAGACTCTGACCGGCTCAACAGCCGTCATGCCAAACTTGGCGGCGGCTGGTGATTCTGAGAGGCCAAGTCATTGGCACACGAGGCCCCATCACTTTCGAAACATTTGCACCCCGGCTGCACCTCGGGTTGTGCTCGGGCACTATCTAAACTTCATTGGGAGATGACGGGCGCGAATTCTTAAACACTTAGGGGGGAATCGCTCGGCTAGGCGCCTGCTACTGCCTCGATAACTAGGGAAGGCAACATTTGAAACGTCAACATACCAGGCTTGGGCTGCGATCCACACGCCAAAGCACAGCATCCACGTATTAGACGAGTCGTTGTCGAGACCTGGCTCTTAATCCTGCACTTACCCCGTCCCTGAGATTCGACATTAACGAAGAAGGACGAGACTGTGCGCACTTGGTCCGACATCCACCGCGCCCTTCCACAAGAGCAGCTCTAACCATGTTTTCTATGAGAGAAGTTCAGGCTCCCGCCACACATTACACTGGGGAGAGGCTACACAATGCACGTACGCCTTCCAGGGTAGGCGCGTCCCCGTCAGCCCCGCCGTCTGCCTCGGCGAGTTGGAGATTGCAGCTTGCGTAATCAGAAGGCGGCACGTTGATTTGAACTCACCTTGTGTTGCCGTCACACAGGCTGTGCACGGGAACGAGGCTGAATGCCAGGTGTCGCTGGATATTAAGAAGACATGCGCTCCAGCTCCGCCCTATTGCAGCAGTCTCGAGCATGCAGCAATGGAACCTGTCGGACTGGCTGTCGGTGTCTTCGGCCTCGCCGGTCTCTTCAGTTCTTGTCTGGAAGCCGTCGACAAGACACAGATTTACAAGTCTTTTGCCGTTGATTCGCAAGCTCTCAACGCTCAGCTCAAGGCTGAAAGGCTTCGCTTCGAGCTGTGGGGCCAACAGGTTGGTTTCGATCAGGGACGACTCTCAGCCAACCATCACCAGCAACTCAACAACCCCCGGATATGTTCTGCGGTCAAAGACCTTTTCCTGCTCATCAAGAGAGTATGCGAAAGCGATGATGCTGCTCAAGGCTTCTCCTAGGCGGGTCCCGGGTCCGGTATGGAGGGTTCATCATTCACGATCCGAGCTCAACCATCCCGCAGCGTGCCCTCTGAATCGAAGAGGCACAGGGTTGCCTGGGCCTTGAGGGGCAAGAGAGAACGCACAGAGGAGGTCACGCAGTTCGGAAGTATAGTGCAGCTATTGCACAACTTGGTCCCCCCCGAAAGTGCGAAGGGTACCAACGCAGTACATGAGCTTAACAACAAGGACCGTGATGCCCCTGTGCCCCTACAAGGTGAGGATCTGCATACTCATTTCACGTTCGCCGGCCGCGCGACTCTAACCGGACACCAGGTCATTTTCCGGATCAAGGAGCGCTGTCTGTTGAGCTTCGACAGTTGATTGCTACATGGGAGGGTGAGCTTAGAGGTGAGTCGACCAAACACCACGTCTACCCTGCCTCAGAGCTGACGGGCGAAGCCGAGACCGGACGAAAAATACACTCCTGGCTGTTAGGTTCCTACGTTCTCAACGAGCGTTACGAAGATTCCACCGAGAGAAGATTGGACGGCACATGCGACTGGATACTGAACCGGCCTGCATTCCTCAACTGGCTGTCGCCGGATGTCCCCGGAACGACTGCCGAGCTGCTCTGGATCCACGGGCCTGCGGGGTTCAGAAAGACCATACTATGCGCGCGGCTTGTCGACTATCTAGGGACAGCTCTGCGAACGCCTGTCGTTCATTTCTTCTTTTCGTCCGATGTTGAGCGGGAGGACCCCTTCGTGGTCATACGATCATGGGTCTCTCAGATCGTCACCCATCACGATGGCGCATTCGACCTGGTCCGCCGTAGGTGGGAAGTTGAGCAGCACCAAGTCGCCACTAGAGCGACCATTGTCAGTCTCCTCCGAGGACTCCTGCAAGCCGTGCCTGGCTGTACGCTAGTCGTGGATGGTCTGGACGAATGCACGCCGAAGACCAACAGCCTATCCGTCACAAGTTTCCTCGAGACTATGAACGAAGTGGTCATAGACACAAGCGCCCGAGTCATGATCGTCAGCCAGAACGAGACCGCCATCCGACAGAGTCTTCTCGGCGATATGGCTTGGAGAGCTACGGAGTACAAAATATCGCCCGAAGACGTTCGAGCCGACACCGCGTCGTATTCCACCAGCATCGTGCGCCGAAAGTTGCCCAACAAGACTGAAGAGGTGAAGAGGGAGATTTCCGAAAGAATGACAGAACGCTGCGCAGGTCAGTTCCTCGTGCTTAGGATGCAGGAGGACTGCCTGGACGGGGGCCTCAACAAGAAGCAACTTCGACGCATGATCGACGAAGAGCCAAGGGGGCTTGACCGACTCTACCAGAGGAACTGGGAGAGAATCACAGGCTCTCGAGAGAGGGAGAGGTGCCGGGCCATGTCCTTGCTGCGCTGGGCAGCCTTCGCTCTACGACCTCTGACCGTTGGCGAGATCACCGAGGCTGTCCTCATTGACGAGGACTGCGATGACTTTCCGATCGACGAGCTCCCGGACGCAATTGACGATGTGTTCATCGACAGGCAGATACTGGGTATCTGCATGTCGTTCCTGGAGGTTCGCGATGCTTCGGAAGCTCGGTTGAGAATTGTGCACCTAACTCATTTTTCAGTCAAGGAGTTTCTCCTCCAGATTATGCCAGCTTGTGGAGAGCATCTGTTGGCTAATGAGACCTTACGAGCGTCAAACGATGCTCGGGAGAATTGCCGACTAGCCAAGATGAGCCTTCTCTATCTGAGTTGTCGTCGAGTGTGGCAGCAAAGCACCACAGAAAGGGAAGGCAATTTCAGCATGTCGTTCCGGGACTACGCAGCGGACTCATGGCATCGTCATATGAAGTCCGGAGTTCCCGGTGATGCAGACCTGATCTCACTTACGGCCAAATTCTTCAGTGATACCAACCCAAATTGGAATGCTTGGAGGGAATGGTTCGACTCGAACGAGAAAGAGGGAACAGACTCAATAACCGAGGCAGTACACCCCAATCCCCTATACTATGCATCGAAGCTGAACCTAGTCGACATAGCAACTTGTCTCGTCAGGCAGAATCCGTCTCTCGTAGCCCAAAAAGGCAGCCTGGGAAGGACAGCACTTGCCACCGCCTGCAGCAAGGGCCATACAGCCATTGTGAGGCTACTGCTTGATGCAGGAGCTGACAAAACAGACTGGGATACAGAAGGAAGGACACCACTCCACTCAGCATCAAAGAATGGGTATATCGAGGTCGTTAAGGCTCTTCTTGAAAAAGGTGCTGATGTTAGTGCTGCAAGCAAGGATGGATGGACGCCACTCCACTCAGCATTAAACGGCAGACATGTCGACATTATCAAGCTGCTTCTTGATAAGGGTGCTGATGTTGCGGCTGCAACCAAGGACGGATGGATGGCACTCGACTTAGCATCAGAGAACGGGCATATCGAGGTTGTCAAGCTGCTTCTTGATAAAGGTGCTGAAATTGCCGTTGCAAATAAGGACGGATGGACGCCACTCCACTCTGCATCCCTGAACTCTCGCTGATCTCCCCTATCCGAGCCGGAGGAAAGACGTGACACTTGAGCTTGGCACTGAAACTCGCACGAGAGCCGTCGTGAACATACTCATGCCCATCCGCCTCCCAGAGTTGCCTTTCCAGCAACATGTAGTTTTCTATAGTAAGATAGGACTTTACTCGAGAGGCTTTAGAGAGATCCAACTCATTGAGAATATACTGCAGATGATGAGTGAATTAGATCCGTATAGGGACAAACTTGAGGAGCCTTATATTGGTTGCCGACTTTCTCGTAGATTCGGGAATCGGATCCATAGGATGCTCACGGGACCACTCACTAGTAAAGCAACGCATGTAATTTCGAATTGTCTTCACCGTCGGTTTGCCCTCGGGATCAAGAAGGCCCCGCGTCGAGCTCTTGAGGAGGTTGGCAAATTGTTTCAGAGTCTTCAAGTCGTGAGGCCTCCTGCCTGGCTGAGCAGCTTCGAATCTTCAAAGAGGTCAGGCACGGCGCCACGCCAGGATAGGTAGATACATACTCTCTCTATAGCTGCATTTGCACCTCGTACTGCTCCGTCGTGTTAGGCCGTAACTTTCGGTGAACTGTTGAATCGTCTATCATATCGTCATAATCATCGTATCTATTCTTCTCTGCACATCTTATACGATCAGATGCAGACCTCTTTCTGCTCGACTTTGGAGGATATGTATGGCCCGACATAGCTTCTCCGTTTGAGAAGCAGGTAAAGGGGTCAACGCTCGCAACGGACGAAGCCCTTACGTGCTAACAGCTGGATCTCACGGTGTGGACTTGGGGTGGAGGGGCAGGACGAGAGAATGAGCCAGTTTACCTGATGCAACTTGCTCTCTGGAACCAGGACAAGGCAGCAACGGCGGAAAAGGGGGCATACGTGACCCCTTTATAGCCCTACTCGACACATGTGCTGTTGGTGAGGGCGGCAGGTGCTATTGTGATTATTATTATATCTTCGCCGCGTGAAGCATAACATCGATAACGGATTGTCAATTGCATTCAATTGTTCTCAAACGATACGGTAGGCAGATAAAGTTCACCAGGCAGAAGTCGTGACGCGATTTCGCAGTGTTTCAGGCAAATAGTGTCTTGCCACACGTTTATTTCTATGCCGTTTGTGCCCATTGTGCTCAAGCCCATAACAGACGCTGTCTTCGAAAAGGAGCTGCGTTATCTTTGACATGTTCTTATTCAGAGATCGCAAGGTGACAGAAGGAGTTCAGCCGAGGTAAGCGCACACCTGAGCACAGAACCCTGCTGCAATGTATAATGGAGGCTCTGCCTTTTACCGGTGCAGGAACTGGAAAAGTCAAGTCTTGCGAGCAAGGGCAGCTCAATCAGAGCCTAGCAAGAAAGCGAAACAAATAATGGCTATGTCTTGCAATTCGTGAGTGTCAGAGGCACCCAGTCTGTGACATGCCCAACAGGTACTAACAATGCGCCCACTAGCTGTTACCTGGCGTTCAGCCCCTTGGTTGGCCACCAACAGTCTCTCCTCCTCGCCTCACATCCACCATGTCAAAAGTGTCCTCTGGACGAGGAGCGGAGAGCACGGAGAAAAATCTCGAACAAATTCTCAAAGCGGCGCATGAACTTCATGAAAAAAGCCAATGACTTGCAACGGGATTGTGATGTCGATGTCTACGTCGTGGTTCGCAACCAGAAGACTCATCAAATATGGGAGTACAGCAGTGGCTACCTTCCCCCTAGCAGGGAGGACCTGGTATGTGGAGGTTTCTCAGCCTAAGGGCCCCAAACTCACTTTGAACAGGGGAGTGTGCGCGACGCGATAATCTTTCTGAACCCAACAACATTTGACCGCAAGGGCCCTCAAGGAAGGATGATTCTAGGTGATCAGGGTTCATCGTGATGATCATTCGACTGTAGAGTAGTGAGACCTGGGCTCTCCCGCGCAAGTACCAATTCACATATTCGCTAAATCAAGCATTCGAGCCTGCTGTATCCAATCAAATGTTCTGCTTGCACCAGAGGCCATGAGGCAATTGAATGACTTGTACATTTTATGGCATCCTAGTCAGACCACGATGGTGTTTCAATGTTGTGACGTTCAATTCGCACGGAGCAAGCCCAATCCGAGTGAAATCCCCAAAAACCCAGACCAGGTGTTTCACAGCCTATTGTAAGAAGAAGCCTATGCTGGCTCGGTGCCTTCAGTTAACTCAGGCAGACTAATGTGCCGACAAGAACGGGAGCCGGGAAGATTTCGAGTGAATACGAAAGGGTGCTTTCGATTGTTGAGTGAGGCTCTCATGTCGCTAGGGCCAACAAGTCCTCGCTCTTCGCGCTTTGGTTCCATGAGGAAGCCTCGCGCCGCTTGGTAAAACTGCTGCATACACACCCTTCCTGTAGCCTGTGGCAAAATAAAGACAGGGGTGGCGTTGGTTAAAGGAGGTCTCAGTCTTGTCACTCCGAACAACCTTTTGAACGTGTGTACATTGGGTCTTAAGCGAAGACGCCAAGACTACACCGTAACTAAGACGGGCTGTGTTCCGTTTTAGACGGTCAGGCTCAAGCTCGTCGACCGCCACCTCTGGAGGCTCAATCCTCCATCCTGGGAGGAAGATGCATCCCGAATCGGGATTTTGCGAGCTCTGAAGAAGACTTCTACGGAAGATGTGCGGCTGTTGGCAGTCGCTGTAGTGGGTTGTGGAGACTTCGCTTGTTATTGAACTTTATCAATCCTACGCTCGCCTCAATAGTAGTTGTCACAGTAGTTAGCTAGCCTTCTGGCTATGGAAGACCGGGTCTTGTAGAAGGTTACAATAGTCAACAGTAAGGTTCAAAACAGGTATGAGCAGCTTGTCGCAACTGTAATTAGCTGTTGGCTGTCGCCAATCACTGGTAAAAGACGGCTGCTCCCGCTGAGCCTGGCTTCAAGGTTGTTTTCTTAGGCTTCCCCACGCCAGTTGTTCAAGCTCTGGCTTCACCACCACGAAGTTGCCCTCCTGCTGAGAATCGACGTGAAAGTCACAGAAACACGCTCCCCTGTGCCTGTTGCATCCATATACCCACGCCTTCCAGGATGCTTCCGGGATGCCACAGCGCCTTCGGCGCAAAGCCGCCGGCAGCATGTGTCTATCTGTGATAATGTCTTTTTTTTTGTCTTTTTCTTTCTCGTGTGAGAATCAGTCAAGTATGGGATGTTGTACAGCGTGTTCACTATTCCGTATCAGCCTGGTGCTGGTCCGATATAGCACCACGCTCTTCTAGCGTGATGTTGAATTTTAAGCGTCTAAATATGGGCGAGGATGTCCAGTTAATGGGAATACATAGAAATAAATATAAATCTCTGTTGGAGAAGTAGAGTCAGTCCTGGTGTATGAAAGGCAAGGTGGTGAGTGAATGGGTGGGGATGGCTTGAATCCCGAGAGAATGGTCAAGGTTTTCGACTTGATCTATGTGGGATCTAAGTAAGTAATCGCGAGGTGGCTATGACTCGTGAAAGCCATTGTCAGTGACCGATCAAACTTAAGACGGGTCTGTGCTTATCAGAGGATGGGCCAAGAGATCGTGGATCAGCACCTCGGCAGATGGAACCATGACAACCTGTCAACGTCATGTATGTATCCACATCTTGGGAACATTACAAATACGAACGACAGACTCTGATCCAGCACGAGCGAAGAGAGTGTGGAAAAAAGACGTAGACTTCTCGTACATCCCCTCAACATGACAGCCACACACGTTCACCAGTGGAAGTCTCGCCAGGATGGCCTCGATAATCTCTTCCGCGACACCGCTCCTATGCCTTCTCCTGGCGGCGGCGAGGTTCTCGTCCAGATCAAGGCCGTGTCCCTCAACTACCGTGACACCGAGGGTATGTGCGAAGTCGCCCGTAATGAAAAGGGAAAAGAAGTGTCACGAAATTGAGCGCCATGCTAACTCTGCTCAAATAGTCGTCATGGGTCTCTACAACCACCACAAGACCATCGACACAAGCTCCCCTGCCGTGGTCCCCTGCTCAGACACGTGCGGTGTGGTCACCTCCGTAGGCTCTGGCGTGTCTCAGTGGAAAGTAGGCGACCGCGTGCTCTCCACGTTCCTCCAGGATCACCATACCGGGCAGGTCAAGGCGCCGATGATGGCCTCCGGCTTGGGTCTGCCGCTTGATGGCGTGCTGCAGACGCACCGTGTCTTCCCTGCTAGGAGCATCGTCAAGGCTCCGAAGCACTTGTCAGACGAGGAGGCCGCGTGTCTTCCCATTGCGGCTGTGACGGCTTGGATGGCCATCAACCAGTTCAGGCCGATTGGCCGGCCTGGCGGGAAGGGCGAGACGGTGTTGTTGCAGGGCACTGGTGGTGTGAGCATCAGTGGATTGCAGATTGCTCACGCTGCTGGAGCTAGAAGTGAGTAGACCTGTCTTGGAAACTGTAAGCATTAAGTTGCAGCGGCTCTAACTGCGTGTATTTCAGCGATCGTGACATCCTCATCCGACGCGAAGCTGGAGAAGGCAAAGTCCCTCGGCGCAGACCATGTCATCAACTACCGCACCAACCCGGACTGGGACGAAGAAGTCATGAAGATCACCAACGACGAGGCTGCCGACATCATCCTCGAATGCGGAGGCGCGCAAACCCTGGGCAAGTCCTTCAACTGCATCGCCTTCGGCGGCACGATTGCAGCCATCGGGTACGTGTCCGGAAAGCAGGACGAGGCGGGAGACCGGACGAACGTCAACCTGCTAGCGCTGCGGAGGAACGTAACCTTGAAGGGGCTGATAAACGGGCCCAAGGACAGGTTCGAGGAGATGGTCGTGTTCTATGAGGAGCATGGGATCAAGCCTGTGGTTGACAAGGTGGTTGGATTCGAAGAGGCCAAGGAGGCTCTGAAGTATCTGTATGCTGGGTCGCACTTTGGCAAGGTTGTAGTCAAGGTTGCCTGAGGAATCGTGATGAATTGGAATGAGGTATATGAAAAAAAGCAATAATAATGATACGAAAGCATAGAATCTAGAAGTGAAGAGATGAATGCTCAGGGTCTTGTAGGTAGCAAAGGATCCCGGTGGAACTCCATCATGGCCTACGGTATAGGAGGTGTAATGTGTGATCCTTTGCTACCTATTTTCTGGGGAAACTCGGAATAATCTCATTGAAAATGTCAATTCTGCTCAGATATGGTGCGTCAAGAATTGTTCGGAATTATTTAACCCCAGTTCCCAGAGTTTTGTCCGCTCCCAACTCTCCTGCCGGTGTTTGGTGGGTGTTCACGGTCGTGGCTCGCGCCTCAGACGACGCTGGCCAGCATTCTGCACGCACCTCGTTCACCTCTCCATCTTCTTCCCATCCCTCCCTCCATAAGAGTCAATTCTTGACATGAATCCGTCATGGCGCCTACAGAACTGTAATTTCTGGACGACACGCTTTCAAACTTCGCTATCGAGTTCCGCCAGTCCCAGGCAATGTCATCATAAGGACCGCATTCACCCAGTGCTTTACCACCATACCTGCGACCATGCTAGGAAGAACACGTCCTGGACTCGTCTTGATGAGCACAAACGCATTGCAGCCAAGACTTTGAGTGGTTTCGGACCTCCCTTGTCATCCGAGCATGTGCGTGCCAAAAGCCTCATCGTTTCCTGGTCTCTTGGTGATGTCGGATGACCCTCTCGCCATTGACCCAGACCCGGATCCTCAGGACCTGCGCGAATACGTGAACGCGGACTACCGGAATCGGCTGACTCCTCAACGCAACGTTCTTTACGTACGATGATTCATCTATCGCAAGCGAAGTGGCCTTCGCGCAAGCTTGGCAGCAACCTGTTATACCATCTGGAATCGAGAACCAACAACCTGCATATCTGGACGACTCACTGATGGGCTGGTCAAGTCTCAATGGGATAGAGCCGCATCCCTCCAAAGTGCAGCATTTTTGGAGGTGAAGCGAAAACTGGCTCCTCACTCAAGCCAAACTAAAAACAGGTCTACTCGGGCTTTGCCTATGAGTCCTGCCTGCTTTACTTAGGTCACTGGTATTTACATAGACCTTCACCGGTGGTACGTTTTAGTATCAGGAGCGCAACCAGTTAGTGCGCTCCTCAAAATAGATTTTACTAAGATTGACCCGATGCTAAGGGTTCATTGTCAGCAGTCTGTGGGCCACAGAGCCTGGCTTTTTGCTACGATGCCTATATGTTGTTTTTAGAAATAGGTGCCGCTGAAGAATGGCATGCATGGCCGAGACAATGTAGTTTTGAGCCTGATCACTGCCCATCAACGAGGGAGCGATACTTGGGATTTGGCACTGGGTTGATTCGACCGCTAATGGCCGCGATCCGCGGGACACGATCGACAGGCTCCGGCACTGGCTGGTTTGTCAAAGATCAGGCATCATGGTAATTAGCAGTACTTTCTCCATGAATCCAGCGATTTGGAACAACAAGCTATGCGAGCCAATGGGATCTACGTATTTTGGTCAATTGGGTAGTGAACCGACCAGCCAGCGGGTCAAAGATCCAACCCGCCAGGCACTTGTTTGCGGGGATTTTGCGGGGAAGAGGGAGTGCCGTGCTTGCCGATGGCCTTGCCTTGGCAGAGGTCACGATCAACCAAAACTCAGCTAGACTGTGCCAGACTGTACTCCGTAACGTACGTTAATACTGTGACTTTTACATATGGACCTTTTTGCAAGTTGGAAGGTTCCTGTGCGCATCTTCTGACCCAAGTTGGTTCATGGGCCGATTGACCGACGATCATTCTCCAGCGCCAAACCCCATGGGGCGAAAGGGAAAACTTAAAAGTCAGGCAACGTAGTACTGGCTGACGTCTGACCTGGGGAAGCAAATGCCAGAGGAATGATTATTGAAACCCTGATACTCAGCTATACTCTGCATTTAGAGAGAAACCCACTTCGCAGAACTTTGGTGAAGCGCAGGGCTATAATTCGAGCGGTTGTGTTTTGCCTGCCTCCATCGTCAGAAGATGGCGAGCGTCACGGTTGCTCCGGCTGCGGATGGACGTGCCCTCACCACAAACTCTGGGGTTGATGCTGATGATATACATATATAAGGGGAAGGCGGGCGTGCCCTTCTGACCAGTCTTACCGGTCTTCCCAGGAGAAACAACCTACCAGGCCTGCCTCCAACCACATCATCACAATGAAGACAGCAAGCCCTCTCTCCAAGGCCATCCTTCTCACGGCAGGCGCCGGTCACGTCGCGCTGAGCCATGCGTTCCAATCGACCCCGGTGATGGGCTGGAACTCGTACAATCAGATGTCCTGCAGCCCCAACGCCCAGGCGATCGAGGAAGCTATTAACGCTCTTGCTGATCGCGGGTTCGTCGACGCCGGGTACTTGTACTTCCAGATCGACTGCGGCTGGGCCTCGAGAGACGGAGAGCGCAATGCGACGACAGGGTCCTTGAAGGTCGACATGGACGCTTTCCCTAATGGCTTGACTTCGCTGAGCGAGCTCGCCAGATCCAAGGGCATGAAATGGAGCATGTACTCGGACGCCGGCTATCTCATGTGCGATCCTCAGGTGCCCAGCCCCGTTGTCGGCTCCTTGAACCACGAGACGGCCGACGCGCAGTTCTTCCAGTCTCTGAACACCGAGTATCTCAAATGTAAGTAGACACAAAAGAAAAAGTCAACCCTCCTCCGGACTGACGGGACTGACTGACTGACTGACTGAACTTGTGCAGACGACAACTGCTACGCCGGCGGAACCTCTGGCGGCGACAACGCCCCGAAAGACCCGAGAACGGACTTTGTCACGCGTTACGGCGCGATGTGGAATGCTTTGCAGCAAGTGGGCATCGGCGGAATGATGGTCTGCGAATGGGGCGTCCCGTACTCTACCTCGACCGGCCTCGAGGGTCCTGCGGAGTGGACCAAGGGTTTGGCCACGTCCTTCCGGCTGTCGGACGACATTGGCGACGACTGGGGCGACGTTTACCGCATCTACAACCAGGCCGTGTACATTGCCAACTCCGGCCTCGTTGGGCCTGGTCACTTTGCCGACGCCGATCTCCTCGAGGTGGGCAACCCCGGCATGACCGCCGATGAGCAGGCCACCCATTTCGCCGCCTGGGCCATGCTCAAGTCCGCCCTCATGATCTCCACCAACATCACGGCGCTGTCGGACGCCACCGTGGCCGTCCTCCAGAACAAGGGACTCATCGCCATCAACCAGGACCCGGCAGGGCAGCCCATCAAGCTGGTGCAGCGCTGGACCTCGGATCGGGACCTGTGGGCCGGTGATCTCGCCAACGATGACATCGCCGTCCTCATGGTGGATCTGACCAACACACAACGCGAGCTGACTTTCAACCTGGCGGATATCGGCCTGACATCTGCCACCATCGAGAACCTCTGGACCGGCGAGACCGTCGTGTCCACCGGCTCCTACTCGGCGCAGGTCAACCCTCACGGATCCCTGCCTCTGCGCCTCTCGAACACGGTCCTCTCGACCCAGAACCCGCCCTCCTACAACTTCATCAGCGCCAACACCGGCACGCTTTCAAACGGCGCCATCACGGAATCCTGCCCTGGCTGCACCTCATCGAGCAAGGTCGGCTATATCGGCGGCGGCTCGGGAGGGGAAGTCGTCCTCTCCAACATCCAGACCTCGCAGGCCACGCAGAACGTGAGGTTCGACTACATCAACTGCGACGTCGGCTACGGCGGCAGCACCAACGAACGCCTGGCCTCCATCAGCGTCAACGGCGGCTCCGCACAGACCGTGAGCTTCCCCCTGAGCGGCTACAACTGGGTCGAGGACGTCTACAGAAACTACACCGTCGAGCTCTCCGGGTTCAACACCAACGGGCCAAACACAATCAGCATCACTGGTGTCGGAGGCGCTTGGGCTCCAGACCTGGACAGGATCGGCGTCGTGGCTTGATACAAAAAAGGGAGACGTGGCACAGAATAGAACAGACAGAACAAACTAAAATACACATAAATCACCCCCTGACAGTTCAATACTTAATCACTCGATTCTCCACAAACTCTGCAGGCAGAAAGTACAACGTCGAGGTCAGAGTACGGGTCGACAGCTGGGTTCTAACAGTAGACTCGACAGTTCAATGGATGTGCACATTTCGGGGAGTTATATTCTGACCATGGCTATGATGCCCTATAGTCCCTGCCCATAGCTTGGAGGAGGTGGGCCGCTTTCGCCATTTCCTTGTAATCATTGACATCGATTGCATTGCCTTCGTTGCCTGCCAAAACTTCGCTCTGGATGTGCCAGCCTCCGCCTTCACCCTGTGAGGTTCTCGTTCTTACGGACCTTGGGACGACTCCCCCTGTCTGCCCCATTGAAGCTCCGGCTTCGTCACACTGCGACGAGTCTTGAAGAAATTGGCTCGCGCAACCCGTTGACTCGGCTCCTCTAAACTGTGACGCCAAGGTGGATCCAACGTAAAGGGGGTTGAAGTCGTTCTCAGAGTAATCTTTCAGGAAATGTTCCAACTCGCCACCTTCCTGTTTGTTTCTGAATTGTCTCATCATGGACGAAGACGGATCCTTGGACTCTTCGTACTGTTTGATGGCCCTTGACGATGTGAGCGATTCGGCAGGCGGGGCTCCTGATCTGACGAAAGAGGATGAGGTGCTTCCCTCCTCTGGGTGGTAGACGATGGTCGACAGATCCTCGGCGCCGTCGTCCCGTAGAGCATGTCTGAAGGTCGGCTGGCCATCCTCCTCGTCAGGGTACTGGCCTGGGGTCAATCCGCGAGGGGGGGCGATGGACAGGTTCCCCAGTGCGTCGCCGCAGTCGTTCGCTGAGCATCTTTGGGTTGGATCAAGAACCACCATGGTCCTTAACAGGCATTGCCCCAGATGGCTGAGCCTTGGTTGCAAAGCCGCTTGAAACCATGCAATGATCTTTTCCCCCCAGACGGTACCACCATCCGAATACTGGTCCTCATAGTCTGGAAGACCGCATACCAGTTCCCCGCCCACCACGCCGAGAGACCAGATGTCAACAGCCATGGTGTAGCCGAGTCTGGTCATGTTACCAACACAACGTTGTGCCTCTGAATAAACCTCAGGCGCAAGATAACGCCGGGTTCCACAAATGGTCATCAGCTCAGCGTTATTCTTGGAAAGACCAAAGTCTCCTAGTTTGACGTAGATATTATCATCGTGTCGATACTGGACCAGTATGTTAGCTGGTTTTATGTCTCGGTGCGCGATCGGCGGATCAAGCCCATGTAAGTAAACCAGGGCTGATAGGCATTGGCGGAGGATCGTCAACGTCTCGTTGTAGGATATATCCTCGCGGTCTTCCAGAGACCCACCCGGTACGTACTCCATCTTTAGTCGAGGGTGTGGAGTGAAGGACGATCCGATGAACCGCACTATATGGGCCTGCCATACGGGTAAGGTAGGTCATTAGAACAGAAGCTGCACTGATTATCTGGAAGAGCGCACGAACATGCGAAATGTGAGCCATGATGTCAGCCTCCCGACGCCATGCCTTCTCGTTGAATTGGTTTTTACGAATGGCTTTCACAGTAGGTGCCTTGACGACATGCTCTTCTGCGGTACTGACGTTCCAGAAATGAGTCACGACGCCAAAAGACCCTTCACCAAGCTTCTTGCTCAGGTGTATCTGTTCGGTGCCTGGGGTATTGGCACCAGTGCCCAGCGTTGTTGGCGGATTTGAAAGGCTCAGATCATAGAGGAGGCTCTCAGCGGTCGCTGCGCCCTGCTTGAACCTACTCACGTTCTCGATGTATGCAGGCGATGTCATGTCGTGAACTGGGGCCATGATTTGAAAGGAAACAGAGCCGGGGATCGTAATGACGATGCAGTCTATCTTTTGAGGGATAGCCTCGCCGCTGATGATCCAACGGAAGTTTGTCCGCAAGCCCTTGCCCTGATTATCGTAGGTGACTTCAGTTCCTCCGGAGGAACCTAAGTCTTGGATGATAGGGCGGCTATAGTCATCGAAGGTCAAGCTGAAGTGAGCATTGGAGACACCCTTGTACTTAATAACGACGTCACAATTTGGGTTTGAGCCAAAGACCAGGCCTTTATCTGTTCGTGGTGGAACATCGCTGAATCTTACCGCGAGCGATGGGAGATAATCGAATGCTGAGGCATGATCGGTCTCGGGTGACTCAGTCGACTCTCGTTCGCGACGGCTCTGTTGCTGTCGATCATCGGAAGGTCGAATAAGAGCAGGAGCATATCGGGGGTTCTGCTTGATCACATTTGACGCCCTCTTCTTGCTGTCATTGTAGGGATACAAACGGGCAATCACATCGTCCTCCATGCTGAAAGGAAGTTGCGGAGAAGGGGATGATAATGGGGAATATGAAGGACGGCGTCAAATCTCATGGCGCACGCATCATTTTTATAAGTACGCCTTGCAGCTGTGCAGCCATTGACTTACTTACAGTAACCCCAGCCAACAGCAACGCGATCATACCCAATCAAGCCACTGCCCCCCGGTTTCTATGAAACCACGGCGGCTACTCCGTGTATTCTATTCGTGTGGTCATGCGTGATTGATTAGTGAGGCAGCGTGAATCGTCCCGTAATTACTACACGTTGACGTGCACAGCACTACCCCACTTCAAAACTCCCATCGTCCTTCCTTGACATGGCTGCCTAAGGTTTTTCGTTAAAACAAACTCGGCCCGTTCTTTTCATGCCCGACACCCTTTATTCCGACTATCACTTCATCTACGATTGACCAGCGACATGGCTGCCTCACCGGGAGCAGCAGTGACAGTATCCGTGGATGACGTGGTCGCCTTGACCGATGCCGAGCTCGACCAGTTCATCCTGAAGCATCGCATGCCCAACGGTGACATCAACCTCCCTGTTGATGGATGGGATAAGCTTTCCAGGGAAGAGCGAGGTTGTCTCGCAGAAAGATTAGAGTGGGCTCCCTTCGACGCACCAGGCGCATATTCTTCGCTGACTGCGATCCAGGGCCAGAAGGCGTGGCCTTGCTGCTGTTTCACGCCCACTTGACCTCGATGAGCTTGATGCGCGCCTGCGTCAAGTAGCGCCCCAAGAAAGCATTTCATTACGACCTGAGCCACAAGATTTCGATCAAGCGGGTGATAAGACGCCACCGATTGACCCTGACGCCCATTTGACGCGTGAAATTGACGCTTATAACGAGCTCGTCAACGACGGCGGCCGCCCTCTGTACCCTATCGATCTCGTCCGAGAAGTCTGCAGTGACCCCGACAAGTATGCCGACATGCTACGACCATGGCAGGCCACCCTCACAGAAATATGGGCTGAAGACATATTCCAGCGGCAATTGCAGAGGTGGCAAGATTTCCGCAAGTGGCAAAACGACAATCGAGGGCGCGAGGATGATGACTGTGGCTTCTTAGCATACGTCGAGAAGAAGAAGCGCTGGATAGAAGAAGACTATCTGCCAAGCTCGCGCGATAGACTGTTGGCTCAGATTGAAGCCGATCCATTCTGCCTCAAGGAAGAGTGGGATGAGGTGCAGTTCCTACGCAGACGGCACCGACGTCTCTACAGAGAGCGCGGCTGCCGAGGGTTCCCCGACTACGTTGAAGCAGTAACACGCCGCCTCTCGCGCCACGGCTTTACCCGACCGATCATGCTTAATGAAGACCCCAAGACACAGGGGAAGCTCGCAACATGGATCGAATACCTTAACTACGAGTACTGGTGGCTTGATAAGCACACCAGCGATATTGACCGTTTGGCACCAGAGCACGACAAGTTATGGCAGGAACTCGTCGATAAGAAGATTTTGAGGCCTCACGAAACGAAGGAGTACGTACGGACAACTGCAAGTGGGATGGAGTTGGATACAGAAAGGCGCCAAGCGATGCAGGCCGTCCAGAGGGCGGAGAGCGAAGCGAAAAGAATCCTTGCGGCGGCTCAGGAGGGCCCGAAACATTCACGTTCATCATCCCAGGAGCAGCGCTTGTCCATGACCGACAGCACGAAGACATTGCTCAGTGCAAAGCGATGGTTGGAGCAGGCCAAAAACAGATCGTTCCTAATTGTACAATTCGTACGGGCAACATTCGGCTGGGCGCGTGCAAAGAGAGGCGCTGCTATTCATTCCCTTCTCGTGCAATGGGTTCTAGACCAGGTCCCTCTGGTTGAAGCCGAGATTGATCCTTCCATGGTAGGCGGATCTGGGTCGGACACGACTAGGGTGGCGAACGGAAGAGCAGTGAAAAGGAAGCAGGCTTCCCACACAGAGCTGTCCGAGGCAGGAAGCCCGAAAAGAGTGAAGCTTGATACACGGGAACCGTCGAAAGCTTCACAGACGCATGCAGAGCCAGGCGAGGATGGAGCTGCTCAAGTCTCAGAACCTGTTGATCCCACTGCTGGCTTGTTGCACGGTGAGGCTCTTGAGCCCACGTTACCAGGACGTCGTTGCAGCGCTCGTATTGCAGCGCGTCGAGGCTTCCCAAGGATGAAAACCAAGCATGACGCCTCCCAGCCGAGTTCAGGGCCAAGGTCCAAAACAACATTCGCATGATACCATCTGTCTCATTTACCGATTCATGGTGCGAAAGCTCCCCCATAAGTGGAGAAACGTCAAAGAGCACTTACAGTGGTCTGCCTGGTGCTATGAGGTTTGGAACTCGGGGTGACTCGACAACAGGGGCATTTGCTTCTTGTCTTATCGATATTATGTTAGATGATGGTCAAGTCAGAGACGCTATATGGTCTCAAGCCACTTTCTACTTGTTATTTTTTGTTGACTTTCAGCATCATGAGAGCGAGCGGACCAATGAATTTTGCCTATTTATTACTTCCAAAGTCTATGAAATCGGAGCAAACGATCATTATCGCGGATATAGCAAATCAATTGACATGATGATTTTTTTAAATAACACAGCACATCCAGCGACCAGATGACATAGCTAAGCTCACTTACATGATATCTATGATTCGGCACTTATCCCGTTGCCGGCCGGGCGCTTGGAGTTTAGCGTCTGAAGCTG
Organism: Sarocladium brachiariae; assembly: GCA_008271525.1. Taxonomy (NCBI): domain Eukaryota; kingdom Fungi; phylum Ascomycota; class Sordariomycetes; order Hypocreales; family Sarocladiaceae; genus Sarocladium; species Sarocladium brachiariae. The sequence continues at coordinate 742,881 of RQPE01000009.1, read as the reverse complement.
CTCGCTGGAGAATAGTTCACCGACCTGGACGCGATCATGTGGGCGGCATTGTCACCCTGAATGCCGAGAATACGACCCTTTGTGCACTTTCTGTTCAGAGCATATAAAATAAGACCTTCGATGGCTTAGGTAGACTGCACATGTTGACTTTTATGTGTACAAGTTTACTTTCATCTTGCACAGTTTTCGTCTAACTTCTTCGACAGTCAGTCTCCAATGCACCACACATACCTCCCCCATGGCACATTATCTGGGGCTCTGAAACAGCTGACCGATCTTTTGCTTTTCCAGTGTCTTCTTCCTCTTCGAAATTCGTCCCTCTCGACGTCATCAAGGGGGCTGGCTTTGAACACATACCTTTGCCTCGGGGACAGAATGCCACGGTCGCTGACTTCCACTCGACCCGGACAAAGACGACAGACTCACCGACCTGGTTGACCTCGGGGTTCTACAAGATCACAGCGGGGCCGCCGGCACCTCTGCACTACGCCTGCGAGGAGGCCAAGTATATTTTGAGCGGGCAGCTGGATATTCTTGTGAGTCTTTTCTTTTTTTTAAAAAAAAATAAAAAGAAAGAAAAAGAAAGAAACCCCCTTCTTTTGCTTTTGAGCGAAGGCTTCTCAGACGATCCTGTTGTCATACGAAAGAGGCCAGTGATTGACTAACAGAACACCTCGAAGGACCTCGCCACTGGCGTTCAGCACCACCTCGTTCCCGGCGACTTTGTCTTCTTCCATGTCGGCTCATCTGTTGAGTTCTCTACAAAGTCAGAAGCATTGGCATTCTACGCCGTGACGAGACCAGTTAAAGCCGCTCATCCGAACCTTCAGGGCAGGGAAGAATATGCAAAGTCTAAAGCGAAACTATGAAAGGATAGCAGAATTATGAGAGGCGCCTCAAAAAGCATCATGAGCACGTTGATTCGATTGAAACTTTGCCCCGGTCTTTGGTTTAGACCGTAGATAGTCCCGTTAGATCTCAGACAAGCGAGCCCCCGCGCTGACGGGAAAGCAAAAAGGATCAAGGGGCTACTCAAGACCAGCACCTGAACAGCAGTCGTTAGCTTGAAGTCATTCACTACTTAAAGTCCAATAGCCCTTTGGCTGTTACTGGGTGCCTTGGACCGAAGTTGATGACTAAGAATAGAGTTAATCTGTGTAGGGTAGCCATTTCCTCACCACCTGCGGCGGGCACTGTACAATCATCAAAGTATCATGCTTCCTGGTCACGAGCCCACCATCGTGCAACCAAGGGAGGTTGATCACATCAGGGCGAATACCGATCTACCTGATGATTGGGTAAGAGGACCTCGAACCTTTCGCACCCGCGTCGTCAATTACCTGTTTGGTGTCGGGAAATCAAGACAACGCGTGATAAGACACAATGATCTGGGCAGAAAGCGACTCGCAATGGCATTTTCCACACAAAGCATTAACCATCGAATGATGCTTGTCTGAGTAAACGACCAACTGCAGCTCCCGACTGAAAGGTCCCGGGGACACCTCTCATTTTCGACTCCATCTTCGAAGGTGCACGATTCGATTTCTTCCAATCACGTTTGGCATGCATCTCTTGACTCTCGCCGTCTTGCCGAGCCTGAACCGTTGGTCTAAGGCATGATTAGCGACGGCGATTCTGTGCCCACTGATTCTAGATCTCAATCTATTGACCTCCCTCGCGGGTTCGTGCTTTCGATATTCGTCACATCTGGGTAGCCCATATCAGTAGGACGCATCATCTTCGACAAAGGTACCAATGCTTCGGCGCTTGCTGTGCCGGCCTTGAACGACGACATGCAATCCAAAGGGGGTTCCCTAAGGCCACGACTTAGCCGGCTACCGCGGTGGACCACGCCATACGTAAGAGCCGTCCAAGTAGTGTGGGTGCTAGGAACCAGCTCGGCACAGTACTGCCGCTCAGACACGGGAATAGAGAGCAGTCAAGCCGGACCCCTGGGAGAAATTGGGGTGGTTATGAGTGGGTGGCGCTTTTGGTGCTACATACGGCCCTGGCCACAATTGCTCTGGTATGCGGATTGTTCGGTCAGGCAGTCTGTGGAGAAAACCAAGGGAGTAGAGTTCACGCTAGACTCCTGGTGACCATCCAGAACTATTCCGAATCTGATACAGAAAGTTCTCCGTATCATAGAGTGCTCCAAAGCATTGCTGCCTTCACAGAACGCCCGTCCGGGATAAGGCCTGGGAGGGCGGAATGCCCTCCCATCCCCATGGGCTGGCTAAGAGACCATACAGCGCCGAGGCTAGCCGTTTGATGCGACAAATATGCCAGCTTGCCGTCCGAACGTTCCGTGACAGGCTGCTGGCTGATCACTCCTCCATGATGATGGGTCCAGCCTTCTGTGCGTCCCGGCGTGGCGGTTGAACTTCGCCTTAGCCCTACGTCCGCGACAGTGGCCACTAAAGAATGGTTTCGCTCTAGGTGAATGGGCCTAGATAGCACACGAATAGCCTCCAAGGATGGGGGACTGGGGGCTCATGATCAGCACTTTTTGATGGGGTGCCGCTACATCTTCCCTCTCCACGTTGTAGTCCACTTCTGTGCCGGTTCTCCGATCAGAGGAACTTTGATGGCAGGTGGACGAGTCCAGGGCCGGAGGAACTGTGATGGGCAATAAGCTTCAGATGATTAGGGCTTGAAGAAAGTGGCACGAGTCCGTTGGCCATGGAACTTTCGAAAAAAGAGAGCTTGGAGATAAGAGTTGCATGGGTCTTGTCCGCATATAACATGCTGGAGGTTCCCATCAACGTCCAGTACCCCGGATGCAACCCCAGTTCGCGATTTCTTTCATCGACCGCCTCCTCTGCCAGTTCTGTCTGGCGCTTTTCATCCACCGGCTTGGTACTTTATATTTCCCTGTCCAATCATAGACTCTACCTATAGTACCTACTGCCTTCCGCGTCAAACTTTTGACAGACATGTCTAAGCTCGGGGCTGGGACGCTGGCCACTGAGCCGGGTGCTGATATGTTCACCGGCGGTGGTTATGATGAGAAGAAGAAAGACTCGGGCAATGAGGCTTGTGATGCGTCCAACGGCCTTGCCAGCGTGGGGACTGCTGCCAGTTTTCACACCCGCCCCCAGCAACGCAAGCTTCACGACAGCAGCGTACCCTTCGAGGAATACTACTACTATGCTCAGAAGACCCGCGCCGAGGAAGATCAGCAGCCTCAGACCCAGGCGGAGCAGTCATGGACCTCGATCCTCTTCCCTTCCAAGTCGGCTGACGGCGTCACCAAGATCAAGTCCACTGGCGAGAGCAGTGAAGGCAAGAACCTCGCTGATCCCAAGGTGAGGGGTGCCATCTCTGACGAGGAGTGGACCAATGCATCTCGGGCCCTGCGCACTGCGTCCCGTGGTGCCGTCTTCTACCTGATCACGACCGATATTCTCGGCCCGTTCGGTCTGCCTTATGCCTTCGCAACAATGGGTTGGGGCCCCGGCATCGCTCTCTTCACCGTCTTCGCTGCCATGGCTGGTTACTCGGGATACCTCCTCTGGGACGTCTTCCTGGGCCTCGACTCCTACCAGTACCCGATCCGGGGCTTCAGCGACCTTGGGTTCCGTCTATACGGTCCTTGGATGCGCCACCTCTTCAACTTCCTGCAGGCTGTGCAGCTTGTCCTGAACGTTGGTCTCATCGTCATCTCGAACGGTGAAGCCCTCTCCCAGGCTGTCCAGTTCAAGCTTTGCTTCATCGTCTGCTGTCTTCTCTGGGCCGTTGCTGGCTTTTTCATGGGCCAGGTCCGTACTCTGCAGAAGTTCGGCTGGCTAGCCAACGCTGCCGTGTGGATCAACCTCGTCTGCATGTTCATCAGCATGGGTGGCGCTGCCCATGACCCTCCGAACTACCAAGCCGCCTCTCAGGCCGCCGGTGCTTCTATCGGTGACGGTTCCAGCGTTCAGCCCGACAGCAACGGCGTGTACCCCCCCGTGATGACGACTGGCGGCCTTCCTGCGTCCCCCGAGTTCTACGGGTCTGTCAGTGGTGCCATGCAGGCCATCTTTGCCTACGGTGGTTCCATGATCTTCCCCGAGTTCATGGCTGAGATGAAGCGCCCCAGGGACTTCCTCAAGGCCATGTGGTGTGCTCAGGCCTTCATCTACGTTTGCTACATGTTCTACGGCCTCTTCATGTACGGCTACCAGGGACAGTACACCGTCAACCCCAGCTACCTCGGAGTCAGCCAGTACAGCATCCAGACCGCCGGCAACGCTTTCGCCATGGCCAGTGCCCTGATTGCCGCGGCACTCTACGGCAACATCGGCGTCAAGCTCATCTACAACAACATCCTGGTCGAGTGGTTCAGGTGCCCCAGCATCAACAGCCGCGGCGGCAAGTACATGTTCGCTGCCATCATCCCCATTTACTGGGCCATCGCCTTCGTGATTGCCGCTGGCATCCCCAACTTCTCAGGCCTCACCTCCGTCGTCGCTGCATTCTGCATCCTGCAATTCACCTACACCTTCCCTCCCCTGCTCTCGGTGGCATTCTGGATCAAGAAGTACGCCATGCAAGATGGTGAGGGTTGGGATCCGGCGACTGGCGAGGTAATCCATCACGACCGGGGCTTCGGCCGTGCCATGCGCGGCTTCATGGGCGGCAAGGGCAACCGCAAGCGTGGTCTCGTCAACATCTTCAACGTTTTGTACTGTGGTGGTGCTCTGGCAATGGCTGGACTGGGTGCCTATTCTTCGATTATGATCCTCAAGGGCGCCTTCGCCTCAAGTGTCACGACGTCCTTTGTATGCACAAGCCCGCTCCAAGGATAGATGAGCAGGTAGTTCTGTCATGTTGAAAGTTCGGATAGTTCTCTTGTCCACTTTGTTGGCGCAAGCAGTTGCAGATGTCACTATTGAACACCAACCAAATGATAACGAAATGATATCCCCAGGTTCGAACAAATCCGCCGCTATTTGTCTTTCATCATAATTCCGTGCTCCCTCGTGTTGATGACCTAAAACTTCATAAAACATCTTGGTCACTGGATCCTTGGCAACCTGGCCGTGCTGGACAAGTCGTCGGCGTTGAGGCGATCTACACCAAGCTCCCGCAGAGGTTCCCACATGTAATCACCTGGAAGATTATCTGCTCCAAAAATCAATGATTCTCTTTTTTTTTTTAAAAGGATGTGTGTGGAGTATACATGCAAATAAAGGGGACCGGGTGATTAAACTTACAGTATCGAACCTTCAGCCCAGCCATGTGCGCGGCGTTGACTTGGGACTGGACCTTGTTCCTCTGGTCTTGCGAAAAGCTTGCCACGCTATTGGGACTCCCGATAGCATCCTTAAAGTCGGCCGAGGCATAGTACGAGTTCCTGTTGTTGTACTTTGTTCCGAAAAAGTCGACCTTGGCGTCGTAGAAAATGTCCCGGTTGGGTACGCCGTCGCCGGCGTTGATGCGATCGTACGAGACGCTGCCACTGGCAACGACGTTGATCTGCCTCTCGACGAAGCGGCCGCCTTCCACGCGACTCAGATACCCTCCGTCGCGAAGAGGCTGCAGCGCCGCGTTCACGGCGTCCAGGGTCCTCGCGTCAGACGTCTTGAAGTCGATCAATAGAGTGACGCTCTGCGAAGGACTCGCTGGATACAAGCCGATGTTACCAGGCTTGCCGCCATTGTTGTAGTCCAGGATCGCCTTCAATGGATCGACGTACTGAACCTTCAGCGTCCTTCCCAGCTTCGGAAGGATGTGTCCAATGTGCAAATCCCCATTGAAGTACCAGACGTCTGCTTCGATACCAACACAACCAGCGCTCAAGGCACCCCAGAGCGGGATGCTCTGCTCATAGTCGTTGTGACTGTGACAGGTCGTTGGCTTGATGGTATTGACAGAGGCGAATGGCCAGGGGTTCAGCGGTGCCCCATCCCAAGTGTTGACGGACTGCGTCTCCAAGGCGCCACTCCGGTAAAGTCTGTTGATGGCATCCTGCTTGGGCGGAACTCTGTTGCCGAGAGCATGATAAGATACACCATCGTCACCCACTTGCCAAGTGCCACCCTTGGTGTCGGCATTGACCTCCCCAGAGCATTTCCCACCCGGTGCGCTCAAGGCTTGCAAGTAGGTGATGCAGTTGGTCTCTACGGGTATACTTATTAGACCATGTCCAGCGCCCCCCATACGGAATTTGCCCGAGGAATCTTACCTGAGATCTTATGGTCGGTCTTGATCTTGTTATGAACCTCAACTGGGGAGCGACGAAGGTGCTTGTCAGCAAGATCAGTCCAACAGGTCAGAACGGGAGGGTCGGCCTTTACAATCCACAAAACCCAAGACGCCATACGTCGAAGGGCTCTTCCCACCGTTGACAAAGACTTCTGTCGTCATAGAGAGGTAGCCACCTGCCTCAACCGTCAATCCGTTGACTTTGGCGCAGAAAACCCGCACAGCAGAGTTGAAGCCTCTGTGAGTGTCGGTACCCTGCCCGATCGTCACATCTTCCCTGGGCATCCAGTTGCTCCCACAGCTGGAGATATCGTCTGTGGTTCTACGAACATTCTCGACCGGTTTGCCGTGTGCCTGGCACATGTGCTGGCGCGAAAGTCAGTATGACACGGGCTACTAATACAACTAGTTGTACTATTGAAAACCGGGAGTGAGTGACTTATCAGCAATCCAGCGACGAGACTGGCAACGCGCGGTCTGAGCTGCATTTTGTTTAAGTAATTCTGGTCTCTTGGAAGATGACGCGAGATACAACATCTCTATTAAATACCCCCTGCGTATGCCATAACTGCCATCATCGAGGGTTAGGCAGAATCACGAGCTCTTATTGTCTTTCATCCGGGGTGCAAAGGATACTTGGCCCTGCAAGGTCTTGAACGTACAGTATGCCTCCAGCCAATTGCAACTTTAAGCTAGCATCCACTGGAGAGGAGTGCCATTGTGGCTTTCTTGGCCAATGGCGCTTGAACAGTCATCACGCGTCCACATCGGCGGGTGCCAGTGGCATACGGACAACGAGGGGGGCCATGGATGGAATAGGCAGGTGATTAAGATTTGGCCATGAAGAGCATAAGTTGATTGACAGACGCCACTGAGCCCAACTCTGATCATTGGATCATAGTTCCCTCATCCAACTGCCAGGGATACCACACTTGTGGCGCCTTGTTCATGACCTGAACATCCCGGTGAATGTTTATTATTCGAAGACTTATACCTTCGGCTAAGCACACCGCCTAGACTCCGTTGCCAGAGGCAAAGCTAGGTGGCCATACGATAACAGAGAGAAACTGCCGACTTTAGTTATCATTGCACTGACTCGGCGTCAAAGGCTGCACCAGGATCCCCGGACACATTGATGGCAAAAGGCGGGGGAAAGGGAGGGGGCTGGGGGGTTGCAGGCAATATAACGTCAACACACACATAAAGTTGACTTGTTCCTGTGCTCGAGCCAGGTGTTCGCACGTACCGAGACACGCCACTACTACATCAAGCGGTCAAGGATCCCAGCCATTATTATAATAGCATGTGTTCTGCCGAGACGCAAGGAAACATGTGAGAGCCTTCGGTGCCTTCGTGCTTGGGGGGATAGTAGTGAATACTACGACATGTGAAGTAGCTGCACTTCGAAAAAGCCAAATTGTGACATTTACCATTTGCGATCATCTTACCTACAAGCAGTTTTATTCCTCTGAGAGTGAGGGTCGCCTTATCGCATCCACCTCTCAGTCGGTTGGCACCTCGTTGGCCGTCACAGCCAAAGACAGTTCGAAGAGGGCCGCCGAAGTTGTGTACGCACACGAAAGAGGCCTCCGTATTCGACAGCCAGTTGTAGGCTGTGGCGAGGTTCGGATATGACACAATCCAAAATAGTAAGACAAGACGGCCCTGCTGGCTTTGCTTCAGCTGCTGAAGCTTGGAAGCACATTCCACGAGAAGGCCACGGCGTCTACCACCGCGCTTCTGGCAACGAGTTAGGCGCGGGGCTGTACAGCCCAGGGGTGCTCGCTCATAGGAAGCAGGCTCAGGATTTGGCTTGCTATTAGATACACGGTCTCTGGGACTGGAATGCTCATCGACCCTTTGCCGGCACTCGTGGTCTGGGTTTTGGGTCTGGCAGGCGCTGAGTTCGGTACAGTCTGAGGGCCTTGAGACAGGGAAGGGAAGCGATGCGACTGAGCCTCCAAAACTAGAGACATACAGCCACAGTCCGCCAGTAGAGAAGGCCGGTATGTAAGTTGGAAGGGAGATAGCCGGTGAGGTCCGAGACAGCCCTGGAAAGTAAGTATAGCGGAACTGTGTCGATCAAGTGACCGACTAATAGGAGAACGAAGACTGTATCTTGTCATTCCAAAAGCTGAGACCTCGAGTAGAAGAGTGTGGCTGCCATGGGAGTTCTGGCTATCGGCATAGGATGTATAAGTTGTCCGTCTGCTGCTGCCTGAATAAACAGTCGCCTGCACCACTGCCTCTTATCTCTGTCCAATTTGATCTTGGAGTATACCGCAAAGATAATACCATTTCCGCCACCTCGCCATCATGAAGTCTTTTGCTGCCGTCGTCCTTTTCCTTGCCACTGCCCTGGCCATGCCTGTAACCACCCGCGATGGGCAAGCCTCTGGCTCGAACGATCTTGAGACTCGCGCCGGAAGCCAGCTCGTGAACCTTCAGCTCGGCGGCAAGAAGGATCCTACGGAGAAGCCTGCTCTTATCGACATCAATGCTTTGACTCACCTTCTCGGTGGGAAGAACTAAAGCCGCGTAACAAGAGGACACGAAGAAGAGTGCGTGATCAACTGATTTGGGCTACGGGCCTGTCTGTGGCTAACTCTCACTCCAGGAATTTGGCAGAGATATCACTGAGAGCAAACCCAGGGAAGTCAGAGAGATGGTGTGGCTTTCTTGTGGTGATTAGGAGGGGAAATAAACACTAATGTTGCCTGCAGGCATGATATAAATATCAGGATATCATATCTTTGGAAACTTGTTCTGTCTCCCAATCTACAAGTGAAGTTTGTGTGATCTGGAAAAGTCTCTCTGCAGCAGGATGCCGATGGAGCCGACATAAAGGCCATCATCCAGGCTGTCTGTCACGAGAGCCTCGCTTACTTGCTACTGGTGACCGTTTAAGATGTTCTGGGCGAGCGTCTCTGGCAGTTACGAAACGATGCGTCCATAACGTTATAGAACGTTGACGTGCAGCCTTAGACTGAAATGTCAATTCAAAACCTAGAATTAAAGCCATTTTTATAGTTGTAAGCTTAGATTGTTCCCCAATCGCCCCACGTTCATCAGAAGGGCGTTATGGAGGTCTCCTCCATCACAACGTTGCATAACGTTGGATCACAGCCCTATGGATGGCGTCTTTTAAGCTCAAGACCAGAAATAAGGTAGGTGGGTATAAGAGTACTAAAGTTTCTGAGTAGATCGATGCGCCAGCCCCCAATATGTGAGGCTATCTGCCAACAATGTCCACAGGAAAATGACTCTCCTCGATTAGAACAAAGGAAGACTTATGTTCAACGTCAGCACTTGAGAGTCAGCGCTTCAGAACAATCACTTGCCATCTCACCCCATCTCACCATAGCTCCCGTATAGATGGTACGATATGTTAATTACGCGAACTGTATGCAAACCTTTTATCATGTTCAGTGACTTTTCTTCTAGAATACAAAAGAGAAAACCCTTCACTCTTCACGAATGCTCAACGTCCCAGCATAGACCCAATCCTTCATCGCATTGGAGCAAAATGATGTCTGCATCCTTCCAACTCGCTGTCTTTCACGCAGGACGGTGCGTTTCGAAAATGCCATGAAGACTCCGAAAGTCGTCAAGATGTCGTTGTTGAAGATCGACCGTGGAATGGCTTATTGAGCAACTCGTCCGTTGGAATCGGTTGAGCGGCTGTGAGCCTGGCTTGCAAACTACGCGGCTATGCTGGATAGCTAGGGGTAAAGCTTGAGAAGGACATGTGAAGACAGGGAGTTACAAAGACTGAGCCTCTTGGGTGCATTATAGACGGGCTTGGTATAACGTGCACAAATCTACCTTTGTCTCGAACTTTCTAGTGACACGCACCCTACTGCATACAAGGGCTACCATTCATGTTGAGGCGCAGCTGTATAGCTTAAATCAAGGTCACTAAGATGCATGGTGACAAACTACGCATCATAAGGGCGTAGTTCCTGCATCCATCGTGGTGTGTTAGGGGTCACCTCGAAGTATGTGGTGATCCAGGGGTTCCGCGGTTGCTTTTGCCGCTGTTGCTTTTCTTATGTTTTGATTTCGGAGGCGTTGTCTCTTTGAATATTGCTCATCTCGTCATGGACTTGTGGTTTTGTCGGTAATAGCAAGACGTCGGTAACACACGATATGTCTGCACCAGGTACCATCGCCTAAGGCTTCGGGATTTCACGCCTGCCGTCCGCTCAATTGCTGTGCTTGAACCTATGTCATGTAAGAAGGTAGCAGAGGGTTTAGAAAGAAAATAGAAGAAGCATCAATGTCTCATCTTCACGCGTAAGGTGGCAGACTGGTCCAAGGAGCGAACAGATCAAGCTTGTTCAAACTAGGCTATCTACCGAGCTTGAGGTACCCAGACCTTCTATAAACCCCCTTTGGTCCATTTTGAAGAATTAGTTGAATCCCTCGTCACCCTTCCCTTCATGAGAATGGTCGAGATGATTCCTTGGTTGTCGCGCAGGGTGCAATTGCAGATCAGAACTCCCGGTGGCATAACCTCCCAAAAAGGCTTCAATGTGTTTCGAAGACACGCGTCCTTCTGGAGCTGTAATCCTCGCTTTGCATCGTACACCATCAGAGTGAATTTAAGCAACGCTGGTACTGTTGTTACCAGCGTTGCCGGTGTTCATGTTGCCAGCACCCGCGTTGTTGTTGTTCTTGTTGTTGTTGTTGTTGTTGCCAGCGCCCTTGTCCTTCTTACCACCCTTCTTACCCTTCTTCCCCTTCTTCCCCTTCTTGCCCTTGGCCTTGGCCTTGTCGCCCTTGGCTGCCTTTGCGTTCATGGCTCCAGCATTGTTCTTCTTCCCTCCACCTTGATGGTGACGAGCCTCAAGGTCACGGTCCTCCAGATCGTCAGACTCTTCTTCAAGGTCCTCGGAGTTTTCGTCTTCGTCTTCGTCGTCGTCCTCGACATCACGCTTGCAGGCCTTAGCCTTAGCACCGGCTTTAGCGGCACCCTGCTTGCCTCCACCTTGGTGGTGACGGGCGTCGAGGTCACGATCCTCAAGATCCTCGAGGTCTTCATCTTCGAGGTCTTCGCCTTCAAGGTCGCGCTTGCAAGCCTTAGCCTTGGCACCGGCTTTAGCAGCTCCCTTCTTGCCTCCACCTTGGTGGTGACGGGCGTCGAGGTCGCGATCCTCGAGGTCCTCAGCGTCCTCGTCTTCGTCATCGACTTCATCCTCGATGTCACGCTTGCAGGCTTTCGCCTTGGCACCGGCTTTAGCAGCTCCCTTCTTGCCTCCGCCTTGGTGATGGCGAGCCTCCAGGTCACGATCCTCGAGGTCCTCAGAGTCCTCGTCTTCGTCTTCGTCTTCGTCTCCATCCTCGAGGTCACGCTTGCAGGCCTTGGCTTTAGCAGCGGCAGCACCGGCTCCCTTTTTGCCGCCGCCTTGGTGGTGAGGCTTGTTATATTGTCAGCTTCAGTGTAATCGAGCAGGAGAATCCACGACATTACATACCTCGCGGGCCTCGATGGAACCCAGCATGGGAATAGCGAACGAAGGTCCGCTCATGAGAGCAGCCGTCAGCTTTGCCTTCTGTCAGTATATTGAGAAGCAAAACGTCGCGGGCTCGGTGGGACTTACTGCCAGACGACGGACGGCGACATCACCGGTGAAGGTGAGAGCCTGGGCAGCAGCCAAGCTGGTGAAGAGAATGGCTTGGGAACGCATGTTGGAATTAGGTTATTTCTTCCTCTTTTGTCTTCTTCAAATGAGAGAGTGGAATAACTTCTTCAGAACTGAGGTAAAGAAAGGGGAACTATTTCCGGAAATAGTAGAAAGGAAAGCAAGCACTTTGAAAGAAACACTGCCCAGCAGTTTAAGAAGAAGAACGAAGGAAAGGCGAGTCACAGTCAAAGTGAGAAATAGTTGGAATGATTGTGAGTGAAGTGCCAAGACTTAGGACTGATGCCGGGGCGAAGGCTTGATTTATATAGGACCCTACCTTTGCTTGTGATGTGCATAGGATGGGCATGGAGCGCGCTACCCAAAACAACGCAACGGGAGTGAAGAGTCTGTACTCGTCAGCTTCCAAGCACAAAGGGTTCAGGTGTATTCCTCCGAAGAACGAGATTGCCCCTACCCATCTTGAATCCAGGTCTGCGACGTCACAACTGTTGATTTTCGTCTCATCATAGGCCGTCCTAGCCGGGTGGCAAGCAGACGAAAGCATACTAAGGTGAAGCGACAATGCTAGTCCATTGGTTCTAGCCGGGAGGGCCAGAAACGTGCGGAGATACAGGGGCACGTAAGCGATGATAACCTAGGGTCATCGTCTTTTAACACGATGTTTCGCGAATGTGGTACTGTTCGTGAAAGATGCGAGAAGATCCCCCCCCTGCTGTGCCAAGAAAACGCCACGCTATTCGTCGGCATGGGCCGAGCTGGGGACTGTATGCCTCAATTCACAAGGAAATGATACCGCACTAGGTTCTAAAAGAACATGGAATAAAATAAAACCAAATAATTGGAGAAAAGGGGTAGACGGGTTCGCGTGCCTGATGTGCGACAGACCCCCCTGGCTGCTGGTTTCATAGCTTGCGCGTCTATTGGTGGACACCATTTAAGGAGACACGTCCGAGCGGACTACACCATGAACTACGGATACAATGTTGTAAGTTAGATCGCCAACTGGGGGGTTTGGATTGCGAAAGACTGGCAGTATGCTGGACGGTAGCATGGGTTCTGTTCGTGTTATTGGTCCCCACGGTAACTTGTCCTACTCGGCATCAGTAACAACGAACAACAGGGAGTCTGGGTAGAACGGCAAATATTGCGACTCATCGTCTGAACGTTGGCGAAACGGATCTGAAACGGGCAAAACCAAATAGATCCAATCGTCTCCTCGATATACGGCATGCCATCGCAAGAGTTCTTGGCACGTTTGTCGTCACAACGAGGGAGTTGAAACTGACACATCATCATGCCATGGCGGTGTCTGTCTTCCTGGTTGACGTGGCTGTGTCGTTCGTGCATGGGTGTATCGTACGCTGCAGACAGAAGGATTGGGGCTTTTGTTTTCCTTCTCCTTCGTGTCTTAGTAGTCATTTTCCTTTTCTTCCCTCTAACACACTCTCTAGCCTGTTTCTGTACGTTTGTTCTACTTTCTATATTCTCTCTCCTATGTGTGTACACGAGGCTGGCCCTCTTCGAATCTTACGTTGCGCTTGACTCCTATCCACCCCTCTTTGTTAGAGACTCGAACCTGGGACTGTTTCTTCCTCTTCTTCTCTTAGGCAATTTTTTGCTCTGCTATTGTTCACCTCTTTTCTTTTCTTATCCTTTCTTCTCTTCTCTGTCAACATGGGCCTAGCACAGGACAACTTCGACAGCCACGACCATGACCAAGACTACAACAACGACGCCACCACGCCGCTTCTTGGCCAGTTCCGTCCACAGGACCTCCCGGAACAGTTGGTTGGTAGACGAGTATTGTCACGCAAGTTGCACTATGCACTGTGCGTGATGCACGCCATTCTGCTCACCACGTCGTTGAGCCTCTTTGCACTTGCACACTGCATGCGCTACCGTCGGCCGTCCGACCTACTCCATACTCAGCAGTTCTCCTCCTACTGTGAGTTTTTGTCCCTCTTCTTCTTTTTCTTCTTCTTCTTCTCCTTCTCCTTCTCCTTCTCCTTCTATCATCTCCCCAGAAAGTGTCATGATGAATGTTCATCCCCGGCTGACTTTGGTCTAGCTCCGGCCGCTCCCGTTGTTGAGTACAAGACGGTACGGTACAACATCACCCCTATCACCGAGAAGACCAAGTACGTTGGTTTTGGCCCGGAGGTGGACGCGGCCTGGGACGCAATCACCTACGACGTCGGTGATCAGTCCCTGAACGCGGACGAAATGGATCGCCTCGGCCTCCCCAGGGACTCTCTTACCGTCAAGCACCCGCAGACAGGCAAGGACGTGTACCGCGTGGGCATCCAGGTCTTCCACCAGCTGCACTGCCTCAACGTTCTGCGCCAGGAGACCTACCGTGAAGAATACTATTCCGGCGTCGAGGGCGACATCAAGGTGCCTCACGATGACCTCCGCGGCCACCTCGACCACTGCATCGAGATCCTGCGGACAACGCTCATGTGCCATGCCGACATTGGTGTGTTCCCGTTCCGCTACTACGATGGGTTCGAGGGTCATTGGCCTGACTTCAGCACTTTGCATGTGTGTCGCAACTTTGATGATATCCGCCAGTGGGCTTTCGAGAATGCCGTCGCTTTCGGCAACGAGGAGTAGGTCGGCCATCAATGTCTCATGCATGTCTTGGATCAAACATATAATGTCAGTGCCACTATGACAAGGAAGGAGAACTTGTATGGGCTCCGTATATACCTCTGCGTGTAGGTTGACGTTGAATGCAGCCAAATTCTTCGTGGTCAGAGCAACTGGACAAATTGACCAGGGCTGTGAGGTCATTTGGGGGAACCTAGTAGTCAATTGCAGATGTTTATGAAGGCAATGATGCTGAATCTTTCTATACCAAAACTTAATTAATCCTGATCATTTTATATTTGCTTGGTGTCTAGAGAGTACCGCATTGTGTCCTGATCTCCTCATGGCTTGACCACGGTGAACCTCAGCCTATACTGTACCGCAGGTTCCCTCGAACATAACTCGATAATAATTTACGACTGGCGTCTTTCGCTGGCGAAATAGACAGCCCAAATCAAATCAAATGCTCGCAGGAACAGCTGTGCAACTGACTGATTGAACAAAGTCAAGAAACTTGTGTGTTATTAGGGTGACGTCGGGAGCCTACACTATGGGAATATGTGTATTAAAGGAAACTGGCGCGAGAATCTAAGTCGTCACCAGATCATTCACAGGACTCCAGCGAAGTGAGGTAAGAAGTTCAAAGAATCATGGTATTTCTGTCTGTTCATTCGTAAAAGTATCTTAACAACCCCATCGCTCAGCGCTCAGCGTATGGGTTCATATCCTCCGTTTCATACAAGTACATGAGTGTAGTCGTAACTCGTAGCCAGATGGTCGTTATCATTCGTCCGCACTTAGATGCGATTGCAACTGGTCCAGCGCTGGATTGGGTCGATCAGATGCTTCTCGACCTGGACAACGGGCATGTCGTTCAGAGTGTGTGCGCTATGATTTGACCCGATGGAGGAGCGGTTGCTTTGCGACCTGTGAGGATTGTCAAGGACGCGATGAGAGGCCTTGACGGCTGGGGAGAGGCTGAAGCGGCGAGAGTGGGCCATGATGTATTGATCTGAATGATTTGAAATTTTTGTGATGTGTTATCGTGATTGCGGTCTGAACGGTGTTTTGGTTGTGTTCTTCTGTTGTATCGTTTGTTGGTCTGTAATGTTTGTGTTGTGATCGAAGAACAAACTGAGGGCGGAGGAAGAAGCATAGCCTCTTTATATAGACGACGATGCCTCTCTTATTCATAGTCTATGACGAGAAAGGGCATCCTGTGGCAAATGTCAACATCACAAGGGACGGCTTGGAGCTCCTAACCGATGATCTTCACACTCTCTGCCCTATGACCACACATGCATCCATCCATGTCTGAATAGCTTCAGTCTCTAAGCCAGAACCGACACGCGAGTTTCGCCCAGCATCCAAGCCACCGCCCACACTTCATCTCAATATGCAGAAATGCTGAGTGAATGACGCTATTCAGTGTGGCACTTCATTTATTCTTTCTTCGCGTTGGGCGTTGGCAGGCCATCTACCCAATCAGACTCCACGTCAACCCACCCATGTTCACCATGGCAGAACTCCGCCGAGGACCCTGCTTGCATCACCGTGCTTCGACGATCTTCCATGACAATATTTCAAGCATTTACTGTTCGTTGCTTGTCTCAAAGGTTCCTTGTCGATCGATGCTGTCACATGGCGAGGCGACAAGCTACATTACCTAGTTGGTAGGTAGATGGCGGGAGGCAAAGTAAAAGAAAGGTGAGGTCACAAGGCCTTCTCCTACTATTTTCGTTGTATCATGTCAAATCTTTCGCCACTCTCATATAAGGAAATATGTCATACGATCGTGAAGCGCAATCTACTGGGGTTCTCAGTGCTTACGCAGACGTTGCTACGTTGGGCTATGATCGAAGGTGATATACAATGTCTTCCCAGAAACGATGTGTCGCAATATCAAAATGACGTTTTCAGTGAAGAGAGCCTCCAGAGGGGGAAGTACGCGATAGGTCATCATGGCTCGGTCCAAAAAATGGCGGCATCCTCCTTGCCTCACTTCTTGAACATGCCTGGGAAGTGACCATGTGATAGAACTCACTTATCCCGAATTAACGGCCTGACCAGCAAGTCTACAAATCCATGACACTGTTTGGCGTATGAAGATCGTTTGTGGGTGATTAACACATTGATCATCTGGATCCATGAGGAGGTCCTTGGGCCGGGCATTGCGCTTGAACCCGTACCTATGTGTGGCTGAGGAGAACATGAGCGATCAGCTTCACTCCAATGCAGACTTTTTGTCAATCTTGGGGTAGTACACATCATGGGATCCCTTTTTGAGACAAAGAGGTTCTCTGCAAGTGTCAAGTTCATCACAAGAGTGTCCGAGATTGACCAGCTGTGCTCTCAGAAGCATGTTTGACCATGAAACAACTTCACTTGATACTTTTCATCGGGCTTACTTGCATGGAACAATGAATGATCGAGAGTGGTCAATTAGCACAATACAACGCCAATGGTATCCAACTGTAGACATCACAAATCGCTCTTCACAGCCTCAGTGTTGTAGCTATGGCGCATGTCGCCCTCAGCCTGAGCATCTGAATCAACCCAAAAGAGCCATGCCGGCCAGACCTAAGAGAAGGACCCCTGGCGTCGCCACAGCAGCCGCGTTCGTGCCGGTGCTGGTGCCGTCAAGATCCCACTTCGGAAGGCCATCGGGGTTTCTGTTAGGATCGGTTTCAGTAGGCGCAGCGGCAGCGGCAGTCGTGCTCGCGGTTTCTGTCGCGACCGTAGGCACCGCACGAGTAGTCGAGCTCGCGGACCCGGTTTCCTGGGTCTGAGAAGTCGCGGTCGTCGTCGTCGCCTCAGCCGACGTGCTCACCACGGTATCGAGAGCACTGTACCACTCCTCGACGAGGTCCGCAGTGAAGCCTTTCTGGTGGCAATATGTGGCGTAGTAGGCCCTCATCTTGTCGATGTCTTGGGTCAGGTCTCCGCGAGAGCAGCTCTCCGTGGCGCAGGAGTCGATGTGGCGGCTGACCATCTCGGCCTGGCTGTTCTCTGCGGGACAGTAGCATTGCTCTTCATACGGGGCTGCGCACTGGAGGACGTCTCCGACGTCCACTCTTCGGTTGTAGGGGCGGAAGAGACAGTTTTCGATGCAGTCGTGCTCTCTCGGAGGAATGTCCCTGGTGATGGTGACCGTTTGGGAGAGAACGGTGTTGGCAGCGAAGAGGGCAGAGAGGAAGATAGACGTAAACACCATATTGACGAGCAGGACACAGAAACACTTTGACGTGACGAGTGTGGTATAGGACAATATCCTGAGTGAAGGAGCGGCCGAAGTTAAGTAGGATTCACATCGTCTCGAGTTTCTCTCTCTTCTCCTCCTCATGCTGGATATGTTGGCACGAAATAGGCCACAAAACGGCAGATCTCATATATGCCGTGCCCATTCCCCTGCATTAAACCCTGTGAACAGGCGCTTGCGGCTGGGCTTGTAAGCCAATCTCTGCATCGTTACCCCAGCCAGCTGAAAGACGTTTGTTCCCGGAAGTGGACCGCGAGCTGAATAGTGCGCAGGGATCCGCGTCACAAGGCGTTCTTCAACACAAGCCCTGGCCGCCAGGGATCTGCATTGATTTGACATGCCACTAAGAGAAAGAGAACGCTTAGGCTTGTTTTTAGACTTGTTGTGCCTTTTTTCTCCCCTTTAGCGAGAGGAGTGAGAGTGTGCTCGGTTCTCGCGGACGTGGGACGCTGAAATTAGGAACCCTTGGCACGTCAAGTGGACATGAAATTGTCTACTCAGTACGGAACACAACACGACTCGTATGAGCTTATTGCCAGGAATGGTAATCCGTGAATGCAGAACGGGCTGGCCCTTTGCTTGGCTGTCACACGACAGGGTGTATATGATTGGGCTTTCTCTCCCAGACCAGACCAGGAGACGCGAGAATATGCGTGCTTGCAAGCCTTCCCGGTATCAGGTGAAGTGCATGGTTGTCCCGGGCTCAATCCAGTCCAGCCTGAAGTAGAGATAGATGTGCAGGCCAGAAACTAGAGGTTTCAGTCATTATATCCTGTCTCCATTTGGGATCTCTCGCATGCGAGCTGATCGATCCCCTCTCACAAGCCACATAGGATGCCTGCCTATTATTACATTTGTGAATCCTGTGTGCCAGTAGAGTGTCAGAGGAAAATGATGACCAGAGCTGAGGCTGCCATGAATTCAATCATCATCCTTCGACCTCATTTTCTGGCGCCTGGCGTGCAGATGGTACAACGAGACTCATTGTAACGCACCCAAAATAGGACGTGAATCAAAACCCCGCCAAACCTCTGACTCACAGCTACAACTCGTCGCCGCCTTTCGATTCATGCGCAGTTATATCCTCACTGATCGATTACTTTCTACTGCCTGGTGTTGCCGTCAAAATGACTCGACCAGCCCTCCATGGTACCGCCTGCAAGGTCTGTCGTCGGCGAGGGCGCAAATGCGATCGAACCCTCCCGCTCTGTACGAGCTGCGAAGAGAGAGGTGTTCAATGCGAAGGGTATGTGACGAGATGGCCGGGCGTGGCAGCGAGAGGCAGACTCGCTGGGAAGCTGATTCCAGTCGTAGTCTGGGATGATGAAGATGCAGCGCCTATCATGTCGAAACGAAGGAAGACTCGAGACGATGATACAACGAAGAAGACTAGAAAAGCAGTATCTCAGCCATCTTCCAGGACTCATTCACGGTCTCTCAACATCGGTCCATCTCGTTCAGGTCAGCTTGAACCAGATAGTGTTGACTGCCTCGTTAGCCACTGTAAGCCGCCGTCCATGTATAGCGATGTTCCCTGTCCCACGGTTCCTCTGAAAATGATTCACCTTGCCAACTCGCGCCAGACATCAAAGACCTCAGTGGCATATTCTATCTCGGTGGCTCTCCCAGCGGGAATCCAATGTTCAACTACGTTCTCCCTCTGGTCGACACGGTCCCTCCGATACGCTACGCCCTCGCTGCTTCTGCGGCCTGCCACAAGGCAGCGCAGACCTCTGACGAGACCCTCGACCAGAGAAGTCTGGCTCTTCGTGTTCATGCCACGCAGTTGTTACGAGAGAGGCTTTGCGATTCCGGTTTGGCCACGTACGAGACGATGCTGCCGAGCATCCTGATGATGGCACAGCTTGATGTGCGTCTGGGTTCGGGAAAGCTAAACCGCATGCTCGTTCGGTCGGTCGTTCGTTGCTGACTCTCGTTCCGCAGATGTGCTCAGGCAACTGCACTGAGTTCGAGACACACATTCAGGCCGGTGTGGCGATGTGTCGCCATCCAAGAGCTGATCACGCTTCGAACAAGTACTACTTTGAGCAACGGTTGGCATGGTAAGTCTAGCTTTCTTCCTCCAGCCCCCCTTGCCAACCTTTCTTTTGTCCGCTTCTCATTGGGGACTCCTGCTGCAGGCTCGACATCCTCAGCTCCACGACCTCTGCTCGACGACCTTTCTTCACTGTGCGGGAGCTCAAAAAGGCACTCGGTCGGCACTCCGCGAATGGGATAAGGAACTGGGCCTACGGCGTGTTTCCGTGCCCGGTAGATCTCTGTGAGCACATGTTGGATGTCATGATGCTGCACAAGAGCAAATCTGGTGACTCGAGCACCTCATCTTCAGAGGTCCACGAGAAGGCTCGGGAAATATTGGATCGACTCGACACCTGGACTGATGATGCTCGTACGGGGCCAATGGGGCACCGCGAGCACCTCGTCCAAGCGTGGCGACTGGGGTCCATGATCTACTTAACCCGGTTGTTCCCTACAGTGATCGCCAGAAACTTCGAATCTTCCATCTCGCCGGAAATACAGGTCATGCGCCACGCTCAAAGCATTCCGCTCGCAACGTCGTTCAGCTATCCTCTCCTTTGGCCTCTTTTCCAATCCACCGTAGGTCTTGAGGACTCGGCAAAGGTGCAGGAAAAGGCATGGGTTCGGACGTACCTCACCACGTCATTGGGAGCTGTCGGCTGTAGACACTTCAGCAATGCCTTGCAGACGCTTGAAATGATCTGGGCAGGTCGACAAAGTCCTGCCGACTTGGCTACCGACACTTATGAAAAGTCCATCATGCTGGGATGAAGTAGCCACGCTCACAGATCATGTATTTTATTATCCTTTGCAAAAAGGTATGGAAAATACACGACTTGTGACTTCAAAGTCATGCATCTCCTACTCAACACCATGACTCTCCATCACATGTGCGATTTCATCCAAGATCTTGGTCTTCACCTCATCTTCGGCCCAACACATCTCCACGGCTCCTCTCGCCATTCTCGCCATGTCCTCGTTTCTGAACCCTCCCAACTTCTTCACCAGGAGCCAACTGTGCAGGATCCACGTATCCTCCATATAAGCTGGATCATCACTGCCAATACCCAGCCGGACATCCTCGTCGAACAGCCGCCTGATCCAGGGGAAGATCTCGTCGACAGGCTCGTGGCGCAAGTACCCCCAGGGCGTGACCGTCATGCCGATGCCCTTCCGCTTGATGAGAGAAAGGAGGTCAGCATCGGTGGCGGCATTGAGTCCGTGGTCGATGCGGTCAGCCCCGGTGCCGCCGAGGGCGTCGGCGACTTGGTGGATATTGCGGAGTGTGTCTTTGTTGTTGATGTCGCAATGGGCAGTGATCCGGAAGCCGTCGTTTCTGGCCAGGGTGAAGACTTCATCGAACAGATTTGGCGGACGGTCGTCCTCGAGAGAGTCAAGGCCGACACCGATGACCAGGTCGCGGTAGGGAAGCATGGCTTTGTAATGTTCCATGGCCGACTCCGGGGAGAGGTTTCGAAGGAGGCACATAATCCAGCTAGACTTGATCTACACCAATGTCAGCAAAAAGGGAGAAAGGGTCTTCTTTCATCCAGCGCAAGTGTGATCATCTTGGTCCCACTCACACCAAGGTTCTGCTCTGCCTCGCTGCACGCCCTCTTGAATCCGCCCATCATGGTCTCCCACTTGACTCCTCTCCTCGTGTGCCCCTGCGGATCAAAGAACACCTCGCACCAGCGGACGCCCATATTCTGAACCCTCTCAAAGTACCCCATCGCCAGCTCATAGAAGTCCTCTTCGCGCACAAGAACCTCGAACCCTCCATAGTAAGCCTCGAAGAACGTGAAGCTCTCCTCGGCGTTGTCGACAACGTGTCCGGGACGGGGTTGGATGATGTTGTACGAGTCCTTGAGTTGAGCAAGGGAGGTGTACGTGGTCCCTGTCCGCTCGAGGGTCAGGGTTTGGTTGTTCCTCTGGGCGAGTTTCCAGCGCAGCTCTGGAGTGACGGTCCCTTCAATGTGAACGTGGAGTTCAACCTTGGGCAGGTCGCGGATGAAGTTGTCTGCTGCATTGACAAGCTCCAAGCGCAGAGCAAGGCGCTCTTCAAGAGGCATGGCTCTGTCCATAGTAGCTGCAAAACTAAAATATGTAGTTGTGAGTTCTGGCAACTCAGTGAATATCCTGCAGACACGTCAAGGCCGTTTTATACTATTCAGTCAAAGTCCTTTCTACAAGTACTCTCTCATGAGCCATGGAGGAGGGTGTCAGTGTCACTTAGACACCCTCCTCCGCCTGCGCTCACGTCCACATTCACGACCGAGCGACTCATCTTTCTCCCCGAATGCATGCTGGGACTGCCTCTCCCGGATGGCTCATCATTCTCGAAAGAAGCACTTCTCCCATTCCTGACCGCGTCTTTCCTCGTCATCACCTCAACCACGTCTTTCAATCTCACGTTACCCTGAGACTAGCCCCAAATAGGGCGCTATTTCAGTCTGAATGGGATGATGATCCTTGTCCCCCACCTGGCCCAGCCCTGTAGGCAGACAAATGCACCAAATGTCGCCACTGACAAAGGTGCATCGATGGCCAGGCAAGGCAAGCTTCATGCACGCTACCCACTGACCCTAGTAACTTGGGTAGTATACGTTTTGGTCAGGCAAATAGACTATCGAGTCGGCAGTGCGTTGAAGCAAAGAAACAAAGGGCAAGGTTGTTTGTCCAATCGATGCCGACTCGAAATCGAAAGACATTATTGGCCGACGAACGTTCATTGTAAGAGAAGCGGTGTCCTCGTAGAAGCCAATTCCCGCACGACAAAAAAAGCTCGAACCCAACCCTTTCCCCTCTTGCAACCTAGATCGGGAAAAACTCCACGATCATCGATGTCATGCATGTCACGATGCATCTCACTCCAGCGAACACACGCTACTACGTGAGAAACGCGACCAAATTCCATCCCTCCTCGACTCCCGTGTGTGCGCTTCGGCACTACCCGCTATCATCGTACCTGGCAGTACCTTAGTGTCAAACGTAGTAAAGGACTCTCGCTGCCATAAGAAGAGCCAAAGAAGAAGCGGATCCAGGCTAAGCAAGAAGTAAGGACCTAAGATAAAGTAAGGTAAGCCTCTTTTTCTTGAGTGATATCGTCATCACCCAGGCACCTCTCTCTCACTCCACTTCCCCATCTCACCACTCTTCAGCCATCGCAGTTAAAAAAAAAACATCTCAATTCACCACCAGCTTTATTCTCCCTTTACACATTCTCATCCTGCTTTCTACTCAAAATCCTGGTTCCGCTCGCCAGCGGCACACTACTGCCCTTCAAAAGGAAACAAGAAGAAGTGAGAAAGATGGTGGCCTCTGATCCGACGCGGGTCGTCGACTCACCCAAAAGTAAGCACTCACTCAATCCCGCAGCTTTGTGATAAGGTAGTTCGAAACCACCAAAACACGAATTACAAAAAAACAAAACTCACGTCTTTCACCAGTCTGGGCCTGCCTCATCACGAACACAAACTACCTCCCGGGCCTCTTGACTCTTCACCACGCGCTCTCGCAAACCCATTCCTCGCGCTACCCTCTCGTGGCATTGACATCACCATCCTTGCCCGCATCCGCCATCGCCGCCCTCGAGGCACGCTCAATACCCTGCCAATCCGTCCCCTACCTCGAGCCTTCGACCGCGTCGTCGACCTCGGAGGAGCTCGCAGAGGAAGAAGTCCCCAAGAAGCTCGCCTACTCAGACCCTCGGTTCCGTGACACATGGACCAAACTCGCCGTCTTCGGTCTCACGGGGTACGACCGCATCGTTCTCTTGGACGCAGACATGCTGCCTCTCAAGTCCATGGACGAACTCCTCGATGATGATTTCCTCCCGCTCGACTCACCTCCCACCTCCCCTTCATCGCCGCTCGGTGACCGTGTCCTCGCAGCCGGTCACGCTTGTACATGCAATCCGTTCAAGAAGTCGCACTACCCTCCAACATGGGTACCATCCAACTGCGGCCTCACCAGCCTCCACGCCGATCCGTCCCTCGCCCAGACCTCCGGTGGCTCACCTGGGCCCCTCGGCGCCCTCAACTCTGGCCTCCTCGTCCTCCGTCCTTCCGAGGTCTACTACACCCTCATCCACGATCACATGCAACTTCATGGCCACAGCTACATCTTCCCAGACCAGGACGTTGTCGCAAACACCTTCTCAGGTCGCTGGTTCGCTCTGCCGTATGTGTACAACGCGCTCAAGCCATTGCGCTTCAAGGGTGTTCATGATGCCATCTGGCGGGACGAGAGTGTCAAGAACGTACACTACATCCTGGCTCCGAAGCCGTGGGATAGGGATGAGAATGACGACAAGAACGAGCAGAATGAGATGGACTGGTGGTGGATCGATGCTGACAAGAAGCGAAAGGAAGCTGAGAAGGCGAAAGGCATCAATGATGGTTATTGATGGGTGCATCTGCACTTTTTGCGCACGTTCGAAAGCAAAAGTAGACAAGCAACTGTATAACCGCAATATAATAACACTGATACTCTCTGACAACATGCTTTTATCCAATACAGAATCGGAATTCCACAGAATTCTTGTGCCCAATGAGTCTTGATAATGCACTGACTTTTCGAATCGAAGCCAATAATAAAGCCAAATCAGCCCCGGCAGATCAACAACTCCCAAGTCCTCCTCAGCCGAAGATTGTGGCTCTGAGCTTCTCCTTCTCGCCACTGCTCTCACACATATCCCTAAAGATACCACCCTCCTTCTCCCAGAGCTCCTTCGGAGACCCAAATTCCGCCACCTGGCCCTCGTTGAGCACCAGGATCCTGTCAAAGTCTGCAATTGTGCTGAGACGATGCGCAATCACCAGGAGGGTGCTGCTGGTGAATTCCTCACGGATCGAACGCTGGATGAGCGCGTCTGTGCTCATGTCGACTGCTGAGGTGGCCTCATCAAGAACCATGATCTTGGGCCGGGAAATGATAGCTCGTGCGAGGCAGAGAAGCTGTCGTTGACCTTGGGAAAGGTTACCACCTGACTCAGCGATGGGAGATGACAGGTCCTTGAAGATATTGGCGTTCTTCGGGGCAGCGGTCGAAGCAGCCGCAGAGCCGGCTGCCGAAGATGGCTCATTGACGGGGGTGGGCGCCACCGAGTCTAATAAGTGCACACGCGCAAGGCACTCCTTGAGAGCTTCGTCTGAGTGGTCGTCGAAGGGGTCAAGGTTGCTCCGCACCGTTCCGGAGAACAAAACAGGGTCTTGCGGGATAATGGCCAGGCGGGACCTTAGGCTGTGCAGGTCGATCTTGGAGATGTCCAGCCCGTCAATCATCACCTTGCCAGACCGAGGCTCGAGGAAGCGGAAGAGCGCCAATGTGAGGGAGGACTTTCCCGCGCCAGTGCGCCCCACCACGCCTATTCTCTCATTGTCCTTGACGTCGAAAGAGATGCCCCTGAGCACTGGCTGGAGATCATCTGCGTAGGCGACGACAAGGTCCTCCACCTCAAGCCTTCCGGAAGTAGGCCAAGCTGCTGGGGGCTCTTGGCCCTCCTGTGTTTCAATTTTCAGCTCCGTATACTCAACAACTCGTTCCGTGCCGTTCATGTCCAGCTCAAGCTGAGAGTAAAGTCGAATGGCAAAGATCATGTTCAAGGCAAAGTCGACGGCAAAAGATAACGCAAATCCACCGAGCGCCGAACCAATGCCGGGGCTGACAATAACGATAGCACCCATGAGAATGGTAAACGCAGCACTGAGCACAGCCATGCGAATACCAAGCCATCGGTTCATCACCCAGATGTAAGCGCTAATCGAGTCCCAGGTATCAAACTTCTGGTGCATCCTCTCCACGTAGACTTGCGTCTTCTGATAAGCACGCAGGGTCGGCATACCAGCCAGAGCCGCGTTGAAAAGCTCAAACACGGGGGACTTGGCATTGCTTTCCAGCCTTTTCAATGGGCGCGCGCCGTCCATGTATTTCTTGCCAATCATGACGGCAATGGCCATTAGGCCCAGAGCGAGGGGCAGGATATACCCGGACACGAGAGCGCCAGCAACACATACCCCGAGCATAGCTAGTGCATTCCACATCATCATCCCCATACCCATGGCCACCCGTTGGTCAATGATCTCGAAATCCGAAGTCATCCGGTTCAGGATACGACCAACGGGTACAGTGTCCAACCATCGGAGTGGAGTACGGAGGACCGCGAACGTGATTTGCTCAAACAGCGTCCTGCTAGCCTTGAGACTCATCTGCAGCGTCCACCAGAAACGGAATACTCCAATGAGGGCAGAAGCAAGCGAGATCGCAACATAAGCCCAAAGGTAAAAGCCAAGGCCACGGCTGTTATCAGCGGTGTTGAACATGAAATCCTGGGTGCTGTTCCAAGACTGGTGCATGGTGTAGGCCTGACGATAACCTTGATGACTAAAGGCATTGACCGACATTGAATGAGCACTTGTTCCTTGTTCACCTGTCCAGATTTTCAACCACCATGAACGACCTAGGGTGATTGTCAGTTTGTCACGATACCTTGCTTGCTTGGCATACGAACTTACCCAAATCGCCAGCCTCGGAGGCAAAGAAGCAAATCAAGCAAACGCCCCAAGCAAAAATGCCGCCAGCCTCCCGGAAGTAAACCTTGTAAACACGGGTCTTCACCATGCCCTTTTCACGCTTTTCCTCTTCTATAAACTTTTTCGCGTCCTTAGATTGAACCTTCTGAAGTGCGGTTTCTGCTTCTCCCTCGTTAATGGAGGCATCTTCCGAGTTGACAGCGGTGGAGCTTTCGCCGATAACCTCTTGAATCTCTACTTGCTGTTCATGGCTTTTGATCTGTTCCAGAGTGCCGTCCTCGGCAAGCTCAGACACAAGTCCAGCATGTGTGACGGTGCCCTCTCCAAGCTCAACGATGTACTTGGCCTGAGACTGGACCAAGCCGACATGATGGGTCACCAAGATCCGAGTGCGCTTGCGGCAGATTTCTCCTCCAATGCACTTGTCGAAGATTTGACGACCAACATGGGCATCAACAGCGCTGAAAATATCGTCCATGACAAGAATCTCAGCTCGGGAATAGATAGCCCTGGCTAATGTGATGCGCCACTTCTGGCCACCACTGAGATTGATGCCATTGGCGCCAAGCTCTGTCTTGTCTCCATCGGTCAAAATCGCAAGATCCTTCTTCAAAGCGCAAACATCGATAACAGTGTTGTAGCGCTCCTCGATGAACGGAAGGCCAAAGAGGATATTGTCGCGCAGAGAAGCACTCTCAAGCCACGGGGTCTGGCTGACATAGGCGATGCTACCGGGAAGGATCCAGTTGCCTGGGTGTGCTTTGCCATCGTGACGCTCCAAGGGAGGAAGAGTAGGTGGTGCGTAGATGTTGCCTTCGAGCAAATCAACCTCGCCAAGGATGCCAGAAAGCAGCAAGCTTTTTCCAGTGCCAGTCTTGCCTGAGATGACGGAAAGCTCGCCGGCGGGGAAAGACAGATTCACATTTCTGAGGACGAACCGATCTTCGTCTAGAACTTCCTCGTCAACGGGCCAGGCAAGACTAGCGTTCTCAAAAGCTACATCTGGGCCTTCGCGAACGATCTTCTTGATCTCAGGACCCCCAAGATACTTCTCAACTCTGCGAATGGAAACCAAGGTATCCAGTCCCGAAGTAAGCAGCTCAGGGAGTGCTCCAAGCGTAACTTCAAGTGCCTTAAAAATTCCAATACTGACAAAGGCAACAGAGGCACTCAAATTACCGTTAATATAGGCATATGTCGCAAGAGAAGTAGCCGCCAGAAGGATAGGGCTGGTGATCCAGCAGCCGATCAGAACGATGTCGTAGCGGAAGACATTCCACAACCCTTTCAGTTCCTTGTCTCGCCAGCCCATGATTCGCTTTTGCCATTGATTCTCAAGGGCGGCGAATTTGATCTGTCTCATGCCAAGAAGAGCTTCATTGACCACAGCCAGCTTCTTGTCACGAAGCTTCATGAGATCGTCCGAGGCCTTCATGTAGAGTTTCGAGAACAAGGTGTTTACAGGAAGACTGAGGCCCCACGCAAACATACCGGCTCCAAAAGGAATCCAGCCTATCAGATTAACAAGGAAGGTTGAATAGACAGCAAGCTTGCCAAAGCTCAGAAGGATATGGAAAGAGAAGGCAAAGAAGTTAGAGATGCGACGAACATCAACACCGACAAGGTTGACGATTGCCTGGCGCGATTTGAGTACAGAGTCGTCGTCATCTGGCTTCTTCTCATCGTCTTTCTTCGTCTTATCAGCACCCTCACTTGCCGGTTCCTCGGTTCCTTCATTCTCTTCGGGTTTGAGTTCCTCGGGTTTCTCGGCGGATTTGACGGTCTTGCGCTTGAGCGACTTTTCGAACACAAGAGCAGATAACTGAGCTCTCATAGGAAGTGAGACCATCGTGATCGATTGGAATGCAATCCAGCCGTCCAACCACTAAAAGAACAGAATCAGTCATGTTTAGAGGACGGCCATATACAAAATCTTCGTTGAACTCTTACCATTTCACCTAGCGAGAAGAAACCCATCCAAAAGACATATCCCCACATCTCGTACGATGGCCACTCTCCGGGGGTTTTGTAGTCGAGAGTATTGATTAGTCGCAACATGACGTAGAAGGGACCAATACCAAACAGGCAACGAACAAAAATGACGGCCCATTGCACGAACAGTCGACCTTTGTAGGCACGGAAAAGGGACCAGGCAAGTGTTGAAGTGAACTTGTAATCGTGCCATGCCTTGAGAAGGTAGTCAACCTGGAGTAGGTGGTCAGGTTGAGGAACATCCTTCTCATCTAAATCGCCGTTCTTGGTGGCATAACTGATCAGAGGATAAACATATGTCCAAGTATATCGACTAATCACAGAAACCGTGAACTGGCGGTCAACCTTTTCCCCGCGGAAGAAGACGTCTGGTCGACGCTGGAGAGAGATGTTGGAAAACGCCAAAGCGACGGATGACAGAAGATTAACAGCACGGAGGATGAGCACGGGATCGTCTCTATGGACATTCTGGCGAAGGAAGTCGCGAAGCTGGAGGATGGTAACGATCGAGACGATGACAGTCGAAAGGAAAGCCCATAAACCTAAATCATGGGCTTTAACCGAGGACCGCTGCGCGATGACTAAGGTGTCTTGAAGCAGAATTACACCCTAAAAGAGAATATGTTCAGCAAGATCGTGGACTTCTTCGTCTGAGAGGAGTGTGGCAAAGCAGAAGGGGGAAAGAAAAAAAAAGACATACAAAGGCCGCAGCTATGAGCCAAGCGGGCATTAAGGGTTCAAGGTTTTCACTCAAGGTAGTAAGAATGGCAATAGCTAGCGATGTCCCGAAGGTGATGACGGAAGCAATGGAAATGGCAGTCTTGGCCTTCTTGTTGGAGAAGTCCGCCACAGCCTCCGGTGTGCTTTTGCCGTCCTCATCCTCATAAAAGTTGTCTTTTGGAGCATTCTGACGCGTCTGGGTAATAATGGAGATGACGCTGGGAATTGAGGCTAGGCCTACAATTGCAAGAGCTGTGGCAGCAATGGGCAACCCCGGATCGAAGTTGCCCTGTGCCGCAAAGTTACTCATGGCGTCGTGGACTTCGTCCGTCTAGGCACAAGCCTCAAAACGTCTTGAGGTGTCTGAAAGCGTGGCCAATTGAATTGTTAATCTCTCGTGCACCGAGCTGTGTTGGGGGAGAACAATGATCTGCGCCGCAGAAGTATGAATGCCAAGCAAATAGATAAACAATGTACAATTACAAAGGAGCTGCAGCGATGAATGGATGGGGGCAGGATTTAAGGAAGAAATTCAGGCAAGCATCACAGATCCAGAGGGCGTGACCCATCGGTATTCATAATGGCGGCGTGATTCACGGTTTGGGTTGTCAAGAGATGACGGGCGTTAGAAACCGCGAGGGGTCAGAACTTTTCACCTGATAGTTGGAACGGAGGCAGAAGCCATGGCGACCTAATCCTACTCTGGCTCGCCGGTTCAGGGTCCAAGACCAGACCCGGGAACAACGGCACGGCCTTGTGTACGTAGTGCGAGTAGGCACTACTGTAGGCAAAGCACATTCGGTGTCTGCCTGTGTGGGGAGTAAACTGGCGCCTGTTCAGTGAGGAGGTAGGTAACAAGTTGGAACTTACGAGGCTTAGCGTCTATACTCGTATCAGAATGGGGTTATTACGGGCACTTGGTAACAGGTGCTAGGCGCGGCCGCGCGTTGTGGCTGGGATCATATTTGGGAACGACGGAGAACCTTTGATATCCTACCAGTCCTGGGAGCCTTCCTTCCCTTGCTCTATGAGTGAGTCCCAATTACTTCGTAGTCCATTCTTCGCGGGTATCTACAGAGAATTCGTCCTGAGGAAGAGCACATCGACTTGCAAGGTTACATTCATCATGCTGACTGCTGCGAATAGAGCTTGCCCTGATTGGCTAGGACTTTGCGACAGGCAGCCTGAGAAACTGATGCTGAACATGATGCAAATACTTCAGGCTTCAAGATTTGACTCTCGACTCATGCTCCGGTCAAAACACAAAGTAGATGCCCACGAGAGTTCTTCCACCAGGTATCATGTATCAGACCCCAGTCGCGTTGAAAAGAAATGCTCGATTGCCAACCAAACGTAAGCTGGGAAGTTGGTAGGAAAGATTACACGTTGAGGGGTCAGAGATAAGCCCCGGATGGTTCTCCAGGGACACAGATCTTAACAGAGCCTGTTGTCAGATTGGTCGTACTCAGACGATAGCCAGCGATTCTCAGAAAAGTCCATGTGGGCCTGACGTTAGAGCCAATAGGCCCGGGTGACTCATGGTGATAGGCGCGACCAATCGCTTTTAGGAAGGCCAAAGGTTCCGGATGAGCTTCGCAAGAAGCACGACAGGGCTGGCGTCTGACCACATGCATGAGAAGGTGCAGACGAAGGGCGGGGACAGGCGGTGTGGCAGCCTGCCCAGCATGAGCACGCTGATGATATGGGGCGGGAGAGCAATAGGCTGGATCTTCGAAATCGATAGGCACCCAAGTTCATTGAGCTCGAATCTTATTGCCTTGCGGTGTTGACTGCCTGTATCAAAGGTTCATCCGAGAAATGCGAGATCAAGTTCTCGCCGTGCGCTAATCTGCAGCCTCGTCCCAGATGAGAAAACCGAGTCCGTAGACGGGGGGGAATAGAATACAATTTCAGCACCTAGAGACGTAGGCAGTTTGCCGTTACAGTCTGGTTTCTAAAGGTTGAAATGTTATTATTAGAGGTAGATGTTTGAAAAGAAGTGGATTGTCGCTTAAGAGTCATCGGAAGCAAGTTTCCTTACGATGAAGTTCGCTATGACTCACGAGTTTCGATTCGAAGCAAAGTAATCAAATTAGTTGGCATGTATCTGCGTCTGCAAATGTGTGACCCTTCAGATTGAACCCATTAGAACCCATCAACTGACATGACTGATTCGTTCGGGAAGGCTTCTATGATGAGGATGTACCTGGCGAAGACAATGATGGACACGTTTGTCGACTAGAGCTAACTCTCTAGGGTAGCTAGGTACTGTCGAACGTGCTCCACACCAGCTCCCCACTCTCTTTTCGTGCCGTTGTTGGAGTCCGTACTACTTCGATTCCCTTGTCATGACATTCAAAAAGATAACTACGATTACTACTAGTAGTGTCCAGATTAGCACATACACGCTGTACCCACCCATCAAAGCACCATAACCAAAGCCGCGCCTGCGAACATCCCATCCCGCGTCGCGTCCCACATCCACCTGCCTATCCGATCTCCAGGGTAAGCTACGCCGTGAAGGAGGCCAAGACGCCTGATCTCGCCAGCCGTAGACCTCCTTCACCGCGTAGTCATCAGTGCATCTGACCCTTTCAATCTCATCCAACAACTCTACAGAACACATCAGCGTGGCCTCCAAACCCTACTTCATCTACGACTCGCGGCCATACGCGGCACCCGATCCTTTCTCGAAGCGACCGTTCTTTTGCACAACAAGCCAATCTCATAGTCTCGATTACTGTATACAGTACGTCGACTACACATGTCTTTCGACCAACCGTACACAACCACCCTTCTCCCGGCACCATGAAGGCCTCGCCTCTCATCATCAATTGGCATGACCAAAACGCCCCTGTCTATTCGGCTCACTTCGAACCTGGAGGTAAGGGGCGTTTGGCAACCGCTGGCGGTGACAACAATGTTCGATTATGGAAGGTCGAATGTGACGGAGTAGAACGCAAGGTCGATTACCTTTCGACCCTTTCAAAGCACAATCAGGCTGTCAACGTGGTTCGTTGGGCACCTAAAGGTCAGCCGAACTTGAACTCTCTTCAATATGCCATCATTCCTGTGGCGCTGTAGTTAACTGTAGTCACACATAGGTGAGCTCCTTGCCTCGGCTGGCGACGATGGCAATGTCATCCTCTGGGTTCCGAGCGAGGCTCCTCCGAATACCTTCGGTAATGATGGGCTGGAGGACAAAGAGTCATGGAGAGCAAAGCACATGTGCCGTTCCAGCGGTGCCGAAATCTACGACCTGGCTTGGTCTCCGGACGGTA
Source organism: Sarocladium brachiariae (assembly GCA_008271525.1). Classification (NCBI taxonomy): domain Eukaryota; kingdom Fungi; phylum Ascomycota; class Sordariomycetes; order Hypocreales; family Sarocladiaceae; genus Sarocladium; species Sarocladium brachiariae. The sequence continues at coordinate 710,630 of RQPE01000009.1, read as the reverse complement.
ACCATTTCATCATTGGGAGCATGGACAACATTGCCCGCATCTATAGCGCCCATACCGGTAAGTAACTCGCAGTGCCATCCTCCGTCTTTGCCTCATTCTCAATCTTCTGCAGGTACTCTTGTCCGACAAATTGCAGAACACAGCCATTACGTACAGGGTGTCACTTGGGATCCTCTAAATGAGTACATCGCAACACAATCTTCCGATCGATCGGTCCACATATACTCTCTGAAGACCAAAGACGGTCAATACACACTCACGCACGATGACAAGCCTCCAAAGCTAGCCAGCCATGCCAAGGTCGACTTGCCTCCGCGGCGAATCTCGTCGAGCAGTCCAGCTCCACCAGACTTTGGTCATCGAGCTCAGCTATCAGCTGTTGAGCCTAGTGCTTCTGTTGGCTCTCCTGCACCTTCGGCTCCAGGTACTCCAACGTCAGTTGCACTTCCGATGAATCCTCCTAGTGTGGTTAGCCACAGCCGTCGGTCTTCCTTTTCCTCCTCGCGGCGGTCCGTGTCTCCTGCTCCATCCATGCCACTCCCAGCGGTCATGCCGATGGAGGCATCTCCGAAGCCTCATTCTGTTACCTCAAGTATCGGACTCGGCATGAAGAATGCCAGTCTTTACGCAAATGAGACCCTGACTTCCTTTTTCCGGCGTCTGACGTTTACTCCTGACGGGAGCCTCCTACTCACGCCGTCGGGTCAGTATCAAAACCAACATCAGGCTGACAAGGACGCGAAGCCAACATACGAGGTTATCAACACTGTATACATTTACACTCGTGGTGGCATCAACAAACCTCCAGTGACCCATCTGCCTGGTCACAAGAAGCCATCGGTGGTGGTCAAATGCTCTCCTGTCATCTACACGCTTAGAACATCACCACCTACGACTGAGCACATCACCATTGATACTTCATCGTCTGAAGAGCTATTGTCCTCCCTCCCAGATCCTGTAGATCCTATATCGAAGCCCTCTCCCGCACCCACGGAAATGGAACCCCCGCCACCTCCGGCCACCAGTTCCCTAGCGGATGCAAGCTCAACAATAAAGACCACACCTGCCGATGCCCCGCCTACCTCTACACCAACGCCGAAGTCTGCATTCTCGCTAAACTATCGGATGGTATACGCCTTTGCAACACAGGACTCTGTTCTTCTTTATGACACACAGCAGAAGACGCCGATTTGCATCGTGAGCAACTTGCATTGCGCAACATTCACAGATCTTGCATGGTTAGTCGACCTAATTTGCCTGGTAAGCGCATGTGACTAACGACATCATTAGGTCTAGTGATGGTCTCACTCTTATGATCTCATCCTCGGATGGATTTTGCTCATCTCTTTCGTTCGCTAATGGGGAGCTTGGGGAGATCTACAAGGGTGAGATCGGTCCCCCAAAGCAGGCAACTGCGGTCTCAACCTCGAGCCATAACACCCCGACGCCGACGCCAACTACCGCATTTGCGCCGCCGTCACCGTTCCCTAACGGCTCACATCATCAGCATCGCAACTCAGCAAGTTCATTTACCGCACCGTCCCCTCCAGCGATCACACAGCGCCCGTCCTCTCCAGCTCGCTCGAACTCGACATCTTCCATTGCCACTCAGGCAACTCAATCATCAACCGTACACAATCCAAGTGTGGTTAGTAACCCAACGCTGATCTCAGGCAGCGTCCCAAGTATTGCAGCGGCAAGCTCAGGCAAAGTCACGGGTGTGCCCTTGACTACGCCACCAGAAACACCTAGAAGCACAGCAGGCAGTGTAGTCGGGACCAAACGCGATGCCAGCGAGAGTGAGAAAGAGGACGGTAAGGAGCCCAAAAGGAGACGGATTGCCCCGACCCCGGTGGAAAAATCTTGAATCGACCTCAAGGAATATGGCCAATTGTGCAATAAGATTTCTTCTTCCCAAGAGAACCTCGAAGGTCTGGAGAGGAAGCATAAGTTGATTAACTGGGCTTGACTTAATGGACTTCAGGATGGGCTAAGCATATGCGTTTGGCGTTTTGCTTGCGAGGCCATGAGTGCCTCTTTATTTTAGGGCCGATTTCCTGCGGAGTTTCTCGGTTCAATTAGATATCATTCTTGTTTTCCACTTTCAAAGTTCATGTGTTAACCTATTTGTAGCTGCTGTGTTCTGTTTAATTCTCGCACATGGTCCAGCGACCGGCGGTGACTGGCATGTCATCGGACTGAGGCTGCTTTTTCTTGTTATTCACAACCCTCAGGCCGACACCGCAATTAAATATTCTATTTGAATAGATGGTTATCAATGAAGGAGAAGTGAGAGCTACGCTTTGTGGTCTTCCGGAGGGCTGCCGTGTAGTTCATGTGTGTTCGGCTGCTGTATGAAGTCCACCCCCAATGCGAATGTGTTGCCCCCCCCCCCCCCCACACGCGAAAATTTGCGGTACCATCATCCTAACAAAAGGCCTCGAAAACGTGTACGAACACACATCGCAAGGTTCAAAGGGCTAGATTTACATTCTGGGCAGCAAAGAATGCAATGAAAGACAATTGAATAAAAACAGTAGAGAGGACTTCTGGCATCCCTCACCATGGCTCTGGTAGGCTTGCAAACCCTGGCTCGATTGAAGATCGGAGACTGACTACTCATGCATGACCCAGACAGAAGGGCAGCCAGCAGCAGCCTTATCAATAAAACGGATTCACGCTCAAGTACCCATCACAGCCTTGGCAATCCATGAGTCTCACCTCATAGCCGCTCAGGACAACACGCTATGCATCTACGACATCTCATCTGGGGCACTCATACAACAACGCAGCCGGCGCGCCTTCACCACCGTCAATGCTGGCCAGCCGATCCACGGGATTCACGTGCATCCTGTGACAGGAGCAACTCTACTTTGGGGAGCCTCAGCTGTTGCGTATCTGCCAGAGGGATGGAAGGGCGAGACGGAGATCAGTGGAAAGGCAAAGGACTGGGTCTATGCTGGGGCGTTGAGCGTTGGTGAAGAGGGGACGGCGATTGACTTTGGCGTTGTTGTCACGGCACACAATGATTTGGTGCCTGTGAAGCTCGATGATGCTTCGGGGTCGCTGGTCTTCGGACAACCCATCTCCCCCTCTCGCCCGATCCTTTACTCGGCGACCTTGAGCTTCCTGTCACCCACGGAACTGCTGGTCGTGGGAGGAACTGTCTTCGGCGAGATCCTCGTCTGGAAATGCCACCTTGACTCCACCGGTCTTTGCGGTGACATGGTAGAGATGCTTCACACCTTCTCCGGTCACGAGGGCAGCATCTTCGGGGTCACTATATCACCGGCCATAGGACCAGCAGGGAGACGCATCCTGGCCAGCTGCAGTGACGATCGTACAATCCGCCTCTGGGACATCAGCGCAACCAACGCCAATGACAAGGTTGACGATGGCGATCCTCGGGCTGTCCGTGAGACCGGCTTCATCTCCTCCTCACCTGCAGATGCTTCCCAGCCCCTCGCAACAGCAATGGGTCACTCATCACGCATCTGGGGCGTCCGGATTGTACCAGTCAAGGGAGGCGATGCCGCCACGAGGTTCTTTGTCTACTCTTTCGGCGAGGATGCGACTATGCAGAGATGGTGTGCTGATCTTGACTCTGGCAAGCTCACGCACGAGCAGACTGTTTCTCTGAATGACGGGAAACACCTGTGGGCACACGCTCTCGCAGAACAGGCAGATGGAACCCTATGTTTCGCAACCGGAGGCGCAGACTCCCGAATATCCATCATCGACGAAGCACGGCCCGGCACGAAACCTTCTCGCTCGGGCCTGACGTCTATCGATATCAAAGATGTCGTCCGCGACGCACCAGCGGTATCATCTGGATCCAAGCGCGCAAAGGAAATCATCACACGCTACGATTTCCTTTCGGCAGATGAAGTCGTAGCCATGACCTCCAGTGGTCGGATTCTCCGCGGCGCAGTCGGTGCAGACGCTTCACAGTGGTCCATCGTGCCCGTTGACGACCAGAAGTATGCCGACGACCTCGGGCTTTGCTATGCTCTGAGGAGTATTGCTCCTGGGATTCTGGCTCTAGGCACCACGAGTGGCAACGTGTACCTCTACGACAAGGATGAGGGCATTTCTCTCGTCGCAAGCCTCGATGGGAGAGTCATGGATCTCATCCCCGTGGAGGGCTCGTCGACTTTCAATGGCACAACAGACGTTTACGTCCAGCTTCAAGGCAATAAACCTCCATACTACCTCACAATCAACATCAACACCAACATCCTCGTCAGCAAAACCGCCCTCACAGATCTCGATGAGCGATTCGTCGCCGTCTCGGCCCTCAAAGCCCGAGGCTTCATCTTCATTGGTTCTCGGCATGGCTACCTCTCCGTCATGAAGCCTCAGACTGTCGACTCTTGCACTTTGTATCCCGTCGTCTACACGCTCCGGCCTCGCTCCCCTGATGCAGTCAGCTGCATTGTCGAGATACCCTCCGCTAAACCATCAGCTCCTCTCTACGTCCTGACCACCTCTCGCGACGGGCACTACCGAATCTACCACCTCGAACACACATCTCAACCCCTCTCGTCACCCGTCACTCTCAACCTGCTCCATGAAGTCCCCGCTCCGTTTGGCCCCATACTCACAGGCGCCTACTTCACATCAACTCCAACGTCCAGCTCACCAGACCTCATCCTACACGGCTTCAAAGGCAAGGACTTTCTTATTTACAACTCCACACAGCGCACCGACATCGCCAGCATCCCCTGCGGCGGTGCCCACCGCATGCACTCCCTCTACGTCTCTCCGTCTTCTCCATCCCGTCTTCGCTTCGCATTCACCCGCACCTCTCTTCTCTCAATCTACACCCAGGAGATTGTCTCCCACAGGACCATCACGCCAGGCACCCACGGCCGAGAAATCCGTGCCTTGTCTTCCAAAGGCAGCTACCTCGCCACTGGTAGCGAAGACACGACCATTCGGATTTGGTTGACGACGGGACCGAAGGAACAACAGCCATCGCACGACGGTGTCGCACCAAGGCCTCAGCCCAAACACCTGATGACCATGAAAGCACACAACACAGGCATCCAGCAACTCCGCTGGCTAGGGACCTCCCACCTCCTCAGCAGCGGCGGCTTCGAAGAGTTCTTCATCTGGCGAATCCGCCGCCTCGAGGGCTCGCAGTACGACGGAGTCGCAGTCATGAAAGAAGCCTGCCTCGAAGACACAACCGGCGACACAGATGGCGATCTCCGAATCATGGACTTCGACGCCCACTGGAGCGAGTCAGACTTGGAACTTCCAGACGAAGATGTGCGGAAGAAGATGGTCATATCAATGGTTCTTTCAGACTCCACAATCAAGACCTATACTTACTCCCAAACCGAAGGCTTCATCCTGAGTCTAAAGGGCCGATACACAGGTGCCTGTATCACGCAGGTCCGAAGACTGACCGCCGTACCGGACGGGGGGACGGAAATCCTCACGGGTTCAACAGACGGCCATCTCTGTATTTGGAGAGAGGACCTGGGAACCAAGGAGTACCAACTCATCACAGCCACCCAGGTCCATCAAAACACCATCAAGGCCATGGACATGCTGCCCGACGGTACAGGAGGCTTCATCGTCCTCACAGGCGGGGACGACAACGCCATTCACCTGAGCCATATCGATAGCAAAGATGGCTCGTGTCTCTTGAAAAAGCAAACAGGCTTCCTCCGCGCGCACACCGCATCTATAAACGGCGTGGCTATCATCCGCACCACAAGCAGCTACCTCGGAGTGAGCACCAGCAACGACCAGAGAGTCAAACTCTGGGACCTCGGCAGAGAGGATGCTGGACACAAAGTGGCACTGCTGAAGGATCACTACAGCGGGGTCGCAGACCCGGGTGATCTGGAGATTCTCGACGACCGCGCAGGCACGCTGGCCGTCGGAGGAGTGGGCATGGAGATTTGGGAAATTACAGGACGCAGTGTACCATAGGAACGATTCGGAGGCGCAAGCAACTGCCATTCGATGGAGCCCTTTCTCATTTCTGTCTTGTATACGTGATAATGACTGCTCAGTCAGTGCCCAATGCTGAAGAAGAGTTGAAGAGCATGGGTATTAGTGGATTCTGAGGATCGTCGTATTAGGCATGCGGAGGGAGAAAGCGCTGAGAAAAAGATAATTCATACTTATATTCTCTTCGGTTCGGCGGGCAGTATGTCAGGTAGATATGGTAGGCATCGGGTTACTTATGGGATCATAGAAATGATATTTGTCGCCATTTTTGGCCTTTCTTTCTTCATTTCTAATTAGTAAAAAAAAGTCAGGACGCTGATATGCTAAAGCATCTGGCTCATTAGACAGCTCTGCGAACTCTTCATCTATCTCGAGAAGCACTAGATGCGAAGGCTTTGGTGTGTGCTTCAAAGGAATATAACTATGCCCTGCTTATTTTTTATTGGGACATCTTCGATCGGTACATGTCGTCACGCATCCTAACACGCGTCGTGCCCAGGCCATCTTAATTCGTCCAATGGATCCTGTCGTTTGTTCTGCTGCTCATACGGCCATTAAGGAAGGGCGGCATTGCGAAGACCCGCGGGCGATCGATCGACGGTACACTGGGGACCAGAGCAGCAGCCTTCGGGGCACTCAAGCTTCCCAAGTAGAGGCAGAGGACGTGGTTTTCTGAGTTCGAGCAGGTATGCTGGAGACATGTTACAGCTTCATCTGGAATAGCCACAGCCAAATTCTTGAACTGTCTAGGATCGGCCTGTCATGCTGTTCGGTGTAGCGAGGAAAGGTGGTATGCCTAGAGTCATGTCAGTGCACGCACACACGAAGTAACAATCCCGAATTCCGCCTATCCATCTTGGAAGCGGTTTGCCTATCCAGTGAATAGGCCTTCTGTCCCATCCATCCATGGGACAAAGAATGTTTTTTCAGCTCTCAACTAAATACTTGGCGAAAGTTGCGTCGAGTCGTGTGCTCCCCCTCTCCGACGTCGGTGCTTTCTCCAATCCTTGATTCCTGACCCCATCGGGGTTTCTTGCAAGCCTTCCCCGAACAAAAGGGTCCAGATGCAGGTAGCCAATGGACCATGAGCCTGGTGCAGACTGACATGGGAGAGAGTTCCAATGGTTGGAGAGTGGCGTTCAGAAACCGAGGCTAAGGGAAAAACAGGCTGATGGTTCTATTTCTGAAGAAGCTCACTTTGAAGTTCCTCTTTTGCGATAGACGCTCCAATCAGACCATGTTGCAGATGGGCTCCGCGCGACTCAACTGGTCAGATTGTCTGTCACGTTAACAATCCAGCAAGCGGGTATGTTGGTCATTGGAACAATGCATCATTTCCTTTTTAGTCGCAAAGGAATGAGGTAATGAGAATTCTGGTCTCTTGGTCCGGCTCAAATTCAAAATACTCGTCCTGTCTGACCTACCGGAAGATTTTATCGATGCTGCACCAACTGCCCGCCGCATCGGGTCCAGCGCAAATCTATCTCTGGTGTAGCATAAACCCGCCTCCCCTCCCCCGTTTCCTACATGACAAGTCCCTTTACTTTTTCGAAGACGAGGAAAATTGCTAGTATAAACTATGGAGCCTAAATAGAAATCTGGATATGTCCTGTCTTGCTCTGACCATCATAGGGGCTAAGAAGATGGGTTCATAATTCAGATTCAGCCGATGCACAGACGGCACTGTATTGTATCCGGAATGGTACAGTAGTAACTACATAGTACTAGTAGTACTTTACTACCTGCCGATTGAGCAACTGTGAGACGAGGTACTGTACTGGAAGTGACTGGACGCCACCGGGTGAGGTTCCCGTCGATCATTCCAACTCCGGGGATTAAAGAACTACTGGAAGCCGGAAAAGAAGAAGCATGTGCAGGCAGAATCGGTCGCAAAACCTGCTACTCTGGGCAACGGATGCAATGCTGATCCCTAAGGGCTTCCTGCTGACCATTCGCTGTATGCTTCACGGTGATACCTGGTGTCAGGTCAGCGGATCTCATCTCACCCCGCCCAACTCCGGCGGATGGATCCACTGCTTTTAGCCGGGCGAGTTATGTTGGCCACGCTGCGTCCAGTGTCCAACGTATCGACTTCTGGAGTGATTAGCATTGCTACCCCCATATCTTCCAATGCGGTCGTTGTTGACAACCTCGCAGGTATATGTAATTAGGTCTGGGGATAGGAAGTCCCTGCTGAGATTATCTACCCATATTGCGCACATGAATGCTGAGACCAGGTGCCATCCAAAAGCAGGCAGCGTTGCATTTGCAGAAAATCTAGCTGAGCGAGTCGTCGTTCGTCAGTGTTCTCAGCGGTGATACCCAGCGATTCTCTGGAACCATCGTTCGGTTGTCTTCGTCAAGGTTTGTGAGGGGCCAGTCCTCTCAAAGCCGCTCCAACTGCAGTGCTCCTGGCAGCCTCCATGTTCGGTGCTTGCTTGATCCACCAAGCAAAAACCCTCTGGCGTTGCTACAGCTTAGGCGTAAGGGTCGGTGTGACCCCAAGTTACCACAATCATGTATCGTATCGACAGAGGTGACGCTAGAGGCTTCAGGTTCTCAACGGCAGGGGGAATCCTCCAAACTGTGACGCATGCAACCGTACTCCTTTGGTCCCCATTCCCCTCCATCGTTTTCTCCTCGTTCGGCCTCAGGGACCAAGGTCGTGTGTCGCCATGAGCCCCCATCGTCCCCTCGTGGTGGGCTGGCCAGCGCCCCGCGCATCTCTGATTGGCGCGGGAGCTGAGGCGCCTTTTCGGCTTGACCTCCAAAGCACTTTCGGGGAATCAAAGGCTTAAAACAATTGAACCCCACATCGAATCCGTCGCCGCCGATGGATACTCATCGTTTGCTGCGTGACGTTGTCTTGTTAGATGCGCGTCCGGAGACGTGGGGTCACCCATCTTTTTTTTTTTTTGTGAAATGCTGAGGGAGGGAGGGCATACTGTGCCACGTTGCTCATATATGATCGACCTTCCGCAACCTGAGTGATTTCCTTACACCAAATTCTCTTCGCCCTCCTCCAAGATCGTCGTCTGTTCTGTGCTTGTTCCTCACCTTCCTGCTCACTGTGATCAGACCGTCTTTAAGGCCGTTTGCCATCGGCTCCAGGTCCATACACCCGCTTCTGTGCATCCTGTCCAATTCGCGTGTAGGATAAGCGCCTACATCTCAGAAGCCTCACAACACTGGGAAAGCTCTGCAAACAGATCTTCATCATGAGTCCTTCAGCTGCCGAGCCCATCACCGATGGCGATCTCGTCAAGTCGCTGAAGCCCAATATCGGTGTCTTCACCAACCCCAAACACGACCTCTGGGTGAGCGAGACCACTCCCAGTGCTGAGAGTGTCAAGTCTGGCGAGGACCTCAAGCCTGGTGAGGTAACTGTTGCGATCCGAAGCACTGGAATCTGCGGGTATGTCTATGACCGGCATTCAAGTCCAAACCCTGGTTCAAACTCAGAAACAACGCAAATGTACTGATTCGGCCTAGATCTGACGTTCACTTCTGGCACGCCGGGTGCATCGGCCCCATGGTCGTTGAGGATGATCACGTGCTGGGTCACGAGTCCGCAGGTGAAGTCATCGCTGTTCACCCGTCCGTCAAGCATCTCAAGGTCGGTGACCGCGTCGCGGTTGAGCCGAATGTTCCTTGCCACGCTTGCGAGCCATGCCTTACTGGCCGGTACAACGGTTGCGACAATGTCGAATTCTCCTCCACGCCCCCTATCTGGGGATTCCTGCGCCGATACGTCAATCACCCAGCCGTGTGGTGCCACAAGATTGGCGACATGTCCTACGAGAACGGTGCCATGCTCGAGCCCCTCAGTGTTGCTCTTGCGGGGATGCAAAGGGCAAACATCAGCCTGGGAGACCCTGTGCTGATCTGTGGTGCCGGTCCAATTGGCCTCATTACCCTCTTGTGTTGCGCAGCCGCCGGCGCCTGCCCGCTCGTCATTACCGACATCTCAGAAACCCGTCTCGCTTTCGCCAAGGAACTCTGCCCTCGCGTGATCACTCACAAGGTTGAGCGAGACACTGCCGAGGAGGCCGCCAAAAAGATTGTGAAGTCATTTGGAGGCATCGAGCCGGCCGTGACCATGGAGTGCACCGGTGTTGAGAGCAGCATTGCTGCAGCCATCTGGGCAAGCAAGTTCGGCGGCAAGGTCTTCATCATTGGTGTTGGGAGGAACGAGATCAACATTCCCTTCATGCGAGCCAGTGTCCGCGAGGTCGACATCCAGCTCCAGTACCGCTACGCCAACACATGGCCTCGTGCTATTCGCCTGGTGGAAAGTGGTGTGATCAACCTCTCCAAGCTGGTCACTCATCGGTTCAACCTCGAGGAAGCGACGAAGGCGTTCGAGACGTCGGCTGACCCGAACAGCGGAGCTATCAAGGTCATGATCCAATCCATGGACTGAGAGGTGTTTTTTTCTTTGTTGAAATGATGGGCATGCCTAGCACGAGCGGACGACTGAAAGCCCAAGCTCGGGATGGAGGGGGAGTTAAACAGGTCGGCTCCAGGGAAGGGAGCTAGCTATAATGGAGTTTTGATTGGACGTATACAGCAATTGATGACTTGAACTACTTCGAATATTTTAAAACAAGTTCCATGATCAACAGGCCCCTTGCGATGAATTTCCAAAGAATGGCTTCCAAAGTATGACTTCGGAAGGATCGAGCTGTGGCTGAGGCAACGTGGGAAACAGCTTGGTTACAGTGCAGGATCATCACGTGGTTCGATGAGGAGGCGCACCCTGCCTCACGTCTGCCTTACACTCACTCACATTTAGGACCAGGCAGTGCTTCCGCGCGTTTTGGAGATCGGGGCATTTGTTTGCTGCCAGGATTAGGATGCGCAGTGAGCTTTCCTCGCCAACGGAATTTCATCTGTGGCAATAAAAGCAGAGGCGATTAATGGTGATACCTGCGGAGGCATTCAGTGTATTTTGTGGTAGATATCACATAGGTATATAGGTACCAAGTGATGGAACTTCGAAAACTCAGTGTCGAAGCCTCCTGACTTACCCTAGAAACCTTCCAATTGCCCGGAGCCTGACTAAACATACACATGGAGTAGACATGCTATTTGCCCAATAAAGACTAGCGTTTTGCGGCCTTGCTATCCAACCACCGCTGGAGCTCGGCCTAAAAACTGGCACCACTCACTGTACCAGCTACTGTTAACTGCTGTCCAACCACTGGCAGTGTCTGCCGGGAAACTAGCGACTTCTCCCGACCGAGAAACAAGACTCTGGACATCTTTTTTTCTCTCACCTTGAATCCATCCATCATCAACCATCAACCCCAACCACGTCGCTCCGCTTCCTCCCCCCCTTCGACACCCTCCCAATTGGCCCTTCAGTGTCAATCCCTCCCCCTATTCGACAACATCAGCAAGCCGTCTCACGATGTTCACCGCCGCCCGTCCCGCCCTTCGCTCCCCGGCCCTGCGCCGCGTCGCTTTCCGTCGCTATGAGAGCACTGCCGCCCAGAAGGCCACCGAGGCCGCGAAGGATACCGCCGGCAAGGCCAAGGACATCCAGGCTCGCGCTTCCGAGGGCCTCTCTCGCGTCACCAGCGCCGCTGGTCCCGCCATCGCCGGCGTCGCCAAGGCTGCCAGCGGTACCCTCGGCAAGATTGGTGGCCGTACCGGGAAGCTGATTGCTTTCATTGAGAGTACGTCCGTCAAAAGATCCCAGGAGAGCTCCGGACCCGAACACCTGTAGCGGCAGCTCGCAAGAGGCAGCAGCAGGTTTGGGGGCATTTGGGCTGGACGTTATGACTGACAGCTTTGAATAGAGCAAACTCCCTTCGTTGTCTACTACAGCAAGGTCGGCCTCGAGATGGCCAAGTACGTCGCCCGTGGCCAGAAGCTGAGCCCTCCGTACGTAACTCCTCTATTCCCTGATCTCGTCCGATTCTCAACCCCCCCTCCCCCTTCCGCTGCTAACTCGCAACGTGAACAGCTCCGTCGCCTCCATCCAGACCTACTACCAAAACCTCTGGCGCTCTGTCCAGAACGGCTCCATCCTCTCCGCCCCTCAGAACCTCCTCAACCAGGCCCGCAATCTTAGTACTGCTCAACTCGCTTCCGGTGGTGTCATTCTCGCCGAATGCATCGGTTTCTTCACCGTTGGTGAGATGATTGGCCGCATGAAAATCGTTGGCTACCACGGCGAGGTTGCCCACCATTAATCAAACAAACCTTGGACCTCATCCTGTGTGTGAGGGAGCACCTTGCGCATGACGCTATATCAAGTGTGAAAGGGGATGCATCATGGAAGTAAGAATAATGAGAGGCAACGGTGCCTCGGAGCCGAAAATGATGGGAACGAGGAAAGCTGTGGGGAAGCTATAGACGGATTTCCAGCGGATTAGACTCACGAGGTGGTCTTGCATGCAATGTGTTTTGCACGACAAGGACTATTTAGGGTGATCTGGCATACATACAATCCCATCTATCCAGTGATGGCAGATTCCCCAATAACAACAACAAGAAGAAGAAGAAGAAGAAGAAGAAGAAGAAACAGTGTACTTATACGGGCTCACTTGATATGTACTCTTCCTCATTTTCCTATGTCGAGAATCACACAAAATGTTTATGATGATACAGTGTTCCGGTGCCTTGAAAGTAGTTTCATAAGTCTGTCTGTTATGCAATTTTTTGTTCGTTTGACCTCAGCATTAGCGGTGCCTGAGACGGCTTCTTAAATCCAAAGTCCAACATTGCCCAGACATGGATCGCACACACTCCACAGTGAAGCTATCTGGATGCTGGGGGGAATCATCACAGCAAGCAGCGACACGACACCTTCGGATGATAGCCCTCGTAGGTCTCCGCCAGGCCGCCATCGCGGTCTTCTATAGTTCAAAATACCAAATCACTTGACTCCTCGACTTTAGCCTGGCCACGTATTCTGCGGCCAACCCAACACCCCATTTCCTGTTTCTCTCCTTCTTCCCGTTGAAGATCCGAGAACCCCTGCAAGAATGCACACCCTCTCCCTTTCCGAGGCGTCTAAATCGGGAAGTCTTGGAGCCCAGCGAAAACAAACAATAAAAACAAGCTCGCTTCCTGTCAGACCCGGGCCGTCCTTGAATATGTAGCAGTAGATCCTTCGATTGGTTGGGTCGGCATACGCCGGTAGGCGCGAAGTACGGACACGCCTGCATGCTGATTGATGTTGCATCACTTCCACCTGCTCAGACACGTCACACCCAAGACATGCGTAGAGCAAAGTCTCGTCAGAGCCGAACACGCCTCTGCCAACGGTTTGCCATTCCTTCTTAGGCAGATACTTGTATGCCTTGCCCACTCATGACTTTGGCATCGGTTTCTTCGCAGTCCATACATACCTGTCATACACGTTAGCTGAGCGCGGCGGCTGCGGTTCGAGCATGATTTTTACTTACATTTTGCAGTAAGGGTGCCAGCGTAAAGTGCAAATCTCTTCCTTCACCTTGTCACACAGCTTCTTCACATTTTCGGGTGTTTCGTTGAGGTTCTCTACCATGGGCATGAGGCTCATAGCTTCAAGGCCAAGACAGAAGCCCAGATTGAACCATCTTCCGGTTTCCCTTTCAAGCCGATCACGGCTCCAAGGATTATAGTACACCTTGATGATCTCTTGCCTGAAATCAACGAAGCCTGCTTGCTCCATCAGATGTCGTGTCTCCTCAGGCTCAACCTTCACGCTGCGACCAAACCTCTCCATGCCCGTGATGAAAAAGTCGGTCCACTCCTTCAACGATGAGTTGAATGGCATCTCTGTGTCGTCCCAATTCGGTCGCCAGTCCATTTCAACGTGCTCAATATACCCCGAGCCTGGTGCCAAGTGCCTACATGAAATTTAGATCCCTTTCTTCACACGAGGGGGCACACGTAGGGGACCGAAACTCACTCATATGCCTTCCGGTACATGTCACCCCACAAATCGGTTTGGATGCTCCCGTAGAGCATCCGCAAATGTACCAAGTCACAGTCGCGGTGAAGGAGGTCCCATGTAGGCCGTTCAATGTCCAATCTGACGGTTTCCATGCCGATGGGAATACTATGGATTGTTAGCTGATCAAACGCTCCTGGGGGCTTTTCTAGACCTACAGTGCGGGTTGAATCTGGTTGATATCGACGGCCATTACGAGCACGCCTGGATCAGGGAGTCTGACATGATAGCATTAGCTCAACGCCATCCCATCTCTTGATGGAGAACACTTACTCCTCAGCAACTGTGATGGCCCATATTCCTGTCCCCGTGCCCAGATCCAAGATCCTCGGTTTCCTGCCGAGGGTGTTGAGAGCATAAGTGTAAAGCTTACCCTCTCGTGCAACTTGGAAAAACTTGTGAAATAAATCAAGCCTATTCAGCTCTTCCTGTTCATCATATGAGGCACTATACCAGTGAACGAGTTCATGGGCTTGCACTCACCGCATCAATGGGGAATACGTATTTCAGGGGTTTATGCGAGCTGTAGAATCGGCCATACTTCCAGAACCCATCCTTGATGAACTTGACCCCGTCTTCGCCGTTCCTTCGTTGCGAAACGTCAGTTGGTGTCCAACACAGAACGTCCTGACGACTTACATGGCGTTAGGGCAAGCAATGATGCCACTCAGATGATTGACAGATTTTTTTTTAAAAAAAAAATCAGAATTCCAGACGCTCAGATTCAAGTGGAGACGGCAGAAACAATCACCACGCTGTTTCACTCAATGATGTCGGACAGCTGCAGAGCTGGCGAGGTAAGACTGAGGCCGGTGAGATGTGGAGCGAGAAACGAGGGTGGAAGGGGCGTTGAGCCTGTCTTATTTGAGATCTGACGGAATTGTCGAAGGCCCAGCCGCTGGAACCAAGAAGGAATCTGAGGCGCGTGTTGGCCGGTACTCCAAGGACCCAACAAAGTGTACAGAGTATCGTGCCAGCCTATCTCGAGGAGGTAAGGTCGGTGCAGGGCGGGTGTTGACGTGGGTCCATTAACAGTTATGATCGAGTCAGGCAAGGCTGATGATCAATTAGCTCCTCACAGCAGCCTCTCGTGATGGACAGCCAGGTTTGCAAGGTGAGGACCAGTAATAGAAGTTGGTGTGCCAAAAGGAGCGTGGGATGATATGAAAGGGGTGTGTATCTGTCTGTGGCCGCGGCCTTGCGCGGCGCGTGCCTGCCAAATTGAATCAAGCAAGAATGTGCGTGTTTTTGAGTGAGCTTCAGATAAAATTGTGTGCGGCTTGTACCGGCAAGGAGCTGTTCATCGGCGGCAGCCTGCGCAGTACCGGTACTCGTTTGCGCTGGGGTGGGTTGAGGAACCAGTCAGAACCGGGCTTTGTCAAGCGATGCTGCCAGAGAGAGTGCCAGGCCCAATTTCTGTTTTCTCGTCAGAGAATAATCGAGTCGCTGCTGCGCGGAACAGCGGGCGCTTGCAGGAGAGCTGGAGTGAACGAAACAGACAAGAGGTGGGCTCCTGACACGGAAATGCAGGTTGAGTTAAGTAAGGCCGTAGAATGATTTGGATAGGCTAGGCTTTTGAGTGCCTTATGGAGACGCACGCAGGTGGGTGTGTGGTGTGCGGTTTGTGGTTTGTGGTTTGTGTCTCCGTGCCCTGGGCTGCGCTACGCTGCGTCATACCTCAGATGCGCAGGAAGGGAAGGGTAAGCACAAGCAAGGTACCATGGGGTCTTCTTCAAGCGTGGCCTGTCAACCTCGCACAAGGGCCTTGCAAGATCCTGAAGGTCAAGAAGCTGCCTGATGGGAAGCAACTACATGCCCCAGAAATCAGTGCTTCGAGCGAACTTGCATGTTGGCCGTACTCGTCTTGCAGGCGGGGTGTGAGGTTCGGTGCCGGGAGAGGGTGGGAGGGAGGGGTCATCCCGCTGCGGATATGGATGAGTTGCATGGTTTCGGAGGGGCTGGCTTTACGCCAAAACCCTGTGTCAGGGATCGCGTTCTGAGGTTAGTCGCATGTCCGCACCGCACGCCAGGCTCAGCTGGGGTCGAGTCTTTGCTGCTTCTAGCGAACATGCGGGCAAGCAATGAGGTTTTCCAATGACGGCAGCAAACAGCCGCAAGGAGCTGGCTCGCACGTTCGTTTTGCCTGCCTGCCTGTATCGGCAAATTTAAACAGTGCATCACGATCCTGGAACCTAATGAAGGTGGACTTTAAGGCAGTGCCCATAGCCA
Organism: Sarocladium brachiariae; assembly: GCA_008271525.1. Lineage (NCBI taxonomy): Eukaryota > Fungi > Ascomycota > Sordariomycetes > Hypocreales > Sarocladiaceae > Sarocladium > Sarocladium brachiariae. The sequence goes on along the minus strand of RQPE01000009.1, from coordinate 694,486 downwards.
CTGGCACTGCACCAAGGCTCCTCCTCCAGGGGTGTTGAATGTTGCATAGCAGCACTCACACCGCATCGAGCCCCCTTGCAAGCTCTGGACCACGGGTGAGCCGGCTGTCGACGACACGTCTCGGGTGACAGCATATTGATTCTAAGCCATCGCTTCCATCTCTATCCATTTGCTTGCGTTGTTGATGGCACAGGGCAGATGGGGAGAATGGCAGCCTGCGTTTCAACTGAGAATTGTCAGCACCCATCACCACACACCCCCTAGTTTGCGATAGGGAGCAGACAACCTGCTCCTCGGGTCGGCTGGTTCCTAGTGCCCGCTGTGCTGCCGCCACTGGCCGCCATTGGAACTGCCTGGCATTGGATGCTGAGTTCAAGAAGTTCTTGTGCGGCGGTGGGTTTCAGCGGTCGCAGTCCTCTATCCTTTGCCACACAGCGGTCGGTCAAGGGCCAGTACCGGTACTGCAGTGCCACCAAGTTTTGTGAGTTGGCAGCATGGCATTGCAGCCACAACATCATTGGGTTTGGGTGAAGAAACAAGGATCAGTTGGGCTTCCTTCATGCCGTTTCAGTGTGTCCCTATGGTCGATTTCGGTCACAGCAGGCAATTTTATTAGTTTGTAGGACACGGCCGCGACTCGGAGACCAGGATACAGGTGGAAAACCAGGGCCAACATCTGCTTGGGATCAGAGTCAGGGTTTTGATCGAAACTCGACAGCGGTGACGCCCAACCAGGGGCCAACAACATCAAGCCAGGCGTGACGAGGAGACCTTCACAGAACAACAATAATCAACATCAAGAGTGAGCAACTAGGTCTATAACTTGACATGGCAGGGCAGTGGCTTGGGGCTCGCTATACAGGGGCAGTTTGGCTTCTTCCTGGTAGAGCATAGCCAGCCCGCCTAACCTCAACGAAGGCAGAGCACCTCAACGCAGACAAAGATCAACGACCCTGCGAAAGGGAGCCTCTTGTACGGCATAGGTGAGTTCTGGGTATCTTATTTTTCACGGAAAATTCCCCTATACTTCAACTTCAGGGGGCAAATACGCGCAATCATGGTGATGATGCAGCCCATCTCACTCAGTATGCAACACCACCTGAGCCTGGACTGGGCCACTCTGAAGATCTTGCTGCCTGCCCGACTATCATGCCAGCCAAGAAAGCGCAACGACGCGTCCGCTCTTTTTCTTGTCTCAACTACGCATCGCTGCCGGCGTGGACAGACTGTGATTTCGAAGACCATGATTCCGACACCTCCAAGTTCTCGAGATCTGAGTGCGTCCAGCCACGGAGACACAGCACCACTCCTGATGGATACAGCAGCTTGGCAACTTGCCACCTAACCGAAGGCTCTGCGGCTCTGGTCATTGCTATGATTAATTATTTGCACGGAGCTGACCTGGTAGTACGCATTTGAGCGTGGTTTGCTTTGCTTGTTCCACTTATGTTCTATCTTAGCTTACCAGATTCGGGATTTGGCCGACTCACTGCACTTGAAGTTGTACGTGTTGGAAGCGAAGCGAGCAGAGCTTCGGCGTCACGCCCACCCCCCATCACATTGATCCGTTAGGTGCTTAGCCAACACGCCTCCGTGCCTTTGGTTTAATCATTAGCTTGCCTATTCCGATGCCTGCAGCTTCTGCCGATCAGTCACATCCGATAGCCAGGCTTTTGGCGCAGCATTGGCCTCATCGTACTAAGGACCCCGCCTGCATAAATGAGCCACCACATGGTGGTCATCAATCCTCTACCCCAAGAAGAAGCTACTTGTAGTAGTAAGTTCGTTCACTGCTTCTTATCCCTAACCTCCGTGTAACCGACATGCAGCGGAAATAGCTATTGACTTGGCAATATCGGCCGATGTACAAGCCGCTGATGCCACCATTCACGCTATTGTTGAGAGACCACATGAAGTCCTGCGTTCACTTCTTCGTATCAATTTTTGTGGGGTTCTTTCACTTGACATTGTATTCGGATATATGTGCTTGTCCGTACCAGGGTATCAGGCATTGGCCACATGGACCGGAACTCATCCGTCCTCCCGAGAACCCAACGCCAGGGATTTGGGGGTGCTCCTGCGTACGCACTACGATCTCACTTCATCTAATACAACAACGATAGATTGCAAGAGCAATCACTGTACGTATACAGCAACGAGGTTTTCCACTTCACAGAGCCGATTGGAATTGGCAAACTCGCATAAACATGGAGTAACTACGCCAGCACTACGCCAGTGCTCAATTTTGGCAGCGAACCCGCCATCACTCTTGTTCGGCTACTGCGACTCTGGGTCTCACCGGGGTCCTGCAACGCCAGCGTGTCGCCCAATCCATCGCACTACCTAACTTCATCAAGTGTGACAACCCATGCTTCGCAACAATCCCTCATGTGATTGTAGGACGCCACCAACCAACTCCCCGGAATCTAGCAATCTCCCGAGGGCGCTGGCCAACGCCCAGCAATCAAAAGCCCAGCATCCTGACATTGGCTTTGCCGTTATGATCCGACCTAGGATCCCTGCCTATGTTATGAGGAGCTGAAGTCGAACATGCTCTGTAGAAAATGCTAGAGGAAATCAGTTTTCCCCTCGCTTTTGCAAAGGAAAGCAAACCCCAAAGATGTGATGACGAAGCTGGAAGACTATGGGACTGTTTGGGAATTACACCAAACACACAACTAGTGCATACGTACATAAGGGATACGACATGGGAGGGAGGCGCACACCAACTTCCGGTATTACTGGACTTTCAGCTTGGACGACTAGGCTAGGATACGCCCCTTGTCCTTGCTAAGGGATAAACTCCGTACGAACCATCCTGCCGGGTCGGCCTCATGCATATTCCTATGCTCGAGTACCTGATGCCCGCTGTGTTATGCTAGGATTCTTGCCTATCACGATGGCTGATCCCACCTGAACGAGCATTGATTCTCTTTTGGTCTTTCCGGCGGGACGTGGATCCTCATTGGCCAAGTTGTTTGAGCACAAACGGCAGCTTTGACTGGCTTCAAAAGCTCAAGCTCCCACATCCACACCTCCATGTTCAGCGGGCGACGCCTCATGCGGCAAATCCGAAGGGCCTCTATGGGATCCTTTGAGTCCTCTTTGGTAATATGGCTTGTCAAGAATGCAACCACTACTTCGTAATAAAGCGCGCTTATCATTGAAGCCGCGCCTGCATGAGAAGGATCTCGCGGCTAAATCTTCTCAATTATGTTTGCTTGCCGCGATTAACGCGTCGAGTCCCATGTGTGCCCATCTGCTCTTTTATTGGATAACAGGTACCTCTTCGGCCCTTTCTTCCACCTCGGGGCATACAATTCGAGCAGCCTGGACCCTCTCAGGCACACCAGGCTTACATCTTTAACCGTGGTGGACAGTCTCTTCGCTTAGAGCGGCTACCGATTTTCACTTCCTCATACCAACTCATTGCTGCATCTGTATTCTTCGATTGGCTGGGCTATAGACGGGATGTGCCTGCGTTCCCAAAAAAACAAGCACCCTCTCTCAAGGGAGTTTCCAACCCAAGTCTATCCACGAGCGAGCGTGCTTGAGCTTCTTTGTTCTTTCATGTTGCAGAGCCAACGCGGTCATAAAGCACCAGTCAAATTCACTGCAGAGTTTGTCAGTGATCCAGTAGTCAGTGATCCGGACAATGGTCCTTTGCTGGAAACGTACTGCCACTCCAGTCTTATAGGGTTGCTTCGCCCTCTGGGCTTGCCTTGTCTCTGAAATACAACCCTTTCAATAAAGTGTGTTAGGGCACGTAAAGGGCATCTGCCCCGGTGTGCGAACACCTAAGCTGCTCTCTCTTGCACGGCAAGTACCTAAGAATTCGGCAAAATCTGCTTCACCCTAGGGATCTCTCGGTGCCTTGATCCTTTGTTTTCCAGGATTGGTACATTGGCGTACAGCCAGGATCACACTCTGATTTCCAAGCCATTGACCAATGAGGACAGCTTGACGATAATGCCAATGGACATGATATTCATGGAGACACTAAACCCCGCTTAAGAGCCTCTCACGGTCATCACATCCAGGCAGATCTCGAAGGTAGTAGGAGAACGCTTTCAGACCAGAGGGAGGTATCCCAGAATGTTGAGGCAGTTCGCCGCGTGTCGTTTTTGACAAGCAAATTCTCCATCGAGGTCCCAGACTTCTGTTCATACTTGATGCGTTGGTACCTATGGACGTCAATGCTATCAGACACGAAACTCTCTGATTCTCGCATCCAGCACGAGTCCTCTTGGCGCCGCCCTCCGCTGAGCCAGATTCGAGGCAGCCACGCGCAGACTTCCACTTAATGAGTGTCGACCGGATGACGATCCAGTTTCTGTGGGCAATTGTTGCGCAAGAGGCGCTTCAGCTGCGGGTTTCCTCGGAGGCGCTGGCTGGGCCTGGTCTTCAGAATTCAGTATTTCCGACGTCATGAAAAGATCTGCAGCTGCAAGACGCGTTGAAGAATGTCAAGTTTGCTTCTCGTAAACTTCCAAGATGAAGTAATTATGGGACTAATCTCATATCTTAAAATGCGATTGCTCAGCATTTTCACGATTGACTGGGCCATTCTTCAAGATGTCCTTGGAAGCCCTCAAAAAATAATACAGATATCCTCTTTGCCTTGTTCACCGATCCGCTCCTTCACTAGGTGGCGCAAAAGCAAGAAAAGAAATCTCTGGTACACGCGTCAGTGCCTCTTTTGTGTGCGATTGACTACGTTAAAAAGCAAGTTCATTTCCTGTTAGATCGTTTTGTCCAGGGACACTGCCCTTCGTTCATGTTCTCGTCCAAGCCCTTCTCATTGGCTTCGCAGGAAGCTAGATCACGTGGTATCAACTGATGAACTGACGCCATGTCTCACCACTCGTACTCGCCAGTAGCCTTGTGGAAGACATATTCCTTGCCATTTACGGTCAGAACACCGTCCTTGAGCGTGCACTTCCTGCAGTTTCTGTTAGCAGGAGACCTCAAGATCAATACACGGCAAGTGGTTGATTCAAACGCACCACTTATTCTTCACCCTTTGAACCTTGTCATACATGCATAGCATGATGTGTCCCAGCCCCTCATCATCAGCCTCCGGATCACCTTCATCGTCCTCTGGGTCATCAAGGTCCGAGTTGATTGCGTCTTCATCATCTTCATCATCTTCATCATCGCCGCCATCGTAGCCTGAAATTTGACGGGGCTTCCGCGAGGCTGCAGACCGACCGGAGTTGGGCGATGCAGTTTTTCTGGCTATAGTGGCTTCTTGCAGAGACACCATGAGTCCACCACCCTCCATGGCTTTTGCCCTGGCTGCAATGTGTCGATGAAGGAGGTTGTCGATCTCTATCCTTCCGAGCTCTTTCAGCTCTCCCGCCTCATTTCGGCGCATCAGGACTCCTTCAAAATCTTCTGCATCTTCATCTTCTGCATCACCAGCGCCATCTGTCTGGCCATTGCCAAGATTTGAGTACTGTTGAGCAGCTGTGTTGGCAGCCATTTGCTGTCGATACTCTTCTTGAGTTCGCACAGGTGTTGGATGTGCTGGTGGCGGTGCCTTCTGAGCAGCGTCCGGCTGTTGCGGTTGTTGGCGTGGCACCCCTTGCTGAAGGGCATTGATTGAGTTTTGGGCTTGGGTTCCGAAACGTGCTTGCATCTGCTGGGCAGCCCTGCTAGCTGCTACACTGTCATAGCTCTGTGACATGAATGCATTCTGGTCAGGTTGTGTGCCAGGCTCCTGCTTGATAGAAGGCCCATGATTCGGGGGATACACCGGGGTAGTCGAATGCTCCTGCTTAATGCCATTCTGTGAAGTGGCTGCATTCGCTGCAGCATTGCTTGTGGGAAGATTGAGCTGAGGAGTGAATTGTGCTTGTGAGTGGACTGGTGCGGCAGGGTTGCCAGCCGGTGGAGGTTGTGTCGTCACGGGAGCAGGGCCAGCGCCGGAGCCGGACGGTGGTGGCGGATCAGGCTTGGGGTCCCAAGGGAAGTGCGCAACACCGAGTTGCGAAAGCTTGTTTTGCCAGCCCTAATTGATTGGATCAGCATATTCGAAGCATGTAAGTTGTGTTGTGCACTACAAATGAAGGCATGGCTGAGCAGGTTGTAATAGCATGGTTTGGTATGACTCATGGTGAGGTGGCGAGCACATCAGGCAGCGCTTCTTTGTGACAGCGACCCTTGGCCAAGGACCAGTGGGAGGGTGTACGGTACATCCAAGACAAACGTAGTGCCGAACTGACAGGTCCAAGGGCTGCGCCAAAGTACCACCAGAAAACAGCGCACACAGTGGAGGGGAAAGCGGAGCCTTGCATCCAGGCAGACGCTGCGCGGGCTTAAAAAGGGCCAAATAGAACCGGTGTCGCCCTCCCCGCTTCCCACCCAGAAACCAACCAGCCACGTCGCTCTCTCTTCTTTCGCTCTTTGCGAGAACATGACTGCAGAGAACGTGGGAATACCAACGAGTGTGGAAACACAGAGAGGTAGCTCAAGTAGAGGGTACACAGAAGCCCTCACTTGAGAATTCTGCAGCGACGAAGCCTCTCTCCCAAGCGGCGCAATATGGTCGCGCTAGGTCGAGAGCTTGCCCTCAAGCAATGAAGGAGGGTGCCGGGGTCAAAAGCACAGAGGACGAAGATACAATCAGTCAGAAAGGCTCACCTGGCGAAGTTCTTCCAAGGCCGACTCCTCAACACCCATTTCTTCGAAATCGACTCGAGAATTATTGATGACCTCGTCGATGATGGTCTGGTAGACGCTTCCTACCGCTGTGTTCGACATGATTGCGGTATGGCTTGGTGCAGGAAGCGTCGGGGCAAGTTGCTGTCGGCTAATAGGGAGACTGTCACTTGCTCCTCAGCTTTCGACGAAGAGGGAGAGCTGCTTTTCTCAAGTTGGGTCCTCGCAGCAAGCCAAGTACTTGAGACTTGGTTGTGAACTACCATGCACTTCTGCTGTCTTAGAACAGCAGGGTGGGAGTTACTTCGCTGTTGGCTTGGGGTAGCCTTGTGAAGCAAAGGAACCGCTCAGAATGCCTTAGAGAAGTCACAGGTGGACCTTTGGAAGCCCGATATTGCCTGTGTAGCTCGTAGAAGCAAACCCTCCAGTGGATTCTCGATTCGTGATACTCCTTCCTCGTACTGAATGAGGTGCAAAGAATGCCTGCCCAATCGAGGTCCGCGATTGGATGATGTTACTTGCTTCGATATTTACTGCCGCGAGCAAATTGGTCAAGCAGGAGAATCAGGGTTTGGTTGTCCGATGACGGGCCAGTGCTGCGTTGTCAGGGTGGGTGTGATGTGGAGGTGCAAGTTACGTGCAGAAGGTAGATCCAAGTGGAAATGCCCTTCGGTAGGTGCCAAATGCTTAGTCATCGGAAAGACTGCCACCAACCTAGGTAGGGTATCTACACGAGATTATTGTCCTCCCTTGCTTTGACTCGTCCGCTATAGTGTGTGGCTTTTTATACCATTTACTTCATCGCAATGCAAGGGCAAGAAGTCAGGAATTCTATGGAGTCAAAACATTAATTCTTACGCATGCCCCAAACAGACCGAGAAATAAGTCAAAATATTCACCCAAACCAATAGAGAGAATACAATCACTTTCCGCCCTCCTTCCAACCGCCTCCTTCCCTTTCAGACATGGTCTTCAACAGTCTCTCATTGGTTTCAATCCTCGTTCGCTTCGATTGTTCACTGCAAAAGTATCCATTCTTTGCTCATCAATGCGTGGTGGGAAGCACTTTCGGACCACGAGGTCATGAAGCTCCGGAACGCCGCGCTTCAAATAGACGGAATGAGGAAGAGCTAAGCCAGATTGAACACCCAATTCGGGAAAGATTGTAATTATACCTACCATCGGAGTTGATCATGCATCTAGCATGGATCTTTTCAGCGGATGGTCATTTGCTTCACCGTGTCCGCCTTGGCGGAGGCACCTGCGCCTGAGATGCTGCCAGTAGTGCCAGCCTTCTTCTCGAACACCTTCCAGAACTTCAAGCTTTCATCTGCGGCGGCAGTAGCCAACATTTGGCCGTCAGGGCTGAGGCAGCTGTGCAGCACGCGGCTCTCGTGAGCCGGGATCTCAACGTTGCGCACCAGCGTAGGGTAGCTCCAGATACTGAGAGAGTTGTCAGGGAAGCCACTCGAGCTCACAATCTCACGGTAGTGAGGGCTCCAGCGCAGCGATGTCACCTGAGACCCAGTGTCGATGCTGTTGACGCGAGCGCCAGATGTTGAGTTCCAGAAGTGGATGTGGCGATCATAAGTACCACCCCCAGTAGCCAGAAGATTCATGTTCCACGGACACCAGGCCAGGGCCTTGACAGCAGCTTTGTGGTTGGTCTTGGTGAATTTGGGTACAGAGAGAGAGCGGGCATCCCATATGGACACCAGGTTGTCATTCCCCCCCGTCGCAAGCTGTGCACCGTCTGAGCGCCACTCGAGGCCGCAAACCTCAGAGGTATGGGACACAAGCTCAGCTACCTTGTGCTCAGCAATGCGCACATCATGGTTGAAGACGAGGCCACTGCGGGATCCAGTAGAGAGCAGGTGCTTGTTCCATCCCATGACGCCGACACGGGCTTCGTGACCGTGCATGCTCCGGATCTTCTGCTGCTCTGCAACGTCCCAAATCTGAACTTCGCCAGTGCCAAGACCAACGCCAACATAAGCACCATCACCAGACCACTTCACGCTGCTGACATAAGTATCTGCCGGCGTCTCGAGGAGGCAATCGACTGAGCCTTCATCAGCAGACCAGACATAGACATTGCGTTCTAGACCAATAGCGACTTGGTTGCCTGAGCTCCAGTCAAGCAAGTTGAGGTAGTAATCGTCGACGAGTCCAGGTGCATCAAGCACACGCTCAGGTGCGGTTGCGATTCGGCGGCGGGCAGTCGCAGAAGTTGCCGAGGAAGGCTTCAGGGGTCGGTTGTACTGCTGGCGAAGATCGATGGGCTTAGAGGATTCTGGGGGTGCAGGCTTGTACTCCAGGATGCGAGTGCTGAGATTCACACCACATGCACTAGCTAGAGAATCTTGGTAGGCGGCAGTATTAGGTGAAGGACGAGTGTAATCTTCGCTATCGTCATCGTTGATGTTGAGGCTCTCAAGGGCAGCAAGAGCATCATCTGCAGCAGAAGAAAGGACCGAGGAGCTCTCACTTCCAGCCTTCGAGCGAGGACGATCTGAGTTGGTGAGCTTGCTGGAACCAGTGTTGGCAATTGCTGAACTGGCGCTGCGATTCGGAATAAAACGATCACCGTAGCTCAGTGTGGTCTTCGACTTCTGACGCAGAGGAGCCTTCCTCGACTTGGCACTGGAGGGGGTCTTGACGCTGGTGCCAGTCAATGTGAAGTCAGACACGCCAAGTTCAAGGGCTTTCCGTGGAGTTGGGACGCCGCTGGCGATATTTGACTTGGGAGACTCGCGATGACTAGATTTCATGGTAGACCGGGAGAGATGTGACATGAAACTTCCGCCGTATACTGATTTAGATGAACGGCCATTCTTGACGACCTGTTTCTCAGGAGTGAAGGGAGAGGAATCCCTGATGGAAATCGTCGTAGTAGAGTTGTGAGCACCGCGCGGTGAGGGTGTGAGAGGCATTCGTCCGCCAGCGGTACGAGAGGAGAAAAGTCCCTTGTGGGACTTTTTGGGCGTTGAGACCGAAATGCTTGCCATTATGAGAGGCTACTTCGTCTTGACAGTATGGTGGGAAGAATCTCGAAAACTCTTGACCGAAAGCAAGCAAGATGCTTCCGTGTAGCCTCAAAAAAGTCGATTTCGGATCTCAGCGTCTTGTATTTTTGGTCTACTGTCGTCGACAAGTCCAATGATAATGTCAAAAGTTGATCCTTGGCGTCACAGCTGTGATAAAAACTGGTAGGAATTGAAAGCTTTCAAACAGGCAGAAGAAAGGATTTTTTACTTTGATTTTGTACAGAGACAAACGCTCTGAAGCAGGGAATATCACTGAGAGAACAGTGAAGAGGAAGAGAGGAGGGCGAGCATGAGCGAGAGTGATACCTGGTCGTGAAGCAGAAGGTAGAGAGGCAGGAGCGTAGTAGATGATTAGCGGCACCGAACTTGGACTTTTATTTACTCTGCGCCCCACGCGGCAGCTTACCGGGCAACCGTTGTAGTGGAGCCACGTCTCGGACTTCGGAAAAAGGAAAAAGCGACCCCCAACCTCGGACGCGCCACAATATCCGAAATAGGACAGGCGCTGGACTATTGTGGCGTCCCTTTACATTAAAATTGAGGCTGGAGAGCTGGACGAAATTTGGATCCAACGTCTTCACCCCCTGCAAGCTGAAACTATCAACAACGTCTGCCAACAGTCAGCATCCTCGTCCAAGGGCCAAATACGACACAGGAAACGGCGAAGCAATAGCCAGGGACATCTGGCCGAAAGCTATTTCACAGTGGCTGACTTCGAAAGTAGTGTCTCTATGTTTCTCTGCCCATGGGTCCCGCACTCCTAGTCTAGCCTCACCTTGCATACCCTTGCTATGACAGGACGACACTAAGGGTGGAGAGCAAGTGACACTTTTACCGGCAACCTTCCGTCATGGCCCATCAACTGTACCACCCCTCCACTCCCAATGAATCAAATACAATGTCGTCCTCTTCCAGCTCCATATTCGGCGCTCCAACGGTGCAGACGACTCCCCTTCCAACGGTGCCTCCGGCGCCGACCTCTACGGCCTCCTCGAGCTCAATGTCTCTAAACAGTGCCCTCCAGCCCCTGCTGACTTCAACGACCTCTTCTTCCGACAATACCTACATCATGCCAAATACCCCGGTCAAGACGAGGCCAGCACCGGATGGGTACCGGCCGAAAGTTACCAGGACTATGGGACAGCGTCCGGCCTGTCTTGTAAATGCTTCCGTTACATACTGCGGCAACAACCAGATATATGCCTTCGGAGGCTTCGACCAGTATACTGATGAAGTTTATAACCACGTCCTCAAGCTTGATCTTGCTAGCCATCAATGGAGCTTGGTTGACAACTACGGCGACATTCCAGGAGTCCGAATGGGTATGTACTATATGCATTGCCACCAGAAGAAGTTTTTGTCGTATTGACGACCTGCTTAGGACACACTGCCACATTATATCGAGGCGATAAACTCCTCGTTTTTGGCGGTGAGAACGAACATCGTACCTACCTTTCCGACCTAATCGTTTTCGACCTCAAAACCGCACATTGGACGCAACCTACAGTCGGCGGGCCGATACCGAAAGGTAGAGCCCGTCATGCTGCAGTGCTTCACGATGATAAATTGTTCATTATTGGTGGGATTACTGGTCAGAACAACTACGTGCTGGACGACATCTGCTATCTCGACTTGAAAACATACACCTGGTCAAAAGCATGGCGCTTCGTGGGGCGCTTCGACCATTCCGCCCATATTTGGGGTGACCGTGTTTGGGTTTTTGGCGGACTCAGCGAGGATATGGACAAGGTCAGCGACCTTTGGTGGCTTGACCTAAAGGGAAGTCCAGAATTCGATTCACGGCCCCAGCTAGGCGTGTACGACCCTCGAAATACCAGTGGAAGTCGCTCTGGCGGCTCGCCTCGGCCACGGTATAACATGAGCCCTGCACCAGTCATAGGGACGTCAGGCTATGCCGCCAATTCTCGAACTGCGCAAGTCAATACGCCTTCTTTCCAACTAAAGTCTTACGCACCTATGGCCCCCGGAGCAATATCGGCTCTCAAGTTTGTCTCCGGTCAGACGACTCCTCTTCAAGGATCGGGAATTCACTTTCATGCCTACTCATCAGGCATGCTATTGGACTTTCTCACACCAGCGGCCACTATCACGCCTCGAGAATGCTCCCTTTCTGCTTTGGATCTCAACACCTTGCGTTGGGAGAAACTTGCTGAAGGCCGTGAGATCTTCAGGTCGAATTACAGATGGCATTATTGCACTATGAACGAGGATGGCACGAAGGCATGGCTCCTGGGTTGTCCAACTGATCCCCAGCATGCCGATGTTGGTAATACAGGCTACGAAGAGTACCTCAGGTAAGCCAATGTTCACCATCCCAGGCGAATTGGAGTACGGATCTAACATAGATTTAGCGACATCATGGAGATTGACCTCCGAAGATACGGATTCCTGGGAACACACTCCCCTGCAGAGACCCCCTCAGAAGCAAGGCCCTCCGGTATCAACCGAGTCCTCGACCCCCCCTCCAGAGGTCTTGGCGGGGACCTGGCCAAACTCTTCGACCAACCGCCTGAGACCGGTAGCGGCACAGACTTTATTATCACAGCGCTCACGGGCGAAGATGATGACGAAGAAGCACTCTCCTCGGTTCTTGTGCGCGCAAACGACATGCCCGCACCAGAATCCTATGCACCTCGCGACTCCTCTCCAGTATCACGCCCCATACACGTCCACAAACTTATCCTCCAGGCCCGCTGGCCACACTTCGCTCGCCTCTACAACGCGCAAATGGCCGAATTCCACACCAAGAAAATGCACATCCCAGAGCCCTATTCCGTCGTCCGTGCCTTCCTTCACTATCTCTACACAGACACCATCCGCGGAACCGCCTCCGATCCAGACGACTCAGACGCAGTCACCTGTCTTTCCGACGTAGCCGGACTGCTTGTCATGTCAAACATATACAATATGCCCTCCCTGCGTCTTCTCTGCGTCAACCGTCTCGCTCGCGAACTGGACGTCGAACACGCCTGCGTGATCTGGTACTGCTGCGGTCTAGCAGCCGAAGAGTGGCTCCGTAAGCGCGCTGCCACGTTCTGTCTCACGCACTGGGGTCGTATCGTGCGCACACAGGGTTCCTCAGATTACCTCGCGCAGCCCTCGTTGAGCTTTCGCAGGAAATTGACATGGAAGGCCGTGTTGTCGGTGGCGAGGAGCTGGAGTGGGGATCAGGCAGATACGGACCTGACAGCACAGGACATTCGGCCAGGAAAGAGAGCATTAGTAGTAACCAAACGCAGGTGCTCGAGTCGGAGATTGACGAAGACGATGGCATGGAGATGTCCTGATTGAACTTTCCTCTTCTCACATATCACTTCTGACGACTCTTCACATTCATTACCATCTTCGTTCTTCACATCCCACACGGCGTTAACTCCTCTTTTCTTTTACCTTTTTTTCCTTTGCGGAATGAATCACTTGCACAGCATGGGCAAAGGGACTTGCCATCCTTTTTTTTCCCCTCACGAATCCAAAGACTTTTATGCCGAATGCATCCTTTGCCAGCCACACGATTATTCAAGAAACTTTGATGAAAGGGAACGACTCTTTCCTTATGCAGAGGGAGACATTACTGGGGGAGTCAGTGGAGGCACTGATCTGGTTGAGGTGTATATTTCTATTTCATCCCGAGCCAAAGTTTAAATTATATAAATATAGATAGATCTGAATCTTCAGAATCATCTCACTCGATTTTGAACTGCAGCCTCTGTCAAACAAGCACATGTTTGCGCCAGTCCGGGGTGAAGGGCTTGATTGTGATGAAGATGCACAGATTTGATCCCGGTGTGGATGAGATTTTGCAAAGGATCTCACACTGTACGACTAAGCTGGGAGGGTTCTGTAGCGAGAATTGCATTCAATTATGTGTTTTTTCTTTCTTTTCCTTTCTGGCTCAGCTTTCGTAACAACACACAGAGGCTGTTCAAACAAAGAAAAAAAAGACCACAAAACTGAATGAGAAACAGCAAAACATCGCTTTCCAGAGTATCAAATAACCACTGCTGTGAGCCGAGACCACCTCGTTCGTGCAAGGAAACCATCCGCGAGACACAGAAAGAATAAACATCTCGAAATCAGTAGAAGTCAACAGTCTATAAGCAACAAAAACAAACAAGAGTGCCACCCTTGCACCTGACACCGTCAAAGCGGACGACAGGTGGCTGTGGATTTTCTGCTTCCCTTACAAAATCCCGATTGTCTATGAAACCTGTGTAGAGCGCTTTGCACATCTTGCGCTCCTTTTCCATTGATTCCGAATGAAACAGACCAGTAGCAAGTCGCAATTATTAAAACAAGAAGAGTGTAACGGATCCAAGACTGAGCTGGAAGCCTCAAGTTAACTCGGTCACATAGCCAGCGAGCATTCGCCTCTGCTGGCCATGTTGAAAAGGCGCTCTGCGCCGTTTGTACCTTCGCCGGGCATGATTAATGAAGTAGAATCCGTGTGAAATGCAACTCAAACTCCCCGGCTTTCCAAAAAAAAAAATGGACAGAGTAGGCCGGATGTTTCACAACACAGGTAGGACCGTTTGTCACCAGATCTCCGTTCAACTTGCCGCAAAGGAAATAGGCGCTGGGCCTGAATACCTGATGGTTCAAGTGCATCACACTCATAGCACTGGACAGGTATGAGCGAGGAAAGATATATGGAGTGTTGAAGTGCATGGTGTGACCTAGACCTTGCCATGGGTCTAGTGCAGCCATATACTTGTGCGGGATCTGACATTGGGGGGACTATAATCATCGAAAGGCGAACGCCATGATGACAAGTACGTGGTATCGTGAAAGGGTCAATTGTTCGAGAACCAAAATGCGCACCATCATAACGCCGTAGGGTATGCTTTTCGAGTCATTCAAACAGAGGCTGTAGAAGCTGACAGAGCCGCGGGGTTTTCGTCCGAAGGAGAAATAAAACATCGTCTACACCGTGAGAATGTACACCATCGAAGGTGTCCAGAGATCTTCCCGATGCGTTCCGGCGGAACCATCAGATGTTCATATTTCGTACGTTCGGTATGTTCGACCACCGTCCAGTAAGCCTTTCGCAAGCTTACTGAACCATCTGCTGGTCTTCACCAATGCCCGGAAGTTTGAGGCCTGCAGCAATAGCTTGTCTTTTGAAGTCAGGATTGCATGGCAGCGAATGAGTTTTGTGCTGTGAGCCTCGTCAGCATTCGCCATAGAAACCCCGCAAAAGGGGGTGACTTACATATTTGAGACCATTCAAATTCTTGTAACGTTTGCCACACGTTTCACAGTTGAATGGCTTCTCCTTCTCCATACCCAGAGTCCCAGGATAGGGTGCGCTGGTTTCGGGGTTTACGATCGAAAAGGTTCCGTCACCATTTTCGTGTAATTGCTGAGTCTGGTGACCATGTGCCTTGTGGTATCTAGAAACGTCAGTTGAATGTCACAGAAGTCAACACAAAAACTGCAACTTACTTTAGGCCATTCTGGTTTTTGTAAGCCTTCTCGCAACCGATGACTGGGCACTTGAAGGGCTTGTGTTCCTCCGGCATCATCATGCTATGGAGCCGAGCGAGCAGTTCCTTTTGTGCCTCGGGATCTGTCACCTGGTTCTGGCCTGGGGCAAGACCCAACTGTGCGAGCTGTTGCTGTATCGTCTTGTTCGTAGGTGTGAATGTGCCGCCATTGGAGCTGAGGAGGTGTTTTCCGGGTTCGTCTATAAAGAGTCCAGAATTGGCACCATCGCCATTGTTGCCCATGTTCATGCTAGTGACATCAGAGCCATCACCCATTTCCATACCTCCAAAATCTCCATCCATATCGTTGTCATCAGGGTGTGTCGTGAGTGTAGGCGTGTTCACCGATGACACGGTCGGGTTATTCTGCAAGCCGAAACTTGCAGCGGCTGGAGTTGTGGGCTGAGATGTGCGCAAGCCTTGAGTCAAGCCTGAAGTATTCGCGTTCAGCTGCGGCCTTTGCTGCTGACCGAACAACTGTCTGGTCTGATGCATCATCTTCTGGCTATCATCAAGCTCCATGGTGCCGACTGGATCATCAAGCTCCATGTCGCCAACAGCATCCATCTCGTCGTGGCCGCCACCCAAGCTCATTTGTCCAACAGCGCCATTTAGACCTTGAGACATACCGAGCATCTGCATACCCGCTGCAGAGGGGTTGTGCTGACGTCCAAATTGCGCTCCAGATGGTTGACCAGGCATGTGTCCCGGAACCGCAGATCCTCCTCGTGAAGCGCCCATACTTGATGGTCCTGGCATCGCAAACTGAGAAAACTGGTTAAATGAATTATTTGTCCGTGACGTATTCGGGCTGGCTTGTGTGTGTGCTTCCTCGTAGTGTTGAAGCAAGTCATGGAGGTTGGGCAGGATCTGGCCGCAGCATGTGAAGTCCCGCATAAAGTTGGCTTCTAGTTTGGGCAGGTATGACGATGAGTGAAATGATGGCGACTGCGCAACACCGCCAAACGGCGAGGTGCCTTGCATGGCGATACTAGGAAATGATGCATGTCAGCTACCAAATCACCTCAGTGGACAATGAGACATTTCGCTGAATGTCTCGCACGTAGATTGATGGAGTCATAAGCGGGCGGGTGAGAACCCCTCCATGACCCCAAGAAAGTGCGAGGCAAGACCCTGTGAGGGGGAGCCAGAAAAGATTCTGGGAATGTAGGAAAGCCAGAGCACACTCACTCATCACGAACGAAACTGCCAAAGGAAAGACCTCCCCAACTTCGACCACCCATAAGGCTTCCAGCGAGACTCTCACGGCGGTTGCGGTTTACGTGGTCGCGGTTCGGATTGTTCATAGAGATGGGCTTTGCGCCAGAACTGACGAAGGAGTCCTGGCGGCCACGGCTGGCGGCGCCCGCATCGAGGGAGGGTCCGGTAGTCATTTCGAAATGATCGTCAAAATGCGCCAGATTGTTCAAGTCGGGGTCCGGAATATGGAAGGCAGAGCGAAGAGCAGCAGACCTCCTCTGGTCGAGGTTGAAGTTGGGATCGGGCAAGTCGGTGAAGAGAGAAAGAGTGTCGGGCTTGGTTGTGTCGACGGGCAAGGAAGAAGGCGGCGGCGGGCTAGTTGTGGTTAGGTTAACTTCGACAGTGGTGGTAACCGAGTCCTGACCCTCGCGAGGCGTGGCGGGCTGGGGCGATGGAGACGCCGTCAGAGCTCTCGAGTTGAGGGAGCCGGGGGAGTCTGATCCAGAAACAGCGCCAGAGCCAGAGCCAGAGCCAGAGCCAAAAGTCACGGCCTGAGCGGAGGCACCGTAGCGTGGGCTACTGAAGGTAGTGCTGCGAGCGTGAGCCTCGGTGCTTGCAGTAGTGGCGGCTAATGCGCCGACACCACTAACCGCGCTAGCTAGTCCCAGGTCGGGCGATCTGGCGGCACCGTTGGCTGGAACGCACAATGGCCGCTTCTGGTTGTTCCCAGAACCCTGAAACCAGGTGCTAATTCTGGTCATGACGCACTGTTCTGGCGATGGTGAGACCAGCTTTGACTGCGCTACTGCGAAAAGTCGAGCAACGGAGTCACTGTCACCGTTGAGGTGGACTCTTTGGTTCAGGCCGACGACACGAAACCGTCAGTTGGGGACGTCCTGAGCCAGGCTGTCGTAGTCAAAACTGACCACCACCACCGTGATGGATGCAGTTGTAGTATCTGTATGATAGAGGTTATTTGTTGTAGGCAGTTGATGGTATGTCTGCCTCTAGTGGACTAATGCGGTACTGCGGCTCTGTGAAAGGGTGCAGAATGTCCAAGCCTGAAAGGGGGGTGTGCGCCAAAGTGCTCCTGAACGAACGCGCCGAGCCGGAAACGTGATGGACCGAAACCCACTGGACGTCCTCGGAGTTGCTGGTTAGTATTATCGTCGTCTTGTCGAAATGGTGGCCGTCGTTTTGGACGGCGGGTGTAAGTCAGACAGGTCGGCGAGGTCAAGTCTCGGCTTTGCCGTCGCTGGCGCGTCCACGCGGGTGGGCAGTGGGTAAGGCTCCCAGAATACCGGGTCGAAGCTGGCAGTGGATAGTTGTGGTGGCATCAAAGGTGACAGCTGGCTGAGCTGAGACTGAGCGACGTCAACTGACCAAGTCGCTGAATGTTCGCAGACGAAGCAGAAGATAATAAAAGAGTAAGGAGAGTGCCCGAGCACGATGTAGAAGGATGTCGTGGTGTCTTAGACCCAGGAGTCTAGGTCCATGCAGGCTGATGGTAGCGAGTGTGTAGATTACCTGAAGACTGATGCTATGCCGGCAGATCCCTGGCGGCCACGAGTCGCTCGATCTTAGCTCAAGGACGACTGATAGCTACTACTGTATCCTAAGCTCGGGGGATGTGCTCGATTCTGATAACGAACGCGGGGATTCGTGGGGACGCTGGGTAACAAGCGATGCGATTGAATAGATAGCACAGATATTGGACAGATAACTGTAGAGAACCGCAATCATCAATGTTGGTGGATCGACGGTGCCACTATGATGTTGGAGTAGGACACCTCAACAGCGAAAGTGGCGCCAAGGACAGGTGGTCCTGCAAACGGCGAGTGGCTTGTGAGCAGCAAGATAGTTGTAGTTGAGGTTTGGAAGGATCGCAACGGTCGATAAGTATGGAATGATATGATCGAGGGAGAGCAGCGTGGGCTACAGAAAACAGAGAAGAAGAAGTGTTTTGTTCTTGTATATCGCGGAAGCGCGGGAAGCCGTGTTGATGACTCGAGACTGGTGCCTGCCACGGGCATCTGCTGTGTACAGCGCTTGGCAGGTGCGTGAGCAACGTTGTCGCCAGGTGACAGCTGCGTAGGTTTAAGTCATCAAAGCGAGGATGGACTGATGGACTCTCACTACTGCAGGTATCCTGTGTTTGGAGCGTCAAACTAGCTTTGCACCTAAATTACTCGGACGATAATTTTGGCTGAACCAAGCAAGATGCAGGTCATCCTCAGGCGGGCAGTGGTTAGCTTTGGTGTTGAGGCTGGCGAGTACTACCTTGTTGAACCACTGCACTGTTTCTACACCTCACAAGAAGTACAAAGTAGTTGCATCCTACTCGCTGCAACGCACCCAAGTAAAGGATTGCAGGGAGCACGCCTTCAGATCTCACCATGGTCTTGATATCAAGTTTCCGATGCCAGGCTTTTGATCTACTCCTATCTCGGTCGTTTCCGTGCTGCTCCATTCCTACGAAAGTTCAATCATTTCCGCTGCGACAGATAGGTTCAACCATCCTTCACCCAAGGTTGGCATCGCGGAAGCCTCCTGGCTATAGCACGACGATAAGGTATTATCTCCTGTCCCGCCTGCTGCAGCACGTGTTGGACTGTTTCCACAGGGATGAAGACGATGCTTTCGTTCAGACTTCGACAAATCAAACACATGCTCAGTTGCGCTGCACCTTGAACTTGACTGGTACTATGACTGGAGATGGTCTTCTAGACCAGGGCCCCCTGTCAGGACGGGACTCATGTTCAGAAGCCACGAAGTTGCTGTGACAAAGGAAAAGTCTCAAGGTAAGATCACATCCATATGCAAAGGGAAGCGAGTCGAGAATAATCCACGCAGCACTATTCCGTACGCACTGTGAGCATCCACTAGGATCGTATTGGGTGTCGTTTTGACTTTGCTCCATGGCTGGCGCTACCCTCTCGGATCAGGCTTGGCTGGCCGCTTGAACAGCCTTCATCCATCACATTTGCTGGTCGGCGTTCATTCAAGACAGACTCGCGCCCGTTGGCAAATCCAGTGGGCCTTCAGCTGGTAAATTTCTCAAGATTCATCCATCTTCACATCACCAATAGTCATCACTGGGGTGGTTGAGCGACGATGGTGAAGAATCATTATTGCCTGGCCAATCCCTCTCGCGCGCTCCCCTCCTCTTTGGGCTGAATTGACCGCTCGTTGCCAACAAAATGCTCTTGTCACGTCGGGGCGGGTCTCGAAGGCTGCGAACGACACAAGAATACCTGACCTGAACCTTGCCTCATACATACATGTACATTGCGCACCAGCATCCCTTGCTAAAAGCATCAGTCTCAAGAAGCGTGTATCCAAGTTCTTGTCCACGATTATCGCGGTCGTTCGAAAGCTCATTCACTTCCACACCAAGATCTGCCGAGTGAGCGCTTGCGACATCGACTTTGTTTCTGATCTGTCGAAATCTTACTGCAAGGCTCCATAACAAGCGCAGGAAAATGGCCCACGGCACCAGTGAGTGGAACAGATGATTATACCAGCCTTGCCCTGAGTCATAACTTGGCGTGGCGCCGGATGCTACCCACTCCATCCACCAAATGCGAACAGTCGGCCACGAGTCGTTGAGTTCAGCTTGTGAGAGTATATTGCCACCGA
This sequence comes from Sarocladium brachiariae, assembly GCA_008271525.1. NCBI lineage: Eukaryota > Fungi > Ascomycota > Sordariomycetes > Hypocreales > Sarocladiaceae > Sarocladium > Sarocladium brachiariae. The sequence continues at coordinate 674,433 of RQPE01000009.1, read as the reverse complement.
GATCTTAGGGCCCGCGGATCAAGGCACAACTCGCCGCAGACATTTTCCAGTTCCGTATTGGTCTGGGAACTTGTGTTCCGTGCAGCCGAGTTGATGGTAACAAGTAAACGCCCACATCCATTGTCTTCTTTTGATGAAACAAAGCGACCTGAGTTAGCTGATGGATCCTTCAATATGTCACTATTGCGGGAATCTTTGGAGCCACACCTGGACGTAGCCTAGCCTCATGCACAGGCTCTCATAGCACATGTCGACACATTTCGGTGGGGACAACGTTTTGGGCACAAGTAAGAGAGAAAGAGACTTGGCAGGCCTAACTTACGGCACTGGTTCTTACATATGTAAGTTGATGTTGCAGACTACGCTCGGTTCTGAAGTCCAGGCCATTAAAGCTGGGATCCAAACGCATGCTGCTGTCTAAAGCTTCTGACTTACACATCGGATCTAGTCGAAAGCGGCAGTCATCCCGTCAGGGCCGGATGCTCTGCAACTCGTCTATTTCGGCGTGCATAGCTAAATAGGCGATCCCTCCCTGCTCCAGTATCAGAGGCTCACAACCAAAACGCATTACACATGGCCCACGGGCAACTCCCGCTGGGAGATGCTACCGCAGCTGGCCAGAGCTTAAAATCTAAGGGCGTGTGTACCAGCTTCATGAGCCTGCATCGAGCCAGGAGAGGTCATCGGACAAGCTGCTCGTCACAGGTGTTGGTGCCGACTCCAATAATGCCGTATCAAGAAGAGATGGGTGAGTAGTCGGCCTTATCGTGGCCCAGCTATCCTCAGTGTTTTGGACTCTTCGTGGCACTGGCTGTCTTGGGGGCGAGCGATGGAGTGCATGAATGGGTACTTCGCATCCGCGTAGAGTCGATGCAGATCCGTAAACTCTCCGGACGAGTCAGTCGAACTGTCACCACTTAACTCCAGTGCAGGGCTTCGATTTGCAACTGCATGTCGTATCTGCACGGATGAGCGCAATTCGATAAAAGCGAATGATCAAGGTTCTAGCCGATCGGGCTTGAATGAAGTTAGTACTCAGTCGCGAACATGTTGATGAATTGACACAGACTGGGGCATGTCAACCCTCAAAGATTACGTCACGTCGAATACCGGCGATCATTTACGTGCGATAACAGATACTATGTTCACTTCACGAGTCGTGCGAAATTATCTCGGTACTATTTGGTGTAAGCAGTGTAATTGAGGTTCAGGACAACGAGTGACCTTCGTTTAGCTCGGCTGTAGAGACGAAACAATTCTGATGAGATCATCTGCGGCGGTCACTCCGCACTGTCTGTGATGATGCAAGACGATGTACTGCCAACTATATGTAGCTATCAGCAAGACACCATGCAAGAGACGGCTGTCGATCCATTCCCAGGACTAAGTACATCATGCCTAGCTGCGCTCCTCAAGTTCTGCCCTCATGGCGGCATCTCTACAGGGTAAGTAGGAAAGGATGGGGGGGGGGGGGGGGGAGGGCTACTCAGATCGCGACCATTCTCAGACGTCACTGGACCCTGGAAACCTTATTGCCTCGTGGCTAATCATGAATTTCCGCTTCAATGCCAAAAACGCCGTGATTATCGCGATTGCCGCTTGTAGAGTGGACAGACTCATACAACAGGACAAAGCTTACGACAACCAGTATGATGTCCTCAACGATGGTTCCAAGGGAGTACCATCGCGGGACTCTGAGCTACGCAATGCATGAATTCGGATCAGACATATTGTTGGTCACGCGAGCATAGCAGTAGGATAAAACGAACCCTGAGAGTGCGGCACCACTCGCGTGTAGGGATCAGGACGTCAGAAGACTGTGAATGGCGAAGCAGGGGTATGGGAAAAAAAAGCATGCATACAAATCATGTGACACACCCACTGAGGAGAAGAAAGATGAAATTATATGTATATTTATGTTGAGAGTAATTACGGAGTTGGTACAGAGATGGTTCGCAAAACAAGGGCGACCAAGACGCAAAAGCCGACAGCACGAGGCCGTTCGACGTCGCAAGGCACGGAGCTCACGCGGCTGAATATGTCGCAACCACTCGGTCCCGCGGTGCAGATATCTGGAACAAACCTAGCCGATCGGCAGGAAGCCGACCGGCGAGAGTCGGGGAAATCAGGGGAGTTGAATATGACACACAGAATACGAAAATCAAGCGTTGTCGCGGCTCGGAATCGGGATTGCTCAGAACAGAAGCGAGGTGAGAGAAACAAACAGCGCACGTTCCCTTTCAGTAAGGTTCTTTTAGGCTATACGACAGGCTGCAACGTCACTGTGAATACCATCCGGAGGTAACTCGGGATTCTTGGGTGGCTTTTTGATACGGTATCGTACCCATTCCATCTGCTGTTCTCGCAGATGTTAGCCGTGTTGGGTAACCGTCGGCGTCTTCCAGACCCGCTGAGGCATGGCGACTGATGGTGGCCTGATCCGGGATCTATGGGCAAAAAAAAGAAAAATGGGAAAATGAGACGAGTTGGCCAGTAACGAAGGGAGGTGTGTAAGCAAAATGCTGTGCTGCACTCAGACTCACCCAGCGAAAGCTTCCGGTGGCTCGACATCCCCCGGAAATGTAGTCGTCAACCCAATTGTCACCATGACCTTAATTGAAGTTTCCCAGGGAAGAACCGGAGCGACAACACAACAATGAGTAATTACTACTAGTACTAAAGGCACTACCGTATTATAGGTAGCCCCCAGTGGATAGACAGTGGCCCGTACATAAAGAAACCCAGCTACCTTCTCAGCCCTGCCAGACAGTCTGTGCCTCATCTGCATCTTACGATCCTGCCCATACCTCGCTAATCACTTCTCGAGCCGAAGTATCCAAGAACGCATAATATTAATACTACTTACTACCTACCTACCAACTTTGGAGGATACCATCGCCTCTTCTCACCCCAGCAGCCAGCCAGCCAGCCCTGTCGCTCTATCACACGCGACCGACACCCGCTGAACAGCGAGCCAGCCATTGGCCCCACAACCATCCATCCATCCATCCATCATTCATCACCCTGCCGTCATCCATCTTCCTCGACCTGTCAGCCAGCCCTTGCTGTCGTATATTTTTCTCACTTCACCCTACCACGACGTCAACGTCGGTACGCCACAACAGACATTGACCTTCCCGTCAGACGATCAACCACTTGTGTGTGCTAAAGAAGTACTAAATCGGGACGTCATTGCTTCGGAACACTTCGCAGAGCTAAATTTCTCAAGAACGATTGAAGAAATTCTGGAAGTTCAAATCGACCTTAAAACACAACCGGGTCCAACCCACATACAAGGACAACAAGAACACCACCACCACCACCACCACCACCACAGCCGCCCATCATGTCCGCGACGACAATACCTCAGGCCGAGAAGGACAAGGAGGAGCGTCACTACCAAGAGGTCCTCAAAGGAGGCGCCATCGGTGGCAGCTTGGGTCTCGCACTCGGCCTCGGCGGCGTCTGGGCCGCTTCAGCCCGCTACCCGGCTTTCCGCTCTCTCACTCTCCCCTTCCGAACCTTCCTCGTCACCTCCTCCGCTACTTTCGGCGCCATCGTCAACGCCGACCGTTACTCCCACATGTTCGCCCACTCCCAGAACCCCATGGCCGACTACAAGGACGTCGCCGCCCGCATCCACGCCGAGCGCATGGCCCAGATGCCTTTCAAGGACAGGGCCATGGCCTGGGGTCAGCAGAACCGCTACAGCATCGTCTTTGCCAGTTGGGTCGCCAGTATGGGTGTCGCTCTCGCCATCGTCGGCAGGGCGCCCATGAGCACCAGTCAGAAGCTTGTCCAGGCTCGTGTCTATGCTCAGGGTTTGACGCTCGCGGTTCTGATCCTCAGTGCGGCTTTCGAGATGAGCGATGCCAAGAAGGGCAGTGGAAGGTGGGAGACCGTTATGGAGCTTGACCCCAATGACCCGGAGCACAAGCACATGATCGAGCGCAAGATCCACAAGGAGGAATACGAAGGCCAGGATCTCTGGAGAGGTAAGTCTCTGCACTGGTCGCCGTCAGGCTTACACAAGCTGCTCGCTTCCGTTTTATTGGTCAAAGAAAATCATTTCCTAACTGGAACTCACAGACATGGTCGCTGCTGAGGAGAAGCGCCTTGCTGATCGCAAGGCTGCCGAAGCCGCAAAGGCAGCCCAAGCCGACAAGGCTTAGGGTTCCTCTTCTCCAGTCACCCGGCTCAAGACATCACCCTACCTGACACATGCACACCGAACCTACGACACACTGTACTCTCTCCGCTCATGAATCACCTTTATCCAGACGAAATCACCCGCGCAACACCCCCATATACACACATATCATTGCATCATTTACAAGCGCAGGCCAAGACATCGCACCAGGTCACACGCAGAGACCGTGGGCGGAGAGCAGTGGAGAAAACACACATTGAACAAATTTGAGGCAGAAATCGGGAGTTTCTGACCTATGGCTTTTCATTAGTTGTTTACATGATAGATTTGACCTCCCACTGTACCTCATACCGGAATGGAGAGGAGGCGCCCTTTTCTTTTGGTCGTGTGTTGCTCCTGTGGGAGGACAGAAGGAAAAGGGAGAAATCCCTTCAATTTACCTGCTTTAGTTTCCATCAACTACCTACCATACCTACTACCTAGACCTGACCTGTTGTACCTAGGACGGTACCTATATAGAAGTCAGCAACAAAATGTACACCACCACAATCCAAGCGCAAAAGCTCCCATTTCCTCTAAGAGCAACTCAAATGTCCCTTGGTCACCTCTCTCGTGGAGCATGTTGTGCGTAAAGGAAGTGATACGGACAGTATGACAAGGGAAGATAGGGTCGGATCCTTCCAGCTCGAGGGTTCCTTGTGATCGACCGACTATTTGATTGTGAAATAGGATGCAGAAAGTTGGAGCATGATGAAGGGACTCTCCGAACTTGGAAAAGAAAAAGCTCAATTTCCAGACATATATATGTGTATCTGTGTATGCCTTCACTGCCTTGTATGTATGTGTGCGCGCGCGCGCTGTAGCCAACCATCTAGCCCACTCTCTTTTCTCTATATCATCTATCTCCCTTCCAATATGCAAAAGAAAACACAAATAGAATAGAAAGAATCACTCCCATTTCGTTGTCTTGACATCGACCATAAAATACATGATTCAGAGATAAAACCGAAGCCCCCCAACCAACCAAAACAAATAATAAGAAACTTAACAAATAAATACAGTGCATAAATGTAAACAAAAGAAATATGTCATTTGATCCAAGTATGACAGAAAAAGGCCGTTAAATGTTCGTAACGTTTCAAACTTGATACTACCAACTTCATCCCGTCCTCGCCTCAACTGCGCCGCGCTTTTCCGCGAAACCCCTCGCATGGTTTGCAGAAATTAGACTTCGATGCTGAAATGGCTGATCTGGGAGTAGTATGCGTGAACAGCCAACTCCAGAATCAGCACATCGCCAAAGACCTCTGATCCGTCGAAGCCGCCGATGATGACCAAGCGACTATCGTGCAACACCGCTCCATGGTATCCTCGTCCACTTGGTGGCAGGCCATATACCCGCCGCTTGTCCCACGTCATGTTCACCAAGTTAAGGAGCAAGACATCATTGGAGTACTCAGCGCCATCGTGGCCTCCCACGACAAATAGATATGAGCCGACAATGGTTGCGGTGTGAGATAACCTTCGGTACGTTTGGGGTATGGAGACAGAGCGCCATGCTTGGCCTTCGATGTCGTACACCCAAACGTCATCGAAGCATTCGCCGCCGTCGGAGCCGCCAAAGATGATGAGTTTGCCGCCGACCATGTTCGCGGTGTGATAACCACGGGCTTTAGGTTTTGGGTCTCCAGAGGAAGACTTCTCGCTTCCGCTAGATACAAGTCTCCAGGACATTTTGCTCATATCACTAACGTCGAGACGCCATATGTCGTTCAAAGCGCGGATGCCATCCCCTCCGCCAAAAACGTAGATGCCGCTCTTATACAGGCAGGCAGTGTGAGCCCGACGTTTCGATGGTATCCTCTCGCCGATAATCCGTGGTCTACTCCACCGGAAATTTAATGTGTCAAGAACATATACGTCGTTGTAATATGCCGGTCCGTCGCCACCTCCAAATACAATGAGCTTCTTGCCAACGGCCGTACAGGTCATGGCTCGCAGAGGTGAGGGGATATCCCCCACAACGTGAGGTTTGGACCAATGGTATGAGTCAGCATCGAGAACGTAGAGGTCATTAAAGCATGTTCGCGAATCGCAGCCGCCGAAGATGTAAATATTGGATCCGATAAGGGTCATCGTGTGTGCGCGTAATGAGGGGTGAGGGGTGCCGGAAGACAACGCCTTGGACCAATACATGCCAGAAGCTGGGGCTGCAGGGACATCTGGAGCATCCTTGGGATTTTGGAGCGGTGGGAATGGGATATGTGTTCCATGTGTTCTTGCTGTAGCACTCGTCGTCCGTCTATTGATCACTGGGGGCGTTGAGTGGGACACCCCTGAGCTGACAATGGCAGAGGTTGAGCGCATTGCAGACGGCCTTCTGGCTATAACATCCTCGCCGTCGCGAGACGAACCTTTGCTGGTGCCATTTGACAAGGCCGGGTGGGGGGGTATTTGGTTCTTGGAGGACGAGGAAGTTGGACGATGACCACCAGATGTTGCTGGTCGTGGTGGGGCTTGAGATGCTGAGAAGGATCGCTGGCGGAGGGCCAGGTCGGTCTTAGAACGCTGCTTTGAACTATTGTACTTGCTGGCGAGCTGGCCAGGGGTGTGGCTTCGAGGGAGCTGGACACGGTCGTTGGAAGACTCGTCTGACTCTTCAGGAATGTCTGGTTTGACTTCTGAGATCTTCTGGGAGCGCACAACCTTTGACTTCAGAGGAGATTTTGATGACTTCTCGGAAGACTTGCCCGAATCCGCCATGGTGCCTCGATTGACGACCGCGAATGGTCATTGCCTTCGGGGAAGGGTCTCTGCACACTTGGCGGAGTTCTTGTCAGCTTCAACCACGCTGCTCGGCTGAGTGGTGGTTCGAGAGCCCAGGCGAAGAAGTTGGCGAGGAGGCGATTTGAAGGATCGAGGAGGTTTAGGAGGTCGAGAAGGGTCGGCCAGATAGGTGCATGGAGATCAGACCGGGTGTCAGCTTTCGTCCGGCGCAGGATCAAGGCGGTGGTTGTTGGTCGAGTGCGCAGGACGGTGTCTTAGTTGTAGGGGAGTGGTGCAGCAAAACGATCATGCCCATGTTTCACCGTTCCACGGTGTGGTTGAACCCCTGTCGACTGGGTAATAACGCAGATGCGGTGATCTATAATACCCCGCTGGTAGTCCACTGGAGGGAAAGATGGTGCGCAACGGGTGGAATGACGGCTGAATTGGAGGGGGACATGTCATGTCAAGTCATGGCAGAGCATGGGTATGAGAGCCCAAAAGCAGTATGCGTGATGATAGCTTCAGAATTGGAATAGACCTACCCCTGAGGCTGGTGGTGCAATGATGTGTCTTAGCACCGTAGATAGTCTTACATAAGGTAGATGAGACTTTTTGGCGGTGGGAAGAGAAATGTCATTACTTAGACCGTGCCTTCCGTCCCCAGTGCTGCGTTGTGTGTTGCATACGCTGTACCAGTGAGACAATTGCCAGTGCCCAAGGAAGGTGCAGGTGTTCGGTGACTGCCCACGCCACTCGCAAGCGCTGGCTGCCCCGCAGGCGTACCTCCCCGCGAAATTAAGGTGAGTGATACCTGTGACAGACTCAAGGTCGATTTTTTTTGTGCCAGTACTAATTTCAGCAGGCATTAGACTTCATTCTGTTGAGTACAGCCTTGCCTGCTTTTCATTCTGTTTGGTTGCACTCTTTTTGATTTGCCATTGGATCTGGTGAAACTCTTGTGTCTAATCATTTGGTTACCACAAATTATCTAAGAGGGGGGGTGCTTATTGTGATCTCGTCGTGGTACTTCAAGCACACCTCTTCATCTTCATACGCAACCGCACAAGAACCATGGAAGCCGCAGCTTCCAGTAACAAGCAAGGAATGGTCGCCAAAGACTCAAGCAACTTGGAACCCAGTCATGCGAGTGAGGAGCGCGCTGCGAAACGACTTAAGACTAGTGATCCAGCGCCCATCAATGAGAGCGCTGATACTCACAGTGTCCCAGGTGAAGGCCTTCATGATACCTCGAAGGCAAAAGGCATTGATGGCAACAAAGCAACAACAGAGGCCAAGGCAACCAATGGAGCCACCAATGGGGATGCTAGAGACAGGGTTCGTGGAATAGCACCCATCAAGAAAGAGTGAGCTCGACGTCTAAGAATCACCATTGCACTTCAACTAACAATGATAGGTTTTTGCTGAGTGCACCCCATTCAACCTCGGATGTCTTTGACGATGACGCTGCTGAAGGCCGTGTCAAACCGATGGACGATAGGGATCGACAAGGTGACAACCGCGGTCAAGGCGGTCAGCACAAGGGCAAGAAGGAGAAGCGTTCCAAGAAGGAAAGGGGCCAAAACTCTGAACGCAAGTTTGGCCACTCTAGTGACGCTATCAAGCTCTGCAATTCCCGTGCTTTCTACTCCGAATTCTCTCCTCGAGAATGTCCCTTCGGAGATCGCTGCAAACTCTCCCACGATCTGCGCGCTTATCTCGCTTCCGGTCGTCGCGCCGATACCGAGAAATTTGGCGGCAAATGTCCAGTATACCAGGCTAATGGTCGTTGTGCCTCTGGCTGGAAATGCCGGTTCGTCGGAAGTCACTCTCAGGAAGTTGAGAGAGAGGATGGCAGGAAGGAGATGGTTTTACACGGCACAGCTGCTGAGGGTGGCCAGGAAGACCTTGAAGAAACCCGCCCAGGAGTTCACAACAACGTTCCTGCTTCAACCAAAGTCGACATGGGTCGAAAGCGTGTTGACTTTTCCAAATCAGACCTGTATCTCGAGTGGCTTCATGGTCAAGCTCGCGCGGTAGATGCCGTTCACAACCAGCCTGATGCTGAAGCACAGGATCGCCGCGCTCAGTTCGTCGATCCTCCTTTCAAGCCTTCAGAAAAGCGTCGTCTCTACTTCGGGCCAGAAACACCAGCTCTCGCTCCTCTCACGACTCAGGGAAACCTCCCATTCCGCAGACTCTGCGTCGACATGGGTGCCCAGCTCACCTACTCGGAAATGGCAATGGGACTTCCCCTTCTTCAGGGCGCCAAAGCCGACTGGACACTTATGAAATGCCACGACTCGGAGATCATACCCCCGGCTTTCTCCCCGCGATCCGTCACTCGTTGCCAACGGTTATGATAATGGAAAAGACCTCCGCTTCGGTGCCCAAATCTCCGGCCATCACCCATGGATTGCCACTAAAGCTGCTGAGGCCCTCAATCGTTTCTGTCCCAAACTCCGCCTCATCGATCTAAACTGCGGATGCCCCATTGATATGGTTTTCAAATCCGGCGGTGGCTCTGCTCTCCTCGATAATCACGGCAAACTCGAGCGTATGATCCGCGGTATGAATGCTGTCTCCGGTGAGATTCCCATCACCGCCAAGATCCGCACTGGCGTGAAAACAAACCGCCCTACGGCCCCCATCGTTATCAACAAACTCGCCTTCGGCGCAAAAGAGTACCGTGAGCGATTCGGCGCTCCAGGTTGCGCAGCGATTACTCTTCATGGCCGCTCTCGTGAGATGCGCTACACAAAGACAGCTGATTGGTCATACATCGCTGAATGCGCTGCCCTCGTCAAATCATATAATGAGGAGCGCGACCGTCTTACCGACACCGCCGCAGAGCCCGACCCAAGCACCCTCTCTAACTCCCCTGACGGTCGTATGTACTTCCTCGGCAACGGTGACTGCTACTCCCACGAAGACTATTATGCTCATCTCGCCCCATCCACCTCCATTGATGCCGTCATGATCGGCCGCGGTGCACTCGTCAAGCCATGGCTGTTCGAGGAGATCTCCTCAGGCCAATATCTTGACAAGTCTGCCACCGAGCGTCTGACCTACATCGAGAAGTTCGTGCGTTACGGTCTCGACGCATGGGGCTCAGATGAGGTTGGCCTCGGTCTCACCAGGAGGTTCCTTCTCGAATGGTTGAGCTTCGCGTGCCGTTACATTCCCATCGGACTGCTGGAGCATTTGCCGCCTAGTTTGAACGATCGACCCCCAGCTTACAAGGGGAGGAATGAGTTGGAGACGTTGATGGCAAGTGGGAACTACAAGGACTGGATCAAGATTAGGTATGTTTGCCAAACCAGCCCCTCGCCTTTGCCCAACTTATTATCAGAGGTCTCTTGTGAAGGCGAGAGAAGGGAAGAAACGGAAAGCTGACATTTCTTGTGATTCTAGTGAGATGTTCCTTGGTCCTGCCCCTGAGACCTTCCAGTTTCAGCCAAAGCACAAGTCGAATTCTTATGAGGCTGAAGGTTGATTCATTCAACTAACAGAATATTTGGAAAGGGGGGCGGCTGTATGACCAATAGATGATTGGGGTTGACACTGAGGGAGTTACTTGAAGGCAGACATGCGCCGCACATATTTGACCACAATATAGACCACATATGATGCTTCACATGTATATTTGACTTTTCTCCCAAACTTTGGGGGCAGTCTCTTGAATATTGAAACTACAAAGTCTTATCGAGGTACAAGACAAAAGTACGCTATACACCCCAAAAAAGAAAAACCTTTGGTGCACTTTTGTGCGTTATACAAACAAATAGGCGAACAATATCGTAGTAATCACTCATCCTATGAGTAGAACTGGCCCCTCTGCATAGCGTCGGCGGTTGAATACTCAATCTCAGGCCCATCGATTGCCTTGCCTACGATATCTTTCTTCAGAAGCTTGTCCTTTTCAGAGACACTTGGGGCCGCCTTGATTGCCTTCATTTCCTGACCAGGTCGCTTGAGAACCTCGAGGTAAGTGGATGGAAGGTATCCTTGTCTTCCATCCCTGGCACGGCACTGCCACCACTCACTGGGATTGCCCGCAGGATCGTTCTTGCTGAGCACTGCGACGAGATCACCCTTACGGGCCTCAAGCTCAACACCAGTGGCGGGTTGGGGAAGGAAGTCGTACATCAGACGACAGAATTCGAGCTTGGAGGGGTCAACGGGTTGCTGCTGCTCAAGTGCCAGCTGCTGCAGTCTTCTTTCCTCCTCCTCATGGCTAGCAGCGAGAGCCTTGATCATCTTGGACATAAGGTACGGGATGCCGAAAGCCGCGGCAAGGAAGAAGAAAAGAGGTTTCCGGCTAGCCTTGGTAGGGCCAGCGATGGGCTGTCCATCAGGACCAATGATGGTTCGGCCTTCGAAACTAGCGAAAGCGGCGGGTGTGAGGGCTGTGGCATCGGCTGGTGGTGGTCGTCCCCGGATCTTCGCGATGAGTGTCCTGATCCATCGCATAAGTGTAAAGATGCCCAGGACAGAGCCAAGGGTGTCCCTCAGGTTTCCAAACTGCTCAGCTACTGACACCATAGCTACCGAGAGTTAGTGCTAGATTCATAGGAGGGTGCTTCGGATGGTCATGCTCACCAAAGAAACTTGAGTGGGTCGCCATATATGTGCTCTCAAGCATCTGCGCAAAGCCACCGAAGGCTGTCACCAGACCCTCAAGCATCTGGAAGGTTGCAGCAGTGCTGTTGTTGAAGCGATTTGTTAGGCTGTTAGGATCGTTGGGATTCCCGGGCATGCCGCCCATACCGCCCATGCCACCGTACATGCCGCCCATCATGCCGCCTCCATAGCCCCCATAGCCACCCATCATGCCGCCTCCATAGCCTCCGTAACTTCCAAAACGGGAGTAGGGACTGGAGTAGGGCGATGAATATGCACTGCCGTAGGTTGAGCCATAAGTCGAGCCGTAGGTTCCATAGGGTGAGGCGCCTATCGCTGGACGATTGAGGTTGGCAGCCGTTTGATTAACTGCAGAGGTGAAGGAGGCCGGGCGTTCAGGGATGGCTGGGGTATTAGAAGCGGCTGTAGTAGTAGAAGTCGGTGTTGCGGCAGTGGCGGTTGTGCTTGTTGAGGGGATGGTGGCTGGACAGGAGGTTAGTGATTGATCGTCATTGGCGATTCTTAGGATGTCTACCAGGGGTAGAGTCGAAAGCTTACCTGATGGTGCTGTGTTTCCACCAGCACGCTCCCAAGGCTTCGGAGGAGACACCATTGCAAGATAGGAGGATAGGAGTGTCGCAGGTGAGTTTATCTGGCGTTGCAGCCAATACTGAGGAAGCCCGTCGGTCGGATGTGGGCAATTGTGCGCGACCGCGACCGGCAGAGGTTGACCTCAGCCAACAATACTAGGTGGCTCACAGGTGCACCGGAGGGATTCTCAACCATACACACAAGGATGAATGTGGTTCTCGAGGCAAGGAAGCCGATTCGGGAGCGATGGAAACTGAAGGGGTTGTTGATGGTGCGGTGCAGGATTGAGGACGAAAGTGAATGAACAGATGAGGAAGCGGGCGAACGAATGGTGGAGAACCGGGGGTGGAGAGGCAAGACGAGTCGCTCTTCCCTCGGACTTGGGGCTGCACTTGCCCACTTGCCCACTTACCCAAGATGGGCCAGTGGGCGAAGGCTCTCACCACTGCCTGGCAGGCATGGCCCAAGCCACCTGCACTTTTTGCCGAGGCAAGAGTTTCTTCACCAAAAGTCATTGCCGCTAAACTGGACAGCCTGCCTTCACAACACAAACCCCACAGCAAAAGATCACGAGACTTTAACCTGAGTTGCTTGTGATATGACAAGCAACTGTCGCGCTGAGGATTAAATCTCATCAGATCGAATCAGACTTTACTACAGAAGCATCATGATGATTGGCGCAGTAGGATCCTCCTGGTAATGGCAGATATCAGATCAGTGAAACATCTGTGATATTATGGAAAAAAGAAGGAAAGAAGAAGACTGGCTTAATTCAACGTATTTCGTTCAAGTTCAATTAGTACATGTTCAATTAGTACATGTATCATAACGACCACTAGTAATCAATCATATAGGGAAACTACCTAAGGTAGATGGTGCCGGTGGATAATGTGACTACCTAAGTCTACTGTGCACCTTAAATTGCTTCTGCGCGCCTCGCGCCTCATCACATGCCTGTGACCTCATCTCTCCCCGCAAACACTGTATGTTTAAAGTCGTAGGTTCGCCAGTAGACAGAATGAATATTTAAATACTAGCAACGCACCAACCACTACTTCTGCTGCGTTACAAGACAAAGTAGTTACAAGACAAAGTAGTTCATCGATTTTTGCCTGATTTAATCTTGAGCGTATTATTACATCATTACCATTGATGTCTTGTTCAACGCACATGGTTTCGTTCCCATCTTGCTCGTCATTCGTAGGACAACTCTCCTACCCGATACTTGATGTGGAAGAATACCTAGGTTGATTAAGCTGATTAGAGCACGCCCATTCCTTCATGGTCAGACCTGGCTGAAAGTATGGCGTCGAGAGAGGATAGTGGTGAAGATTGAATGAGATACAAATATTTCCCTGCCTTCCTAGGTATTCCCATACAGGGGAGCTCGCATCCATGGCGGGGAAAACGAAGGCCTCACCGTTCGTGCTAAAGCATGCTCTTTCGGGAATGCTACCCTGGAGCTAGATGTACGGTGCATCCGTCGCCATCGGCAGATGCAAATGGCCCATGTGGGTAGGGACGTACCTATGAACGTCCAATGGGTGTTGACAGTTACGAACCTTGATGCGTCTAAAAGGCGGGCGACAACCCAGCCTCCATCTGAAGTTTCCGTCAGCAAGTACGGTCTCGAAGAATTTTTCGGGCACTGGTCATCAGCAAGTTGTCAGTCAGCCACCATCTACTCGGACCAGGAGATGTGGTAGATGGGATGTACCATTTCTCGGAAATGCCCGGGATAATGGAATGGTGGGGCCGAGACAGATCGGAGGGAACCCTAACCCCCACCCTTGCTGACATCGTGGTAAGACATGTTGATATCTTCGTACGAGGGGAGTATTAATAGGCGGGTAGCGGTAAATCATCTCATTAGGAGTCCCAATTCGGCGACCAGAGCCGTAAATAGTAATTTTATCTGACCACTTACCAAGCCCATGGCTCTCTTGGAACGAGGGCCAGTGCAACAACGGATATCGATGGTCTAATGTAACATAGATTTCTCCATTGTCAAGAAAATCGAGACTCCTCTGTCTAAGATGGGTCCAGAAAAAAGATGTGTGTAAGTCTACAGGGTCTGATATCTTTGTAATGTGACCGCGTCCCGGCCTCAATATAACCCCTGGTCTCTAACCTTCCTCACAAGATGTAATAAGTACAGTGTTGTAGGCAGCCCTCGAACAGTACTGATGGCCTTCTTTGTGGGAAAATTGTCGCAGAGGCCGTGAAAGTCTTTCAGAGATAACATCATAGGAATAGCCCAACTCAGAAGGTGCTGAAATGGATAGTCACGGCAAGTTGCTCGCATCTCCATGCGCATATGAACAAGAGCAAACCACCGACTTTGACTACCCTACCGCATGCACAGAGAGTGACTTCTATGTTATCGATTCTCACAATGTATTTTTTTATGCATTCAATATGGTTACCATCTTGAACCAACAAGACGTTCCTGCTGCTACCCTGCCTTCCAACCGACTGTCATGATCTATATTGGGACAGAAATGTCAAGATGCTACCTAGGTTTCTCGGCTGCGTCAGCACAAAAATCTATAAGATCGTCCAGGGTCCTCCTCCAGGAAAATTTGAGAAAATTCGTATCACGCGCCGCTGCAAAGCGCCACATTTGACTCGAATCCATCGACACTCTATGCCGATAGAGGCCGGGGGGGCCTTCCAACGGCAGGGCCGCTCATCGAGACGACTCGAGACGCAATGGACGGTCCATGATCCATCTCAAGACAAATCCGCAGAAGTTCTGGATTCAAACTGTCGTGACGAGTGCTAAAGATAGACCGACGGTTGCAGTCTCGTGAAGAGGTCCACGCCGAGCAGTCAGCACTTTCTCTCCTCGAAAACCGCGAGGAACGTTGCACGACTCTCGATGCGGTTCGCAAGGCCACAAAAGAAGTCACCCGGAGCTGATGCCCCGCGGAAATGCAGGCTCTCCGTCAAGCCTCAACCAGGACTCGCACGACGATCCGGTTGCTGAGAAGGGACTTCTTGGTGCTTGGTCCAGGAGGTGGATAGTGGAAACGACAAGGCTGAGCTGCGGCACAACTCAACTTCTCCGGCCTGAGATGCCGCATGAATCGACAATGTCACATCGATGTTCAATGTGACATCGGACCGCAATGTCACATCAAGCGGGAAGTGCAGGGCCGGGGCTATTTATTTTAAGATGTGGAAGTCGGCGATGCCGCGTGGGGATGGAGCGACGAACCCCGCAACCTCGACAGCTGCCGATTCGGGCTCGCGCGCGCCTACAGTTAGTGAGCGCGCCTACAGTTAGTAGTGAGCGCGTTACGGTTAGTGAGATAGAGTTTAGATAGCTTCGTTCGTCCATGTGCACTGGACACACAATGATGCGCAACAGCACTCTAAATTCTGCATTCCTTAGGCTATTATTATTCCAGGGGCCCGAAGGTTCCGTAGCTAACTGCTCGGGTTCCAGAACCTTGCAACGAGATGCCATGTGGCTTAAGCCTTGGCAAGATCTATTTGTGTAAGACGGTTAAGGTAGTGAAGATATTTTCAATAGGGCTTGCTCAACAATCATACAATTAAAACCAAGTGCCTGCTTCCCTGTCTCTTGTTTGTTTGCAGTAATTCCATTCTGTTCTATTTCCTTATTGCATTCTCCAAGCCTTCCTTTTCTTTTTCTGGCTTTTTTCATCATCATCATCATGCGTGGACCGTCAGCTGTGCTGGCCATTGCCGCCTCAGCACTCAGGCCTGTCCTCGCCCAGTCGAACGTATGCGGCACAGATTACGGCGTTTTCAAAAGCATCTCAGCGGACCTGAGCATCTGCTATGAACAGATTACGGTGATGAGCATTGTGGTGGCGAATGGGGGAAATGGAAACAATGGAAACAATGGAAACAGCCAGTGCCAAGCTTGCGCTGGCCGGTCACCGAACGACTGCAGTGACTGCGTTACCGTGGTGGGGCCGTGCACCACAGACATCATACGGCCATCACAGAAACCACAGTGGAGACAGGGACGACCACCGTCTTCATCCTCACACCTACCACCAACATCGCAACCACAGCCAGCAACGGCAATGGCAATGGCAATGGCAACGGCAACGGCAACAGCCAATATGGCAGTGGTACCACCATCTCTACCACGACTATCCTCGTGCCTACCGGCAGCCAGACCCTTGGCACGGCTAACAGCTACGGCAGCGGCACGGCCGTCATCCCCGCGACTTCTATTCTTCCATCTTCCAACACCGCAAGCATAGCCACGGCCAGCAACAGCG
This sequence comes from Sarocladium brachiariae, assembly GCA_008271525.1. NCBI lineage: Eukaryota > Fungi > Ascomycota > Sordariomycetes > Hypocreales > Sarocladiaceae > Sarocladium > Sarocladium brachiariae. Next base: position 658,041 of record RQPE01000009.1, on the reverse strand, counting down.
TCAGCAACAGCAACTATGCCAGTGGCACTACCCTCTCCCCTCGACCACAGCCTCTGCCTCTGCCACATCCGTCCCCTCTGGCATCCCGGGTTTCCCTTCTGTTGTGGGCAATTTCGGCCTCTTGGGCTGCGCCGTCTCTACTGCTGGTTTCCCAGGCTTCTCTCTGCAGACCTCCTCTAGTTCTATGAGCCTACAAAGGTGCGCCACGTCGTGCGCTGGATTCAGCTACTTTGGTGCCTACGGCCAAGACTGCTACTGCGGCAACAGTCTCAACTCCGTCGACATGCCTCGCGCGACGACGCTTGGGCGACAACGCGCTGCTGACCCTCTACAGAAACTCTGACGTGCAATCCTCCAGCCGGTTCCCTGGTTGCTACTCATCTTCGAGCGTAGCTTCTACGAGTGCGGGGACTGTCAGCTCGGGACTAATCGTCACTGTCACCACCCCCACAGATTCTACAGCCACTGGCTCTGCTTCTGGCTCTGCCACAGGATCAGCATCGGGATCTGCTACGCACCGGTTCCCTGGTTGCTACTTCATCTTCGAGCGTAGCTTCTACGAGTGCGGGGACTGTCAGCTGGACTAATCGTCACTGTCACAAGCCCCACAGATTCTACAGCCCTGGCTCTGCTTCTGCTCTGCCACAGGATCAGCATCGGGATCTGCTACTGGATCTGCTACAGGTCTGCTACTGGCTCTGCTGCTACTGGATTTACTTCTGGCTCTACCACAGGTCAGCATCGGGATCTGCTACTGGCTCTGCTACTGGCTCTGCCACGGGCTCTGCTACTGGCTCTGCCACAGGTTCAGCATCGGGATCTGCCACGGGCTCTGCTACTGGATCTGCTACTGGCTCTGCTGTCTCGCAGCTCTGCTACGGCTCTACCACGGGCTCTGCTACCGGCTCAACAGGGCTCTGCTACTGGCTCTGCCACAGGTTCTGCAACAGGTTCTGCAACAGGCTCTGCCAGGGCTCTGCCACAGGTTGCATCGGGATCTGCACGGGCTCTGCTGCTGGATCTGCTACTGGCTCTGCCACAGGTTCTGCAACAGGCTCTGCCACGGGCTCTGCCACGGCTCTGCTCACTGGCTCTGCTGCTAGCAGCTTGCTACCGGCTCTGCCACGGGCTCTCTACCGGCTCTGCCACGGGCTCTGCTACTGGCTCTGCCACAGGTTCAGCCATCGGGATCTGCCACCGGCTCTGCACGGCTCTGCTACTGGCTCTGCTGCTAGCAGCTCTGCTAACCGGCTCTGCCACAGGTTCTGCTACTGGCTCTGCCACAGGTTCAGCAACTGGATATTACTGGCTCTGACTGGATCTAGCATCGGGGATCTGCCACCGGCTCTGATGCTGGATCTGCTTCTAGCTCTGCCACAGGTTCTGCAACAGGCTCTGCCACGGGCTCTGCCACTGGCTCTGCCACAGGTTCAGCATCGGGATCTGCCACCGGCTCTGCTGCTGGATCTGCTTCTAGCTCTGCCACAGGTTCTGCAACATGGCTCTGCCACGGGCTCTGCCACGGCTCTGCCACGGGCTCTGCTACTGGCTCTGCTGCTAGCAGACTCTGACCGGCTCTGCCACGGGCTCTGCTATGGCTCTGCCACAGTTCAGCTCGGGATCTGCCACCGGCTCTGCCACGGGCTCTGCTACTGGATCTGCTACTGGCTCTGCTGCTACGGGCTCTACCGGCTCTGCCACCGGCTCTGCTGCTGGATCTGCTTCTAGCTCTGCCACAGGTTCAGCACTGGATCTATTACTGGCTCTGCTACTGGATCTGCTTCTGGGCTCTGCCAGGGCTGCTATTAGCTCTGCTGCTACTAGCTCTGCTGCTACTAGCTCTGCTGCTCCCGGCTTGCTGCTACCGGCTCTGCTGCTACCGGCTCTGCTCTGGCTCTGCCACGGGCTCTGCCATTACGCTCTGCTGCTACTAGCTCTGCTGCTACTAGCTCTGCGGCTACCAACTCTGCTGCTACCGGCTCTGCTGCTATTAGCTCTGCTACTGGATCTGCTACTGGATCTGCTACTGGCTGCTACTGGATTGCTACTGGATCTGCTACTGGATCTGCTTCTGGCTCTGCCACAGGTCAGCAACTGGATCTGCTACTTCAACCACTGCTTCGACATCCACACTGCTTCGACATCACCACTGCTTCGACATCCACCACTGCTTCGACATCCACCACTACTTCCACATCTACCACTGCTTCGACATCCACCACTGCTTCGACATCGACGGCAACACCAACACCAACGCAGCTTCCAACCATCTTTTCTTGCCGACGGCAACCGCCTACTTCGGCAAGATGACATCTTCGACGTTACGACGTTACAACTGGACAATTCGTCCGTGATCTAGGCAACGAACCCATTACACCCGCAGGTGAAAGTTTTTCAGTCCTTGCATACAATCCATCGATAACCTCCTCTACGGCGTCGTCATGTACGACTCCATCCATACAAGCTGTTAAAGTTGGCCCTGATGGCAATTTCACTTGATCAGTAGCCGGGGGAACTACAACCAGTGGGCTGCGGGTGATTTCGATCCAAATGGCCAAACTATGGCTGACACCGCAGATGGTGGATCGTGGGCGCAGATGGATCTTAATCCAGCTCCAAGTTTTACGGCTCGATCTACGACCACTCAACCTCAGAGAACGTGGTAGGTGGTGCTATTTTGGACTGGGCATACGTCCCTGCCGACGGTAACATGTGGACTGTGGTGCGCACTGGTTCGGATATGACTGTTTACAAGTTTGACCTCGGCGCGAAATGTGGTATCCCCAGTACTCTCGTACCAACAGTGACCTACAAAACGGAAATTTCTCCAGTGTAATGTCGGATGGGAAATATTTGTTGGCATTGAATGACTGGAGCGGGAGATTGTGGAAGTTTTCGTCGCAAGACCCCACAGATATCTCGAGTCTTTGGGAAAACGGAAACCTAGCTGGTCACAGTGGCGGAGCGAGATGTCAAACGTCGCCACAAATTTAATCACGAGAACTGTGATCAACAAGAAACCTTGAACAATGACAAAGAATGATTACAAACATAAGTTGTAAAGCAACTTACCAATTAATATGTATATAAGCCACCTGGACCAGAAAGCTAACACTTCTTGAAGAACCATTCCGTGAATCATCGGAGAGACTTGAGAAAAACGTTATTTCAGAGATCTTCTTGTGAAGAAGCATCTTGGGAGAAAAGCATTGACGCTCTTTGTCACACTTAATCATTACTTTAAGACAACCCTAACCCTCATGGGTGTCCATGGCCCAAAGCCGGCAAGAGTGCACACAATGAGGATTGCACTTTACTTAACCTCAGTAAGCGCGCAAGAGTGAAACTAGAGTCATCCAAGCAAGTCATCACCTCAAAGCTCCATCTCATGTCAAAACGGCTACACAGCGCGACTCTAGTCCCAAACCCCTTCGTCAAGAAGCGAAACCTGGCTTGGACACTCATCGACAACCCATCAAGTCTACGTGAGCACCAGGACGATTCGAAGTGCAAGCTCACAGGCGAACAATGCAGCCTCTCCACTGCTTCTGGCGCCGCGGTAGACTCCGGCCGGTCACGAACCACAGACCACTTATCGTACTTCACGAAGCTACTCTCCTCCCGTGTTGTACCAGACCCTATCCATCGTCCTCCGCTCTCCATAGGGACTACTCGAACCTGTACAGAGCGAGCGTCGACAACCCTCAAGGCGCGCACTTTGTCATTCATCAGCATGACCATCCGGTGGCGGGCACCCATTATGACCTGAGGCTGCAGATCAATGAGACGAGTAGCGCAAGTTGGGCGATCATGTATGGGCTTCCGGGGGATGCGAATTCCAGGAGAGGGAATAGAAATGCCACAGAAACAAGGATTCACTGTTTGTGGGTGAGTTCCACAGTGGTCTCCTCATCAGCGTTGCGTTTCTTTCCTTCTTTCTTCCTTTTTCAACGTGCTTGCGATAGCCTGACCAACGTTGAGGTTTTGACTATTGCACGTCACTAACACAAGCTTTGGTAGAACCATCTCGTCGAGACGGGCTCCCCGTCAACAGGGTCCCTAATCATATGGGACACGGGGACCTACACCGTTCTCCCTCGTCGCAGCAAACATTCACCCTCCCATGATCCTTCTTCCCAGTCATCCTCCCCTCCTCAATCGCCATCTACACCACCAACCCAGCAGCAGCTCCTACACACAGCCTTCCAATCCCGGAAGATACGGCTTCAACTACACGGCTCGAAGCTTCCTGACCCCTATGTTCTGAACCTCCGCCTCACGAAGCCGGAAGACGCGGCTGGTCGATTGAGGTCTTCTAGAGCACCGAGGTACCGGCGGGGCGTAAGAGGAGACCACAGGAACCTGCTTCTCGAGAGACGAGTAGTTCATCATCAGACTCGGAGCAGCCTGGACAAGATGCACGTTCCGACTCCGAAGAGGACCATGGAGAGAAAGATGCTGGAGGGGGAGACGGCGTCCAGGATCCTCATGTGACCTCCGCCACAGAGCGCGAACTCCTCGAACTAGAAGACCACCAAGTCCGCCTCACGAATGCCTACCCTGGTGCGGAGAATACTATTGGAAGCGTCCACCAGAGGAGCTGGTATTTGTCTCTTGACAAAGAGGGGTCTGGATTCGTGAAGAGGAAAGGAGGGAAGTCTCACAGGTGGGAGTGGTCCCAGGAAGCCAAACCATCCAAGGGTGATGAGCAGGGCTCTGGCACAGGAAAGAGGCTGGGCTGGCCGTTCTATGTCAGGGGAGTAGAGGTGGAGAGAAGTGTGATAACAGGACGAAAGGGCGAACATGTCTTGAGGGATGAGGGCGTCAAGGGGTTTGTGGGTAGGAAAGGGTGGAAGCCGGTGCTTGCTTAGAGGCATATTGGATGGCATGGATAAGAACAGACCAGCTTGGTCAGGGCCGATTGCAGGCCAGATCTCGATGTTGGCAACGGATCCAAGTAGGGGTGACGGTTGAAGTGACATGATCTTATCGTTGTGATTCTATGTAAATTCTCATTCTAAAAGGGTATCCGTTAACCCTTCTATTTCCAGCTTCAATCCCGCGCCAAGGTCATAAAACGAGCTTGTGTGCAAATTCATAATGAAAAAAATCCGTGGGAACAACCAGAGTGTTATCCCTTAGAACGCCAGTCATGCCCTCATGTCATTGCCAAAAATGGAAACAAGAAGCAAGTATCAACAACGTAGAAATGCAAAAGTTCCCTCGGGTGAGAGAGAACCAAGATGATGTTGGGTATGAGACCGTCCCCATGACCAACCATCGCTGGCGCCTAGCTTGACTTAAGCACGACTGGTATACGGCTCGTACGCGAGGTCTGAGCGCGCGGTTTGAGGGTATTGCGGTCCGCCGTAGTTGTAAGCGGGCGAGAAGCCAGGGCTAGGCTGGGGGCTCCGGCTGAGACCACCATGCATTTCGTTGTCATCACCCAGCCTTCCATAACCTCCCCTGTGAGAACCAGGAAGGAATTTCTCTCCGTCGTTGACATTGTTGAAGCCCTTACGGGCCTTGCGCTCTTGTCGAGACTCAGGCTTGCAGCAGCAGATTGTGAAGATCCAGAAGAGGCCGGCAGCGACAGAGAACCCGGCCCCGATCCAGATGGTGGCGAGGAAACTGGTGTTCACGCTGGCGTCGGCGTTGTACTTGGAGCCTACAGATTCGACAGCACCAACAACGACAGAGGCCGTGACCGTGGCAAGGGCAGCGGTGGCGATGACGACAACGGTGGTAAGGCCGGCCCAGAGCCAGACGAGACAGGAGATGACGCGAGTGCTGGGGAATGTCAGTGTGCGGTCGATGGACAGATTGGTCATGATCAGAGAAAACGTACCAGTTGGCGAAGATTCCAATGGCGAACTCGATGCCGAGTGCGACCAAAGAAACGACGAAGCCGATCTGTGTCCACTTGGTGACAGGCTTGAAGACATCGAGCGCATCATGGAGCTCTTTGGGAAGAGTGATGTTCAGACCAGTCTGGTCAGCAAGAGTATCGAGGACTGTGGTGTTGAAGTACTTGGAGGCCCAGTCCCACTGGGCGCTGGTGCAGTTGCTGTCACCGTTGTTGTTGATGCGGCAGTATCCCCAGAGGGTAACCTCATACTTGGCACCCAGACCCAGCGTTGCAGCCGTCACAACACCAGTGTTCTGCCTGCGAACCTTTCCGTTGTTGCCAAGAATGCTGTTAATATCAATGTTATTGATGTCGATGTCCTTCAGGCTGCTCCCGTCGGGCAGCTTGTCAAGCAGATCATCGAGGGTAGTTCCATCGGGAAGCTTGCTCTTCAAAGTCTCGAGATCGGTACCTTCTGGGAGCTTGTCTTTGAGCTGATCCTGGACGTTGTCACCCAGTTTGCTAAGGTCGAGGCCTTGGATGAATTCGCTGGCGGTGGAGGCGTCGATGGTCAAGTTTGAGAGGTCAACTTCGAACATGTAGAGGTTGTGGTGAGTAACACCGGCAAGGACAGCGTAGAGGAGTGCGATGATTGCGGCGATACAGAGTATCAGTGGCAGGGCCACACAGAAGAAACGTCCGCCGCGCATGATGATTTATCTTCAGGGCGTGGATTGGCGATCGAAAAGCTCTTCGTTCTTCGTCGGCTCCTCTAGAATCTGGAAATGAGAGTTCGCTGAGTGTGACAGAGGTTGTGGTCGTCGGTCAGGTCGTTTCAGTGAATGTTGTTGCGATGAGACGACACCCTACACTAGGTATTGAAGAGAGGGGAAACAAGAAAAATCAAGATTGGGCTTCTTGATTCGAAACGAGAGAATCTTGAAGCGAAGGATGAGAGGAGGAGGAAAGAGAAGATGGAATGATACCTAATCACGAAACCGCGTTAATAGCAGGGGCGGGATGTTTTTATCAGGCGTTGCGCCAGTTACAGGTACAGTGAACAAGCACAGCGAGCGCAAGCACAGCTCAGGCTGCCTCGCATTAAAGTGCACAGCCATGAAATAAGGGTACGGAGGCGGGGACGGAGGCGGAGTGACCTGCTCCACAAGCAAAATGGTGGTGTGCAGCGAGGTACCGATTCCTCTGGCCAAGACTGGGCTAGCTGAGGCTGGGAAGACACACACACACCAGACCCTTGTCGCAGTACATACAACTAGCAATCACGACTAATTAGCAGCTAGTCAGAACGGGTGGCAGCATGCTCGAGGATGGATGAATGGGGCAATGAGAGGAATGCAGTTATGGTCTCTAATAGTTGGATTCATAGATAGGCCCCTTAGTCTACATGTGTACAAGTAAGGTAAGGGAGCTCAGGTAATACCAAACCCTACGTCCTGCGCGATAAAATCAATTTAACCTCTTTCTTTGTTGGCATGATCAAAGCATGGCTCAAGTCTCACCAGCACTGAAAACCTGCTTCGGCTCCCGCCACACGAACAGAGCCCAAATGCAAGCAAGTCCCAGGAGGTGGTACATCATCGACATCACGATCATCACAGACCCAGTCCCAGCCCCGGTAGCTGACGTTTTTAGCGGGGGTTCAGTGCCTCCCTCCACGCCGCAAAGTCGGTTCGGGCGCATTTACTCAGCCCCTAAAAACTCACGAGTCTTGCAGGGATCAGTGTCCCTGGTTTTATCCCGTCGTCTATCCCAAATCCCAAAGCTCATAGAAATGCGCCCGTTAAGCTTTCACGATGCAGGCAGTACTTTAGCATTTCACGTCGACAGAGAGGAGATGGGTATGGCAAGGCTGTGTACTCCGTGTATTAATAGGCACGACTTGTCTGAAGTGTGCCAGGCCAGCGTCGTTTGGTGATTGCTCCCAACACCTTTTATTGCCTGCCATCAACGCGTGTCGATACCCACAGATCGGCACTTCTACGCACTAAGGTATGCACATCTCAACCTCGAACCTTATTAGGCATTCCAAAATTTTCACCTTAGAACCGCGGACCAGGAAGAAAAGGATGGCAGGTCGATAGAAAAGTGAAACGCCTAAGCGGGACCTGATCAGTCCGACAATGAATACCTTACCACCCCATCAGATATTAGTCCTTTGGCGAAGCTGGCTGTATGGGTAGACCTTCTCTCCTTGTACAGGGGATCGAAACCAGGCATCTCACAACTAAATCTACGGAGATATCGATAAGCAGAGACTGGGGACTCACTCCCTTCGCTTCTTTCAGCCTTTTTGCCAAGAATTTCTCACCTCAGAACTCATTGATCCCGACACGGCCATCTCCTCGTAGCTATAGGTAGGTAGCTGATGATGCCAGCTTCGTTCAACGACGTGAGCTGACCAAACTTCGTGACATATACTCGTTCAGACCCGCCTCCACCCAAACCCTCTCCTCTCTGACAACACGACGACAAAGTGTCAAAGAGAGAACTTAGCCCACGGGATTACGTATGTAGCCGGCATTTTCGTCACCCACGGAAACCACATGCACCATATCTTCTCGAAGATCTGAACGGCTTCGGAAGACCTCGGGGCTCCACTGAACTTGAAACTAGGCGGATTTAGAGATTGGTCCCCACTGTCACCTGCGTATCTGTAGTTCGTCTTCCCCGGTCATCTGTGGTTTATGTCATCCGTAACGTAGCAGCACTCGCACTGTAGGCACCTCCGATCCACCACGATACCTAAGGTAGAGGTACCTACCTATTTATAGCATCAAAAAATCGTGAACAAAATCGCATCCCATCATCATCAGCCACATAACTACTTACAATCACGAAAACCTAGACCACGAGTTTCCAGTGGCCAAAACCCGTGCGTACTCTACCTATAGTAGTTGTAGTCTCTGCCGTCCATGGGTGTTTGTCAAAGGATGTGCCATTTCGCCTCCAGCAATCCAATTCCACTCTGGCTGTAAACGCAATCTGTCGCCCAAGCTGCGGACTGAGGCAAGAAGTGCCATCCGTATCCAAGCTCGAATCATAGAAAGCGCCTCGCACAGCCCCAGTTGGTTTTCGATGCTATTCATGTCATTTTTTTCATCTTTGGAGGCGTCCAACACCACACACGCCGCCCAGGACGCGTGGACAGGGAACCATGACCCCTCAGAAACTTGGCAACCCAGGATTTCGTAAGCTGAGAAGCCATTTAGGTCCGTGACACAACGCTCGATACCTGTAAGCTTTTGGCAGGACATCTCGCACTAGTGTTGGCACTACGTCCCTATGCCTGTGGCTGAGATAATGGAACGCGCAACATGCCAAGAAAGAATATGGTCTAGAAGCCAATCTTTTCTCAGCTCAGGCGTGGCCTCCAGCAGCACCTGTCAGGATTTGCGAGAGCAGTACGTACGTGCGAGGGACCGTAAAGTCACCTATGACTAAGGTATGGTTATACCTTCGGAGTTGGCGGCGATTTGCGACTTTCAGTCGTTCAACCTGTGCAGAATTCCCAGCCATAGGGTAGGCTGCTCAACTTCGCGACGATAGCCCATCCACACTCCTCTGTGGATGAGGTTGCTCGGATATCATGTTCATTCGGGCCGTACCAAACGGGAATTAATTATTATCGCCCGCAACCTGATCTTCTCTTGGTGAATATTAATCAATCATGGTCAACAACGCTTCCACAAGGTTGGGTGCGACTCCAGTTTGCACCAGTGTCTCTAAACCCAAGAGACTCCTTAGACAGGATGTGAAGGCTGCAAATGAAAAGCACCCCTTTCCACTGTTCCTGATCTAAGAGCCCAATTATGATGACCGACAAAGGTTGAACAGGAGGCTCTTGCAACACTTGACTTAGTTACAATCGTATGCAATGCCCGGCAAGATATTGATTCTGCTTGCTGGCGATGGGACGAAGAGCTGAATAGCGATATGCTTGTTGGAGACAATAGTGCATGATGTAGTTGATGGAATGATACGATCAAGACTGCCCATATGGCCATTGAAATTTGATGTTCCCGAACTATTCCAGAGATCGAGGTCCGCTCAGAACCAAACCACCCATGCCCACAATGCCTAGGATAGACAGTTCGGCTGGTCAACAATTACCTAGGCAGATGGACATGTTGTCGCCCGACTGTAAACTTATCAGTCGTCCTGGAGCGAAAGACGACCGGCTTTCTGTCTAGGTAGTTACTTAGTCCTCTAGCAGTGTCTTGACGTGCATGCACGACTCAAGGTACAGAAAAGCTTGAGGACCAATGCTAGGCAGGCACGGAGGAGCGGGTCATTCGTGCATGACTGAGGCACAGCTTGGCTGTTGCACACAACTATTAGTAGCTGTGCGGTCAGGCTGGCGTTTGAGCTATTGGCATAATAGTTTCGGTGAAGACTACCTACCTCACCTCTGGGGGTGCATTAGTGCAGAGCCAAGGCTGATATCAGAGGGTCAGGCGGGGGATGGTGTCTTGTGGCTTGCTGAGCTTGACGGAGAACGCCTATCCGCGATTAGAAGAGAACTCCCTAATTATTGAATGTTGTGACAATGAGATCTTGCGTTGGAATTGACGAAGCAATGGAAAAACCAGGCAGGCACTACCTCCCTAGGGGCTGACCAACGGTTGTACCTCTTCAGCGACTGAATCATTTGCTCAGAACCGGAGGGGCAGGAGCATTCTTGCCCGGAGAGATAGATCCATGGAAGGAGTGCCTGGTAGACACATACCTAAGAACCTAGTGATAAGAGGGAGGCACCACACGGCGAGCGGGGGGATGAAACCTTGAATGTCTTACTGTAAGCATGGTGAGATATTCACAGCTTGCTCACGCTTGGACTGCCATGCGATCTCGATTAGATGTTGGAGATCGGTGAAATGAACCAGGTTCAGTGATGTGCCATGCTGCTGCAACTGTCATTTGCCATCTCAAAGCACCCCGGATTCCTACAGATATGATACTACTACGGTGTACTTACCCAATGAACCCTTCGATCTGCGCACCCTCACTTGCCTTGACCGGACTACTAAAGCCCCACTCAGCCTCAACAATCACTGGAAAATCCCACTGTGGGTGGCTTCGCGGATACCTTTCCCCACCTCAGCAAGCCCATCTAGAGCCTATCAACCCCATTATTCGCCCTACCCTACAACCACACAAGCTCTCCAGTCATCGCTCACATCCTTCATCTTCATTCGCTTTCGTGTCCTGCCATTGCCTTGCCCATACCTCTTCATCCTTACACACCAAAATCTCGACTCGACTGTCACAACTTGTTTGCGTTTCCAGCGCTTATCCTCCAACGAATGCCTTTCTTCGCCAGGTTTCTACTGCAATCGCTCTCAAACCCCATCAACGCTATCTCAAAGCTACTTCCAACAATCCCCGGTCGTAATTACGAGCTGTGACGCATCATCGCCAAACTCGTCCCACCGCAAACGGCATCGCTGGGTTTCCTCCGTCTGACGAGACTGCGATCCAGCCCTAAACCTTCTGACAGCATTCTTTTTTGGACTTGCGCCGGTTTACCCGTCTGTCACTGTGTTGCCGTTTTCACACTACTGAGAACGACTTTGCTCCTTCTCGCCCGTCCGCTCAGTATGTACGTTTGCTCCATGCTGTCGCTCGACGTCACCCATCCCATCCGGCGATGATAACACCCTACACCTGCCCATTTCATGTCGCAGTCCCGAGATCTTATTGAGACCATCTCTGTCCCCGCTGAACATGTCTCACGTAACGCCTCGCGTTCAATCAACCCAACGCTAACACTACAGTACTCCAGACTGTCACGCGCTGGCGCCGCCCAGGAGTTAAACTTTAGGAATCACCACCTAGTACCCGTTTACTGAGCGACACCACGACACCTCAACCAGCGACCAAAATTTCCTTCTTCTCCTCTTCACGAGCGCTGAAGTCAGTACCTTGCCCTGACCTGAGAGACGACCTCAGGCCCGGATTGCACAAAACGGACGCCCGAAGTTGCTATCGCTCCCTTTCCCTTCACCTCTTTGGCCCCAGTTGCCGCCCTCCATAATTACACCCAGCATTGTGCTATTGTCGTCAACGAGCTACTGCCGAAGCAACACCACACCAAATATTCATAACACCGTCCGTCTCACAGACATTGTATCGACAAGTATAGTGCGATCGCCAACCTACGTCGGGTTCGACGCCTCCACGTGCGACTAGAGACAACTGTCGCACCCTGCTGGGCCCCCTGGCATTCCTGGTTCGTGATGGGCAACCAAAGCTCCAAGGAGGGTGGTTCAGTCCCAAAGAGCACTTCAGGTGATCTGCAGTCTTATCCCTCATTCAGCAAATCCGACACTCAGCAGTCCGCTCGATCTTTCCGCTCATTGCGTTCCAAAATCCCTGGAAGCAGTAAAAATGACAGTCCAAGAGCTTCTGCGGCGTTGTCTAGTATCGACACCAACGATGCTGCATCCGTCAAATCAGGCAAAAGCGGACGCTCAAGCGCTTCTCGAACAAGCCGCGGTGACATTGCCCCCTTGAGACATTCTTCCACAGATATGTCAGCAGGCAGCCTGGACTCCCCTGTCATGGAAGACCAGCTGCCACCATCTCCAACGACGTCAAGCTCCATCAAGACCGGCATTCACGATGTAAGCGCGGCACAAGCCTCGGGAGAGGTCGATCATGTTTCCGACCAGCCGCCGCACGCCAGCGCTAACAGCGTTAACATGCATATGCAAGCGCCTGGCCAGTCTATTCTTGTCAAGAAGGAAAATGCTATCAATCCCGTCACGAAAACTCCCTCTATGGAAAATGCGCAAGCAGAGCGGTCCAACAGCAATGTTGCCATGGCTGACATCAATGATATCGATTTGGATGACTTCATCAAACGCCTCCTCGATGCCGGATACGCTGGCAAGGTTACAAAGAGTGTCTGCCTCAAGAATGCTGAGATAGTCGCCATCTGTCAGCGAGCAAGGGAGGTTTTCTTGTCTCAGCCTGCACTCATTGAGCTTGACGCGCCTGTCAAGGTTGTCGGCGATGTGCATGGCCAGTACACAGACTTGATCAGGATGTTCGAGATGTGCGGGTTTCCTCCGTCAGCCAACTACTTGTTCCTCGGAGACTATGTTGACAGAGGCAAGCAATCTCTTGAAACCATTCTTCTTCTGCTCTGTTACAAGCTCAAGTTCCCCGAGAACTTTTTTCTCCTCCGTGGCAACCACGAGTGTGCTAATGTCACTCGGGTCTATGGGTTTTATGACGAATGTAAGCGTCGCTGTAATGTGAAAACCTGGAAAACGTTCATCGACTGCTTCAACACCCTGCCCATTGCTGCAATTGTGGCTAATAAGATCTTCTGCGTTCACGGGGGCCTCTCGCCAGCGTTGAGTCACATGGACGACATCCGCAACATTGCACGACCAACAGACGTGCCTGACTATGGACTGCTCAACGACCTACTGTGGTCGGACCCTGCAGATATGGAACATGACTGGGAAGCGAATGAACGAGGTGTCAGTTATTGCTTCGGTCAACGAGTTATCACTGAATTTCTTGCTACCCATGATTTTGACCTAATTTGCCGCGCACACATGGTCGTCGAGGATGGGTACGAGTTCTTCAATGACCGTGTTCTCGTCACTGTGTTTAGCGCCCCCAATGTAAGCACCTTTCCTCGCGGAGGCATCGGGGAAAAGATTCGCTAACTAGGAAACAGTACTGTGGCGAATTCGATAATTGGGGTGCTGTGATGTCTGTCTCATCCGAACTCTTGTGCAGTTTCGAGCTGTTGAAGCCACTTGACTCAAGCGCGCTCAAGAGTCATATCAAGAAAGGAAACAAGAAGCGACAGCATATTCTTAATAGTCCGGTAAGTAGAGAGGATGTTGGTCTTGATGCACCGAAACTGACATCAATAGCCTGCTCTTGTTCAACCTCAAAGCGTGCCTTAAATTTGCTCTCCAACACGAGTGCTGCACTCAACCAGCAAGAACAATTTGGAAGATGTCAGGAACCGGGAATTTATACACAGAAGATACAGGGGTCCTTGAGGCAAGAGCCTAATGGGAGCAATCCATTATATGCGAGGCGAGGCCGAGAAAGCCAATTCGACCAGTTCGTCATCGCTTGGCTTGTCAAGTGCGGCGCCTCTGGAGTAAGATCCAGGCAAAAGGCACTTGTGCAATGCCACCACATCTGGTGGAGGGGACGTGAAAGTCCTTTTGCAATCTGAAACGGTTGTAAGCCACTTGCTATAGATGTTGGGTTGAATCTGTCTGACTCGACTCTACGACATCATGTAGCCAATTCGCAAAGGGACGCACCAGGACCATGACTTTCTTGGAAAGGCTTGCTCGAGATTCTGGGAAGCCCGCAAGCGAGGATAAGAGCCGAGCCTCGAGCGAGCTTTCTTGTTTTATTTACTTATTCATTTATTCGTTGAGTTCGCGCGGGTTGCAGAGGATGCAGAAGTTCATTGACTTTGTGCTTGCAGATGTGCGTGGCCCTTGAGGGAGAGCAGGCGCTCTGGTAGAAGGATCGGGGGGATCTAGTTGAATTATGACATTAGGAAGCCTTTTTTAAAAAAAACCTCCCTAGATCTATTCCTCTAATGACTTATTCAATGTGATCTTACAAACTACCAAACCTACTCATGATGGGAGTTTGGCCAGGAGGTGTGGCCGAAAATCTTAGTCATCAGTTCTGGGGGTTGAAAATTGTCCAAAGCTTGGGACCTTGCAACTTCGAGCACCTCACCATACTTTCTGGTGCCAATCGAAATCGCGGTCGGTCTACCCGAGAAAAAAAAAGGATCGATCGCACTCATAAAGCACCCAAAAAATGAACCGACAAGCCTTCCGCTCGCTCTCGAGCCGCTCGCGGCCAGAGCTCGAGCAGAACACGACCATCCTCAGCACGTACTTCCGCACTGCCTTCTCCACGACATCGCCACTCTCCGAACCCGATGATAGAAAGAGCAACATCCAGCCTAATCAGCCTGGATCACTCAGAGACAGGACATGTGCAGTTGGCTCAAGAGTCTCGGAGATGCTGAAGCAGCGGCCTGCGGCGCCGACGACGAAAGTTGCCGGAAAACCGCCGGGCGTGGCAGGCAAGGTTCTGGATATCAAGGTCTTGCCGCAGGGAGGACTCAGGGGCAGGGGGCGTGGCCTCGGGTTCAGAGGCCGTGGTGCTGCTGCTGGAGGAGGACGTGGAGGCTCGAACACAGTTGCCGCAGGGGGTAATCGCTTCGCTGGAATGAGTGGTGCCCGTGGCGGCCGTGCAACTCGTGGTTTACGCGGTGGTCGTGGAGGGCGAGGTGGACGTACTGCTGGCCGGGCTGGTGCGAAGACTGATATCGACGCGAACTTCACAGAAGAGGGCGACAAGGTCCGTACAAAGCAGCCGTGGCGCTCAAGACAGGATGACCTCGGCATGGACGCCTTACAGAAAGAATTCGATCACCTTATGCGCTTCGGAGAGGAAACCCTGTGGACACCCGCGCTCACAGCGGAGACCTTGGCACCCTACATGCCGTCGGTCCCATCTGCTGCTTCAGCTGCCGCTCGCGCCGCCGTCCTGAAGAACCTGTCCACCCTTGCCCAGGGTACGTCTGCAGACTTCGCTGGACAGCCTGAGATCCAGCACAGCTCTACGGCCGCATGGGAGCTTCGCGAGCGTGGCATGCGATTCTTCCCCGATCCATCTGCCAAGGAAGAAGCCGAAGCCTCGCTTCAAGAGTGGCGCTCTCGAATTCGGACCCTCAATGAGACCCTGCAGGAGAAGGGCGAGCAGCCCGCGTACAGCCAGGACCACCACAAGCACCTCTCGGAACTTGTCGCTGCCGATGGACCCATCCTGAAGGACGCCGAAGCATCGGTGAAGAAGGCGGTCGTGGACAGGGCCGTCAGGGGAGTGCACGAGAAGCCGGTTTTTGCGCAGGATACCGCTGGGCTGGTGAGGAGTTGGGGATTGAGGGAGGGTACTTATACTGATGAGGAGAGGAAGAAATTTGAGATTAAGGTTCTCGGACTATTGGCGAAGGGACAAAAAGGCGCTGCGAAGGCGAAGGCACGTGCAAAGGCTTGAGAGGGGAAAAAACTTGGGGATCTTCTCTTTGAGAATCCTCGGCTCGGTTCTACTCATGGGGAAGGTCTCCGACTGTACGCCCTGGCGCAGTGTATCATATATAGTGTAGTATTGTACAAGAAGAGGGAGCCTTTGCCTTTCATCGTAGGCCCCCAGAATATCATCTCGATATCGCATCACACATCCCAGGGGCTCTGCCGTCCCCGACTTATCGCTGAAGCTGCTTGATCACGTTTGCCTCCTCCGTGTCAATGTCCTTCATCTTCTTGTCCTGGAGCTTCTGCAGTTCTCTCTCCGCCTTCTTGAAATCATCAGGCAGCACCAGCTTCTTCTGCTTCCAGCCCTTCATGGTCTTCTCGTGCTTGCTCCTTGCCTGCCTGACCCTGTCCCTCCACTGCTGCGTGACGTCCTTGACGCGCTTCACGACCTCATCCTTCCTCTCGGCCTCGACGCGGATGATCAGTTCCAGTTCGTTGTCCTCAGAGCGTTGAGGCTGCTGGTTAAAGTCCGGGGACGATTGGATGGCCGACATGATGGGTTTCGCATAGCTTGCGTCGTTGAGGAGGAGGGAGATGTGGGTGCGGCCGCGGGGCACGACTTGCGCAAGTTCGCGCAAGGGGAAGTCGGTCGGTTCATCGGGCGGAGAGTCGGCCGAGGGTTTGATGTGGACGGCTAGCGAGCCGATGGTGTCCGGGTTGAAGCGGCCGCCGTGAAGGAGCCCTTGCAACTGGGACTTGACGTGCGCGTCGACGGGAGCAATGGCATCGTGCCATGCGGAGAAGTCCAATGGGTCGGGGGCGTCCGGGTCGAGGGGAGAGGCTTCAGGTTCGAAGTTCTTCTGTTTCCCGCCACCTACGCGTTTGGATTTGCCGTGATGTCCCTTGGCGGGGGGTGCTTCCTCCGGTTCAGGCTTCGCTCTGCGGAGGAGAGGAGGAGAGGTGGTGAAAGGACGGGTGGGAACAGAGCGAGAGGCTGTGGTGGCAAGACTGGCAGTGTATGGTAATTAGAGGATGCTTCAGCAAAGGGACCAGGATCTGGATTGTGCTTACGGTCTGGCAGTATTTAACAGACGCAAAGATGCTCTGAAAGAGCTTGAGCAAGTCGACAGAGCCATTTTGCTTGTGCCGGAAGATCAATTGGGGTCCTTGGGTGGTGTTGATGTTGACTCGACGTTAGGAAAGCTTGGAATAGCTTCAAAGCTGTACGTAAATGGCCCACCTCACGTGAAGCAGGCCCTGGCTGGAACCATTCTACGCCATTGTTGAATGATTCTTGCAGTATGGAATTTTATGGAATACGATCCAGCAAAAAAGAGAACATGAAGAGACCAGAGTCAACTTGAAAGGGGTAAATTGGAAGCAAAAAGAAAGTGCCAAAAATTTGTCTGCACCAGGTTTCGAACCTGGGACCTGTTGCGATGCACGAAGGCTGAAGGCCTGTATGTAAAGCAAATATGCTACCCCTACACCATGCAGACGGGTACTTTGTGGGCCACTTATTTAATTATATAAAGAACGAGCAAAAGGGAGATTAGAATGTCATTTTTCTGAAGCCTGCCGCTGACTCAGGAGCATATAGGATAATTAACAATCATTTGTGATCTATGGGCATCATTCAGGAAAGGAAGAAAATGTGAATAAGGTTATGTTGGTTACGTGGTAGTGGGTTGTTTTGATCTATATGACCGCGAATCACCACCTGTTTGAGCCCAGTCTAGGGCACTTCTTCCTTTCAACACCATCGTATTAAACGATCGCCCGCTTTGTATTTACTTGCTAGAGCACATGCAGAAACTCTTGAAGCTGGGAGCCACCGCTGAAGGACATCCTTAAATTCAGTATAACACGCCCAAGGAAGCTTTGGTGTTCAGTGAGAGCGCCGAGAGCAGGGAGGCAATGGTGGACGGTGGCTGGATGGCCAATCACAGCCTGGAGATTTGTTGCGAGGAAGCCTGGAGGCCTGCAGTTGATCCTGGCTGACCCTACGAGGCTGAGCGCCCACCGACTTTGCCAAAGATGCAGTTCTCTTCCCCCTAAAACCCTCGAGACCAGCCAAGTCCAACCCGTAGCCTCTGAAATCGCAACCGGTCCAGCGAAACTTCGACTCGCGATGTTGGCAAGATGAACAGAAAACGGCCGTTGCAACCTGAAGACAATGACCACGACGCGAATTGGGCTTCACGAGCCCGTAGGGTGTGCGACAGTAGGCCCGAAGGTGTCAATAACAATAGGGCGGAAAGGCTGAATCATGGTGATTACAGAGTTGCCTGGATCTGTGCTTTACCTACAGAGCTGGCAGCGGCAGAGGCGATGCTCGATCGACACCATGATTCACTTCCCCAGATCCAAGAAGACAATAATCACTACATACTGGGTAGTGTGGCCAATCACAACGTGGTAATTGCTTGCCTCCCCAAAGGGGTCTATGGGACCTGGAATGCGGCTCATGTCATGAATGATGTGCGACGAACGTTCCCGGCCCTTCGTTGGGGCCTCATGGTTGGCATTGGAGGCGGCATACCTAGTGACAACAACGACATTCGACTGGGAGACGTTGTCGTTGGTACCAAAGTGACACCATATGGGCCCTGCAAGGTGACTGGCGCAGGCTTGCTACGCACAGCTGAGAGCGTTCTGCCGGATGATGCACTACTCAAAGTCGTCATGAGGCTTGAGGCAAAGCGCGAGCAAAACATCGAGAAGACTTCAGACCGCATGGCGGCCATTCTAGAGGAGAGGTTGACAACACTTCCTGACTATGATCGCCCTCAATTGCCCGACAATCTGTTTCATCCAGCCTACACTCATGCCGGCTCTCCATCGCAGGACTGTCGCCAATGCTGCGACTACCAGTCTCAAACCGTTAAACGTCCTCCTCGGGCGTCATTGAGACCTCGAATCTTCTCTGGGATCATTGCATCTGGGGATAGCCTGTACAAAGAAAGCGACGCTCGCGATACCCTTGCAAAAGAGCTCGATGCCCTTTGTTTCGAGATGGAGGCGGCAGGCCTCATGCGTATCCTTCCTTGCCTTTCTATCCGAGGCATTTGCGACTATGCAGATAGCCACAAGAACAAGGATTGGCAGCGTTTTGCTGCTGCAAATGCTGCGGCTTATGCTCGGGAATTACTGGAGACTCTGCCAGCCATCCATGACCGCAGTATTCGGTATAGCGATTTTCGGCATGAAAGCAGTAAGTGTTTCCAATAATGGGAAATTTCTAAAATGCCCTCTCGCTTCTCGTTGCTGACAGTGACCAAGGACCCATGAGCCAGGATATGAGCGACATCGACCACAGGAAACGGATTATTGACGCCTTCAAGTTCGACCAAATGGATCTACGGAGAAGAACCCTAAAGGCGAACTACCGGAGAACTTGCCAGTGGCTCCTGAAACAACCTGAATATTGTGACTGGCTAGATGCCTCATGCCACACTATACACAAGGGATTCTTATGGATGAAGGGCAAGCCAGGGACTGGCAAGTCGACAAAGATGAAGTTTGCTCACAGCACAGAACTGAGAAACGCGAGGACACGCCGGAAAAGGACCACTCAACGAGAGCTCGTTGTCTCCTTCTTCTTCTTCGCTGCTGGCGGAGATTTAGAGAAGTCTGTGGAAGGGATGTATCGTTCGCTTCTGGTGCAAATCCTGGAAGGCTACCCAGAACTTCAGGATGTGCTGGATGACATGGTTTCTGGGGACTCAGGCGAAGCTTTGTCGCTGCCAGAGCTTGAGGATCTTTTCAAAGAGGTCATCAACCGTCTCGAAGATCGCAATTTGACGTGCTTTATTGATGCACTGGACGAGGGTAACAGACAAGATATAGTGAGAATGGTCCGCCTGTTCCAGGACCTGGTTGAAGATCGTGAGTCGAAGGCGAGCCAAGTCAGGATTTGCTTTTCTAGTCGCCACTACCCTTACATACAACCTCGAATTGGTACACAGCTGGTCTTGGAGGATCTGCCTGGTCACGCGAGGGATCTCGAAGAATATGTCGACGGCAACCTGGACATACGCGACACAGGTCTCCGAGATGAACTGAAGACGGAAATCCTGCGGAAAGCCCAGGGAGTATTTCTTTGGGCCGTCCTGGTCGTGGACGAAGTCAATTCGGCTCATCTGGATGGACTGGGCCGGGAAGCGGAATTGGAGAGCCTCCAAAAGTTGCCTCAAGACTTGCACATGCTCTTTCGCTACATACTCGAGCGGCATCCTCTCGAGATGCAGGATTTCGTTCGTGCAGCTGCCTGGATTCTGTTCTCAGCACGATCATTGAAACCGGAGGAGTTTGTCCTCGCCGTGCGCCTTGGAAAAGTCAAAGGAGATAAACCCCCTTCTCTTATTACGAGTTCTAGAAAGGACGAGGAGGACACATTACAGCGGCGCGTCATCAGTGCCTCGAAAGGCCTGGCTGAGATCACCACTGTTGCGCCTCGTAGAGTGCAGTTCATCCACGAATCAGTTCGAGACTTTCTCCTGAAGGATGGCCTTTCAAAGATTTGGCCAGAGGCCAGCGCTGACGCAGTATCTCATGGTCACCTCCTCCTTCGGGATACGTGCTACGAACACATTTCGCTATATGCCGATGGGGAACTGGGAGCCAATCGAATGGAAGTCCAGATGCGTGATCTTTTCGAGATGAACCCGTTGCTGGGGTATGCATGTGAACATGTGTTACATCATGCGAATGAAGCTGCGTCTAAGGTATCTCAAAGACAATTCCTTGACCAGTTCAAGATTTGTTTTTGGATCGACTGTCTCAATACATTGGAGAAATACGAAGTGCGGCGACCTCCAAGGACTGTCGACCTGGTTTATGTCTTGGCAGACCGCGGATATGGTGAGCTCATTCGCCAACTACCGCCAGATCAACCCCAGTAACAGCCAGGGAGATTCACGTATCCTTTTTTGGCTGCTGTTGCTGGTCGCCACTTTGACGCCGCTGAAGCTCTCCTTGGACGTTCCCTGGAGGATTTCCGGACGCTCGACATCTGGCACCATCTCAAAACAAAGGCAACCATTCAGTCATGCGTAGGGCGGACGCCAATCTCATGGGCTGCCCAAGAGGGCAGTGTAGAATTGGTAGACCACTTTCTTTCTCTGGGATACGTTGAGACTGTGGACGCACAACACAAGGACAGCTCAATATCCGCGGCATTGCGGAACGGTGACAAGAAGATGGTTGAGCACTTACTGAGCCTTGGCCTCGAAAAGCTGAGGATCAACCCCGAATTTGCACTCTCCTTGTGTTGCTTTGTTGGTAATGAGCAGGCTTTTGAGGGTCTTTTCAGACGAGAAGGGAATTTGAAAAAGTTGGTCATCCCAGGTACGCTCTTCTATGAAAGTGGGTTATCGATGGGGCGTGCCCTGACTGTCAATTTGAACTGCTTCGTGTATCTACCTCTTCAATTCGCTGCGGCCCTCAACATGCGCGGAACAGCTTTAACATTGATGGAGCATGGGGCCGATGTCAATTTACGTACTGGCTACCCTGGGAAGTCGGCGCTGTCTTTTGCCATCAAGGAAGGGCACTTGGAAATGGTCAGGCTGCTCGTTGAGCATGGCGCCGATGTCAATGCGACGGCTTGCTTCGGCGCACCCACTACTCTGGCGTTGGCCGCCGAACAAGGGGACTTGGAGATGGTGAAGTTGCTCATTGAACAAGGCGCTGATGTCAATTTACATTCTGGCTCCTTTTGGAATTCGGCGCTGTTTTATGCCATCAAGGAAGGGCACTTGGACCTGGTTCAAGTTCTCATCGAGCGGCAAGCGTCAGTGAATAGCTGTGATGCGTATGGGACATCACTTTTGATGGAGGCGAGTCGAAGGCTCGCAAGGAAGACAGTGCTGTTATTGATAAATCATGGTGCTGATATTTCGGCTCGTGATCGTGGCGGCATAGGCGTTGTGGGATATGCGCTACGAAACAGACCGGAGGATAAGGTGAATGAGTTTGTTCAGTTCCTTTTGGAGTTGGGCGCAGACGCGGAGGCATGAAATCTAAGGTATCCCCAGAGATTTATAGGCAGCGACTGAACTCGAGCTTATGAACATTTCATGAGGCTTCTCTTCACGTGGTGCTGCAATCAACCACAGTGAAGACGCCCAAAAAGTGGTATCAAGGGGAACAGCAACGAGTGTCGGGGTCGGGTTGGGGTTACGCCGACCATCGGCGTCGTCGTCAACGTCATTTCTCCAACCCTCCTCCATCGATCACTCACCAATCGGCTTCCACATTCCCATAGTTCACCATCCAGCTGCCCAATTGCCAGGCGCCGTCTGAACTCTCCTCAGTCTTTTCATCATCGCGCAGCACGTTGCGCGGCAAATCACTTTCATCCACACACTATGATCTAGGACCGACTTTAAACTGCTAACCTTCAACCCCACCCACCCACCAACACCGTCCGTCCATCGAACACGACCACATACATCCGTCATACACTCCGTCTGCTTGAACAGACTACTCGACGTTCATCCCCCGTCGCTAGAACCAGATGGCGACCCTCCTGTCTCGCTCGGCTTCTGCCTTGCGAGCAACCTCGTCTTCAGCAGTCAGAACAACTCCGTCAAGACTCCTTGTTTGTGCGATTGCCATCAGGAAAGCTTCAACCACGGCGCCAAAGGTGAGACTCGTGTTACAATCAGCCAAGACCAATTGCGCGCACGGAGCTTGCCTCTGATATCATTCTCACTACAGCTTAATGATCCCTCGCTCTTCAAGCAGAATGTCTGCTACGTGAACGGCAAATGGGTACCCGCCAAGTCGGGCAAGACCTTCATGGTCACTGGTTCGTCAAAACATCACTCGGCTTCCCATCTCTCTTGCGAATGAATCTGCTGACAACACCGCAATTGCAGACCCAGGCACTGGAGCTGATATCGGAACATGCCCCGAATTCACCGCCGCCGATACCGACACTGCCATCGAAGCCGCTGCCGCCGCCTTCCCTGACTTCAAGACTAAGACTGGCCGGGAGCGCGCGCGACTCCTCCGTCGCTGGTACGATGAGATGGTTGCGAATGCCGAGGATATTGCTAAGTTGATCACCTGGGAGAACGGAAAGCCGTTGGCCGACGCCAAGGGCGAGGCCACCTATGCGGCCAATTTCTTCGAGTGGTTCAGCGAGGAGGCACCAAGGGTATACGGGGATACTATTCCAGCTACCGTTCCGGGGAATAGAGTTTTCACAGTCAGGGAGCCTGTCGGTGTTTGTGGCCTCATTACGCCGTGAGTCTTGCCATGTCCAAATACCAGCATCACGGAACCAAACAATTAACCACACATTGATTGCAGGTGGAACTTCCCCGCTGCCATGATCACTCGGAAAGTCGGACCAGCTCTTGCTGCCGGCTGCACGGTCGTCTGCAAAGCCCCCGGCGAGACTCCTTTCACCGCTCTCGCCCTCGCCGAACTTGCTCACCGCGCCGGTATTCCTCCAGGAGTCGTCAACGTTGTTACCTCTCTCGAGAACACCCCCGAAGTCGGCGAGAAGCTCACCACCTCCCCCATCGTCAAGAAGGTCTCGTTCACTGGCTCTACCGGCGTCGGAAAGCTTCTCATGAAGCAATCCTCCAGCACCCTCAAGAAGCTCTCCATGGAACTCGGCGGGAACGCGCCGTTCATCGTGTTCGACGACGCAGACCTGGACAGCGCGGTTGCGGGTGCCATCGCTTCCAAGTTCCGCTCCTCCGGCCAGACCTGTGTCTGCGCCAACAGGATCTACGTCCAGAAGGGTATCTACGACTCCTTCGTTGAGCGATTCACCGCCAAGGTTAAGGATTTCAAGGTCGGTAACGGCTTTGGCGACGGTATCACTCACGGTCCCGTCATTCACGCCCGTGCTCTGTCCAAGGTTGCACAGCATGTCTCCGACGCCACAGAGAAGGGCGCAAAGGTTACCGTAGGAGGACAGCGTATGCCCGATCTAGGCGACAATTTCTTCCAGCCGACCGTCCTGCGTGACGTCACCCCCGACATGGCCATCGCCAGCGAAGAGACCTTCGGCCCTGTCGCAGGCCTGTTCCCCTTCGGCACCGAGGAGGAGGTTGTGAAGATGGCGAACAACACGGAGGTCGGTCTGGCGGGATACTTCTTCTCCAAGGATATCGAGAGAGTGTACCGTGTCGCTGAGGCGTTGGAGGTCGGCATGGTCGGTGTGAACACCGGGATCCTGTCTGACCCGGCCACCCCCTTCGGAGGTGTCAAGGAGAGCGGTTTCGGACGTGAGGGATCCAAGTACGGAATTGGGGAGTACCAGGTCATGAAGATGGTCACGATGGGAGGCATGGGTAAGCCTCTTCAGAGCTGAAAGGCAGCCCAAAAGGCTTTTTTTTTCAAGAGGGAATGTGCATCTGCCTCTCATAGAGTGCGACAAGCAAACAAAAAATTGATTTGGACAATCGTGGGGGGATGGATGTACGATACGCTGACGAACCATATTTGGAAAGGTTTCACGATAAGCCATGTTACGAATATGACGAGCTTTCGCTTGGAATCATGTATGGTGTGAACAAGATTAAAGTGACTGTATTGCTTTCGTGCTCGCTTAGCTGCTGACAATAAAAGAGCGTTCGAAATCTCTCGTCTTCTCAGGGGTCGTATCCCTATAATTCGATACTCGATGCTAAGCCCCCAAAGAAATCGTCCCACTCATATGACGCCTGGTATACAACAGAAGGAAGTCGCTCATGTTTAGAAAAAGAAAAAAAGAACCAAATTCAGCATTTAAACCGACTCTGGCATATTATGGCCTTGTCACCCTCCTTTTCCTTCCGGTTGACATCGCTATGCGTATTGTTGTCGCAAGGGCAAGTCTGACCTGTTGAGCGTGTGGAAGGCTGTGGTACGTGGGGTGAATGGCGAGTCCACTGCTGCGAAACCAGGCGTGTGAAGGCTCCGCATCTCGACGATCCTGGGCTTCAAGGGCGCAGCGTAAGAGTCGCTCCCGGAGACATCCTGCAGCGAATCCCTATCGTCATCATCCGGGTCCTCCTGCATGTCATTCAACGAACTTGGCCACATGGCCCATATGGTGAAGCCGACACTGATCACGTAGAGGGCGAGCATGTAAGTGGTGATGGCGAGGCTGCCCTGGGCGATCTGGCAGTTCTTGAACTTGCCATAGGGTTTGGCCATGTCGCACCCGAAGCGGAAGTACCAGGCCGCATAGGCTGGGTAGCGCTTGTCTGCATAGTCGGGACCGATTTGACCGTAGGTGCTGACGGTGTACAGAGCAACGAGGGAGAGTTGAATAAAGAGCGCGAAGATGGGGTACCAGATATGCATGATGAAGCAGATCAAGCGGGCGAGGAGGAAGAACAGGGAGATGATGGATATGGCGACATTGAAATTTGTGAGGCTACAGAATAGTTCAGCTTCTTCGTCCGTGTGTCGCGAGTCCCTTCATTCACGAGGGACGCGCATGTCAGGGAAAGGAAACTTACACGTTTGACCAGATCAAAGGGATTTCTGGCTGTGGTTTGAAGTTCGCGTATGCATAAAGAACCATGTTCGGATTGGAGTTCAGCTTGTTATCGAAGCCAATCCTCCACATATCTGTGCGGTACAGATCAGGCTGCGCGATACCGAATATGACCAACGCAGGAACCAAGCCCAGGAGCTCAAAGCCCATGAGCCAGGCGACCGCCTTGCGAGCTTTGGCGGGCCAGCGTCGCTTGACGACCGTGTATGTGCCGGTAAGGCCTGAGATGCGAGTTTTGAGACCCATGGTGAGATGTGCTTATGTGAAGTTCAGGTGAGAGTGATGTGAAGAAAAGTCCTCAGATGAGCGTCGAGAGGAATCGATCCGGGAGGATGGATGATGACAAGATTCGATCGATAATGTTCTTGCCCCGATTCGATGCCGCCTATTCTTCTTCTTTGTCCCGGTGTGCTACTCCCAGTTGCGATGTGCCACTTCTGCGTGTCAAATAAATTATGTAAGAAAGTCCAGCTCTCTGGTCGAATTTCAGCGTGCGAGGTCGTGGAATGGAACAGTGTCATGAATCAGGCCCTCATTTTCGCACAGCGTGTACGTGGGAAGAACAGCAGCAAAGTGCAAAAGACTTTGTCCGTTGTTCAGTCAGAAAGACTTGTCAACCGGAAGAGATGAAGAAGAGTGAGGGGAAGAAATGCAGCGAGAGGCAAGGCCTGCCGCCTCATTGTTAAGGGTCACATCCCAGCACCGAGAGGCAAGCTAGGGTGTGTGTGTGTGCTCTGCTGAGTGATGGTCACGAATTCCCTGGTCGAGTTCCATCGTTGGATTGGGGGTGCTGACGAATGAGAGTGTACAAATGATGCCGCCGGCCCGGACTGACTGCAACCATGTGCCAGGATATGGGTGAGATGCCTGCAGGTCAAAGAGCACGGCTGTTGGTGATGGGGGGGGGTTTTTGGTGTGGCGATTGTGAGAGGATGGAGGAAGAAAGTGGGTGTGTGCGGGCGGGTGGATGCTGATGGCGGCGGGCGCTTAATGCTCACTACAGATCAGAGGCTGGGGACGGGTGCTGATTGGGTGGGCGGCGTGCTGCCTCTGATTGGGTGACAGGTATAGTGTCCACCATCAAGTGATTCCAGCCAATTACAGCGAATGAACAGCCGCCGGGTGTGCTTATACTACTACAAGTACGTGCGGAGTACAACCCTACGTTCTCCTCAGTGTGATGCCCAGCACCGAGGAACACACCAAAGGTGCTGCTTGTCGGCCAGGGATCTGACGGGATTCGGAATGGGATGATGGCACCCTGGTGTTTCTAAATATCCTCGCAAGTCTACTGGTTCTCCAGTTCCAGACGTTCCAAGAGGTGATTAAACCTACATATACTCCTACTCCGTACAGTACTGGTGACATCTGCCGCCTTGATGGAGCCGCCATGTGCTGTGACAGATTGAAGAAGCTTTAGCCCCCCTGGTTAATCCACTGATGCCCGGCGCTAGCATCGACACCAGAACAGTGAACTCCACCTGAAGGTAGAGTACAGTGCAGTACAGTATGACGACTGTACCACAGGTAGTCTAGCAAGCTCCTCCAGCCGAGCATACTACATTGCTACCAAGAATTGGTTTCTGCCTCGTTCTTGTTCTTGAATCGGTTTCAACATTAGTTGCGTTGGTACTGCTTCGCCTGATTCATGCGCCCCGAACCCGACGATCAATTACCGTGTAAATATGCAAGATCCACGACAAAGACGGACGGCCACCTGCTTGGCGAATGCACACCGAGATCGCATGCTCTATAAGATGGCGTGCATCAACAATTTGAAAGTACACGCATGGCTTTGGTAAATTTGTGACCAAACATCTATAAGAACCGAAATAGAGGCATCAAGGGCCGTGGGTGTAGCACAAGATCCACTCTCATGAGGAGCCTCAAGCCATATACCTAGTAGACAAAGACATGCGATACGGGGTGTGTGACTACGGACTACACCAAGATGCATCAGACCTAAAGGACCCGATGCTGCATTCTAGCATGAAGACCAGGAGACAGTGCAGCCACATAACGACCATGATTGAGAAGTCCTTAAGAATGCTTCAGCCTGACCCATCTGCCCTGCGTAATGGAGTCTTACACTCTCGTAGACCCGTCCTCGGATGGCGTAGCTCAAGCATCAAAGGCTGCCTTGCGTCAGGCGGCCCCCTCCTCCAACATGCATGCGTTTTCAGCATGTTTGTATGAAATTGATACCCGGAGTTAATGCAGCTTCTTGAACCATGTGTATAGGCACGAGTCATCGTTTGCAACAACAGGGTTTTCGAGGGAACCCGCTCTGACTAGAATACAGTATTATTTCTTGAATTGAAATGCCTTTTTGGTCTATGGGACTCGAATTGCGCCCCGTTGACCCTGGACGTATGTTACCAATCATTGGTATAGTTCAAATAAGTTACGTATTCGTTCCCTCAAAATGTTTCGCCCTCTCGTCGCCACCACGTATGAAGTTTGAATGCGTCCCAAGAAACAGGCGGTCTCCCTCGCTTGACTGCTCATGTGTGCATCGGAACACGATCCCGCATCCCGCTGAGAGTTTCGAGTATCATTTTCTTGAACACTATTTTCACGAACAGTTCGCACGGTTCCCCATCAAGCCCTCTGAGTTTCGATAGCCAATTTCCTCAATAGCATCGGAGTCGAGTGACACGGTGGTCAAGCTTGGTGCCAACCTCCTGCCGATGTAGGACTCGGGCAATGCCACCAGAATTCCGAAGCCCTCCACTTCGGGAGCAGGATGGAGTGTTTGATGTTGAGCTGGGGTTTTCCATTACAGTCCAGATGATCGATGATCAAGGGGCGTGAACGTGTCGACCATAAGTGGCTTTCCTGGAGCGATGTAGAATATCCCTCGTGATCCGATGGTTTTGCTTGCAACACCAGAAGAGGCAGCAATCAAGGCTGGTATTTCCGCAGTGTTCAGAATCGACCATGTCATCGTTGTTCGTCTCATGTGGTTATCAAAATGGCGCGAGAAATCTTCGCGCCGCCACTAGGTGAGTGAGTCTGTTTATGATGAGACCGAATATAAACCGAATCGACTGCCATGAGATTTGGTTTATCGACACCAACAATGGAATCGAACAGTGTGATGATGATCCCCCACGCGCCTGGGAAAGGATTTGCGAAGCGATAGGACTTGTTGTAATAGTACAGCTACTGCAGGGCGTTAGGGCGTGCGAGAATAGCGAGATGATGATACAGGCGACCCGGAGCAGGGACACCGTTGGAAGCCTTTCTGTACCGGTCTCGAAACAACTCAATCCAGGTATCCCGGTCTTCAATCGCCATTCGAAAGTGTTCCAGATCCCAAAACAACTCAATCCAGGTATCCTCGAAAGTAGGCACCGTATCATATAGCAAAGCCATCATGGAATAGGCTAGATAGATAAACGCAAGCATGTTCGTGTAGCCATGGGAGGTTATTAGCTCGTGTCGAAGGAGTTCCAAGAAGGAATGAATACCATGACGCCACATGCGAGCCGGCATGGAATACTTGACCGCTAATCGTCGCAGAGTAGTAGAGCTTCACAGGTGCTGTAATGCTAGAAAAGAATCATGATGCTATTGAAGAAAAGTCCCGTGGGGGCTTCTATCGCTGTTTTTCTTCCCAGGACTGAAGGCTCCCGTAACCACTCGCCTGTTGTTCTGTGTGGAAGTAGCAGCAAGACTGTCGGAGTAAATAATCGTAGCATTGCCCATCAGATTTGCTGTACTGGATCAATCTGGTGATCATAAGCGCTTGGATTAAAGCAAAAGTGAAAACCAGGGCTACAGCCAACGGCAAACCTTCAGGCACAGTAACGACGAAAATTGTGACCAGAATCATCGTGACCCGAAACATCGTGGCCACAATAATGCTGACCAGAATCATCGTGACCAGTTCCACACTGATCTTGGGAAGCCGCTGGCCGTTCATTGCCGAAGACTCATCGCACTTGACATTGAAGCCCTCAACGAACGCCTCGTCCTGTGGCAGTCGCCGTTTCGATTCCATCCCGATGATTGGAAACGGCCAATCATCTCTGGGGGGCTCCTCCGGGTTTTCCGTCGTAAATACAAGGATGTTGAGCAAATGATACATCCCAGGGAAACTGTGATAGAAGTAAACCATCGCAGGTGTATATCGTGATATGTGCCGCAGAAAGACCAGAATCGTTTGATGAAATGTCGAAAGTGTGAAAATAACCCAGATAATTGAAACGGCGGGTACATGTCCATTATTTAGTGTGAAAAGCCTCGGAATTCGGTTTCTGAGATGCCACAGTTCGTATGAGCACTCTGGTGAAGTCCGTTCATTTCCGTGCATCCGCTTGATGTCCAGCTCATTGTGTTTGTTCTGCGTCTGGAGGAAATCTGGACCATCCTGACGGATTTTGTAATCATCTATGAACTTTCTTAGCTGGTTTATCAGGGTCAGAAATATATTTAAGCAAGACGTACCGGGCAGCTCAATCTGCTCAATCTGCTCAATCTGCTCAATCTGCTCGTGAAGCTCGTGAAGCTCGTGAAGCTCGTGAAGCTCGTGAAGCGGTTTCATCGCCAATCCTCGATTGTTGGCTCTACACCGTAGCCACTGCGTGGATTTCGGGTCCATTAGTGTATGACTCCAGATCTCGTGGCGGCAGAACTTCAGACGATGCGCCGCTGAGATGGGGATATATCGGGTCGTAGACAGCAAGTAAAACAAGGCCGACTGTAATCCAGAAAGGCGTAAGGAGACCAGCGTATGAAATGTCAAGCTGAAGGGCAAGAGAAATGAGAAGCCAGAAAATGGAGGGAAGGATGACAGATATCAGTGACCAAGGGAGCCTCCTACATCAAGGTTAGAAATACAATTACTCCCCGCCGGCGATGGTTCGACACTGAACGCAACGATGTGTGCAGCAGTCGGGATACAACTCACTTTACAAGGTAGTCTTCTGACACGAGGAAGAGAGCAATGCTAACGACGGACCACGCGGCTAGGCCGCTGTGAACATGGTCACAGATCAGTCGATGCTTTTCAGATTCTACAGTACAAGTTGGAAGCTTACCAGGTCGTGCCGGCGGAAACCCACGCGGTAGTCCCCCTCTGTGTTGCGAGAACGGTTAGAGAAAGTGCGATGATAGCCTGGGTTTTGAAGAGAATAGTTCGGATTGTAGAGCGCATCCCAAACCAGATGAAGCAGAGCTGTAGAAGCCCAGAATGGAGGTTAAGATGGGATAACCTTGAGGCTGGAGGAGCGATGGCTCTGGGGAAGAAGATGACGATGGGCCAAAGGTGGTGATATTTCGGGAGGCGGGCCACACCTTTTGTATGGCTGGCTGGAACAGTTTCCGTAACTAGGTATCTCAGTGTTAGGTCTTCTTTTCCGAAATCTGCAACTCTAACGATCCACTGTTTGAAACTGCTCCATTAGGGGGGAACCTGGGTCAAGAGCTTGTTACTGTTACTGTTAGCACTCTGTGTGGTCTTGGGCGCACCCCCTGGAGGTTATGTTATTCTTTTGAATCCATGTTAGTCCACTTAAGGTGGTCCGCGCACCAGTCGATCTGTCGGGCTCTCTTCTGAGTAAGTTAGTTACTGTTAGTACTCCGTAGATGAAGGTCAGCTTGCAGTTTGTTTGTCATCTCGGAGGGGTGTCTATATCACTCGGTATAAGCGTCAGTCAGCCAGCCCTTGGGCGATGCCGGTATGAATGGCAACACGTACTCATCGACATTGACGTTTTTTAGCCGTTTGAAGAACACGTAGTTCGCCTCAACTGTAAGCCTGAATTCAGGTCAATCGAGTCCGGATCTTTCGGGGGGGGGGTGGGGGGAGGGCAGAATTGCACTTTCTGCAGCCACTATCGTGTTGGCGACGTCCTCACACGAGCCCATTCGCCATTGACCATGGTCATTCTGGCCCTAGTCAATCAAGCCACAGACGTGTCCTCGATTCATTGGATATGATAAACCCCTCATCACAATGTTGCAAGACAGATGCGTATTGGTGGCCTCCTTGTCCCTGTGTGAAGAAGGATACCGGCATGGGTCACCGGGGGCTGAGAATGATCCCGGGGATAGGGTCGGGGCCTAGGGATCTGAAGTCAGCAACTTGCTGCTCCAAGGGCACCCGCAACGCCAGAAGTATGGCTGTTCTCTCATATACACCACAGCAGCTGTAGGATGAGACTTGATCGAGTCACTTCCACACCTCCTGCAATTGGTGTCAACTTCGATACACTTGCTCTCAACCATCGCCACTCATCGGGGCACCTATTCTCAACCACAGCACCGCCTCAAGGAATACAGGTGGACTCTAAGGGATTTTGCTTTCGGCCAACCGATCGTATCTCTGGTTGCTTGATCAGAGCTTGGGACGTTCACATGGGCGGCGAGGCGGCATTGGCTCAATGTCCAGACGACAAGCGGCAACGATGCGATGGTATAGAGAGTCAAATGATGGTGGACTCAGAATCATGTCGAGAATGCAGACAGAGCATAACTTCATACCGTGACCGAGGCTTCCGGAGATCGTGGTTGTCTCTTTTCGGCATCCTGCTGATCATGACGGCCCGATCAAGTAGAGGCTGTGGCTTAATTGACGGGATCACCAGGGTGAGTACCTTGCTTTCAAGATTAAAGTCTTTCCGACGTCGCAAACTAAGGCTGGATGTTCCAGATATTATCTCTCCATGCGCGCGAGACTCAAGGGATAACATGCGAAGGGCACCTCAGTACCAACTCGCCCCTTGATGCGGGCGTGTTAGCAATGATGGAAGCCATATACTGGCTGCAGATTCTGGACACCGAGGAGGGAATCTGTGGAAAGAAAGAGCTTCAGCAAGCCTTACCATTGTCGATTGGCACTACACTTGGATGCATCCTGCTGGGCCAACCTGCCGCTGATGCGGTTCTACTAAGTCTGCCGCTGGCAATGAACTTCTTCTTAATGATACACCGAGCCCATGTACAGTGGCATCTGAAGCGGACCTCGATTTCTAGCAGCAGGATCTTTGATGCTCCTTGAAAGGGTGCACCTCAACGGCCGACGATATTTACGAAGGATTGGCGAAAGACCTCAGGGACTTGCGGGATCAAGAAGACGCGGTTCCTCGTAGGCATGGCGACGGTGGCTATATCTGGAGTCGCAAAGAAGATCGGAGAGCCAAGTCTGCATGCAGACTACGCATACAATTAACAAGGGAACGGACGGCCTTTACTGGCGGTGACAGGCCTTGTAGCATCTTGCAAAGAGGTTGAGCGACATTAGGAGGAAGTTGTCCAATATGTAGAAGCTAATATGATGAAGCCTACCTTCCAAAAGTGCCTTGTAAAGCCATTGGCGAACATTCCCTACGTTAAGCAGACAATGATCCTGGTGCAAGCACTCCGCCTCATGTTGTCATTTTGAATTTTATATATTTGGCACTTCTTTTCAGAAAAGCCGTATGTCTCGTTGAATTCGTACCACTTTCGACTTATTTCGCAGGAATCTTAAAGAATACCATCGGCGACTTCCCATCAGTATATGGAGTATCAAGGATGTAGTATCCCTTGCGTTCAAGCTGGACAACAGCACCCTTCTCTAGAGTCTTCGTGTTCAGATCCGCCAGAGCCTCGGTGATGGTCTGTGTAACAGGGGTCAAACACTGCTCTAGGACATCATCAGGCTCCAGCTTGTCCTTGGTGATTAGGTGGTCGAAGTCCATAAGCTGTACAGCATTCATGTTGTCCTCAGACTCAGCCAACCAAGTAAATTTCCTGGTGTTCTTGAAATCCTTAGAGTCAGGCTGAAACTCCAGTGCAACACGCTTAACGACATCCCCATCGCGGGTGATGCCACGCACAATAGCGTTGCCCCAGTTCATGAGCGTAATCATCTCACCCTCCTTGAGCTCGCGAGCATCAACCTGCTCAAGGATCACGGTCTTGCCAGTACGGACCTTCCTGGTTCCCAGATCCAGGTTTTTGACATACTTGGGCACGTCAAGCTCTTGGGGGATAGGGCTCGAGCCATCAGGGTTAGTGACATCACAATACGCAACATTGCGGGACTCGATGGCAGTGTAACGTGCAGACACCGGATCAATGTGTTTCTTGTTGGTGGCCCAGAAAGTGCCCCATTCGAGGTTGACGACATTCCGGCTGGGACCCTGCGCCAAGATGAACTCGCGCAGAGCAGGGACATTCATGCCACGACGGACAATGCCACGGACAGTCGGCATACGGGGATCGTCCCAGCCCCAGACCTTGCCGTCCGCAACGATACGGGTCAGCTTGCGCTTCGACAGAACCGTGCGCACGAAGTTCAGACGGCTGAAGTCCCAAATAGGGACCTCACGAAGGCGAAGAGCCTTTTGCATCCACTCATACTGTACATTGCGATCGCGGTACTCGTTGGTACGAAGCGCAAGAGTGACACCCTCAATTGCGTCCAGAATAGGAGCACAGAAGTCGTAGGTGGGGTAGATTTTCCACTCTGTTCCTGTACGATGGTGGTGTGTGAGGTTGCAACGATAAATGACAGGATCGCGAAGTGTACCGTTGGGGCTGTCGTAGGCGATACGAGCACGGAGGCACCAACGCTGCCCCTCCTCAGATCCTGTGCGCATCTCCGCGAAGCGCTCAAGGGTCTCCTCAATGCCCATGTCGCGGCGCTTGGAAGGAAGTCTGTTCTTCCTGCTCTCATCGCCCTTGCCGAGCGCAGAGTCATCGGCGAATGCCTTGCCATCCTTGATCAATTGAATAGCCAAGTCGTACATCTGCTGGAAGTAGTCGCTTGAGTATGACACCTTGTCGGGCTTGATACCCATGAGCGCCAGGTCTTCGAAAATAGCATCCTGGAAATCCATCGACTCATTGGAAGGATTGGTATCATCGAATCGGCATATCAAGGTACCACCCGGATTCTTGCGAGCAAAATACTCATTCAAGAGAGCAGCCTTTGCATGGCCAATATGCAAGTATCCTGAGGGTTCAGGTGGGAATCGAGTGGTCATCGGTCCGTCAACATCGGGCAGATCGACTACTTCGAAAGAAGCACCAGCCGCTGAAGCGGCAGCCTTCGCTTTGGCACGTTCGATAGAATCGGCGGAGGTCAAATCTGTAATGACAGTGGCGATCCAAGGGCTCGAGGCCTCAATAAATTGATACCAACGCCAGACATTGTTGTACAGTTTCTTGACCAAGGATAGGGCCACGTGGTTACCGCGAATCGTAGCCCAGACGGTGATGTCAGCAATGGAGATGCTGTGGCGGCTCGCGAGAAAGGTGCGCAGAGTGAGAGAGCCCTCAAGCTTGAGAAGTGCGGCTTGTAGCTCCTGAGCATTCTTGCCAGCAAGTGTCTTGCTGAAGCTCACCCATTCTTCGATCTATAAAGAGGAGATTTCCTGTCAGAAAGTGAATGAATCAACTTCTAATGCGTAACGTACTGAGCTGGTCTCATTGGACGTCTTGGAGGATGAGATCAAGTTGTGAATGATGTCGTTGTCGCTAAGAGGACTTCCCTGGGAAGGGCTGAGCCGAACCGAGCTCTTGTCGTCAAGCGCAGGGGCTTGGCGGTAGGTCTTTGACAATGGCAGCCAGCTGGAGGGAAGGGAGCCATTCTGCTCTGCGTAGCTCACTGAGAGCAGAGCAGGTAGAGATGTCGCCAATGGGGCCTTGGTAGCTGCCTCAAGTGAAGCCATCTTGATGGTACCTATTGAAGTTCAATGCGAAATTCTCAAAATGTGTGTCATAGGGAACCCCGCCATGAAGGTTGAAGGTTTTGGAGGGGCAGAACTTTGAGGGTGGCTCTTTTCTCCGACGATTTACCGACAGAATATGCAAATTCGGCCTTCAACACACCAGGTTAAGCTACCTGTGCAAGGCGAACATCATCAGCTTCAACTGCAGTTGTTGAGATGTATGCATGATCGAGCAAAAGTTTGTTCAGGATTGACTTGATAGGAAAAGTTGGTATGGCCCATCCTGGCGTCCAAGTGACGAGTACCATCGTGAATAGCAACCAACACCATTAAAAACCCGTTATCTGTGCCACACAGAATGAAAATGAGCCAAGTATCATGTTAGCATCGAGTTACTCTGAGTCGTCTATTTATCATCGCTCCATTCATCCTTAGAGAATGTGATTGGTGATACACTTCATGCCGTCGCATCTCGCAGCACAACCTGGAACAGGAATCCTCTGCCAGCTTGCACGTTTCCAGAACCAAGGCGTCTTGGAATGGCTCTTTTTTTCGATTGAGAAAGAATAATGAGCGGGAGCGTAAAGTCAGCAGGTTAAGAGGATCAGTGATACACACATCACCGAGAGTCGTGATCAAGGAACAGGATGCGAATTGAGAACCTAGGCTGCGAATGAGTGACTAAAAACACTAAGTTTCTGGTTCCGTCGTACCTGTGTCGTATAGAATAATCAATAGATGATCAGCGAAGTGTACCCAAGCAGGCTTCACCCATCCCTTGAATTGGAGCAAATTGAGTTTGAGGTCTTTTCACATGGTCTTGGCAGATACAGCGCCACAAACCACGTATAACCATTAAACCACAACAGTCTAGTTCTTAGAGCAACAACCCCTCTGGTCATGTAAATACTTCGATTATTCGTCCATATCGCTTAAAGGCTGATCTCGGCACATGGAACACCTTTGATGAAGTCTCACAGTGAATGTATCAGATCTCTTGGCGCCCGAAGAACCCTTTGGACGAGCGTGTGGTCTGAGTAAGTGGCGTCGCTGTGCGTAGCTAAATTAGTGCCCTGATTGAACAGGCTATTTCGGATCTCGTCGGCTGATTAAGGCAGGAAGAGCTGGAACTGCTCTGAGAAGCCGCAGAGGTAGAGCAGGTAGTTATTCCCGAAAGCCCATTGAGGACTGCAGCCCAACGCTGCTGAGGGCAGCACTTTGCCCCAGTGATTTGAGAATTCCGCCCACGCCACGTACGGGGTAATATGCAACCCAATCGTTCCATGCAGAGCCTCAAGAGCAAGCAACACCAGCGCAATTTGGGTAACCACAAGAGGTCCGGAGTGTCCATACGGCAGTGTTGCAGCCTTAAACATTGGGTTACGCACATTCTTGAGCATTCGAAGCGGTAGGTGGCTACTCCGTAGGCGTGAATACATTTGATTATGACTTGCTGGATGTCATTTCGTTCAAAATTCAAAGCGCTTCAGAAACAAATAAGCATCAAAACAGGGATGCGGCGAGAGAGCGGGTCAAGGTGATATGGTACATGTCTCGGCGCCGTCGACGATCAATCTTGCACACAGGTCTCGACCGGTCTATTTGTTGAATCCCTGACCCTGAGATCAACAGCCTGAGCTTACACCGCCAGGCAATCTTTCAGGCAATCTTGCCTCAAGGTGAAGACCTGTCCTGGCTGTATGAGCAATACCTCTTTGTGGATTCTTTCGCATAAGGGTTCTGTTCACGTTGCAGCGGTGGAAACACAGCCATGCTACGGAGAGAAGGGAAAAGTTTTGGCATTCGGGTTGGTCGAGATCGTAACTCGTGTGTCTGAAGTTGAGGGTTCTCAGGATGGTGATGCCTGGTTACGGCAAACGCGTGGGAAATTGAGTTGAGATGCGTCACCTGTGTATTTGGTTAAGTTTCGCATCCACACACATGCTCGCCAAAGATCTGCGATGCCTGCAAATAATGGATTAACCAAGGCCCTCCCGGACAGACGATAGGCCCTAAGCGTGAGGGGATGATGACTGTTGGCGGTCGCGCCTTCAATAGGCCCCTCGCAGTTGAAACTCCGGGCTCACGTGAAGGAGAGCAACCAAGGGAAAGGACTCCGCCATATTGTTGTCCGACACTCTCCCAGCTCAAAGCCTGGGTCACCTGATTGTACTTTCTTCTCTCCTATTCTGCTTTCACATGTCTACCTCGTACCGGTGTCAACGATATCTATGACATCGTATTCTCGTGCCTTTCGCATATAACGACACAAATCCGCTGACGCCATTTTCCCACAAGCCCCTTAGCCTGAGCCGGACCAAACCCCGCAAGTCTGCGAAATCCTTCGGATCCTCCACAACGATCTTCACAGACCCCTGAAGTCAGTTTAAAGTGATTGGGCCTTGCTTTCCATGAATAGGATTCTAAACTACACCGCTGTCCTGATACTTTCCTAGCCAGGAAAGCGAGTATCATTCCCTTGAACTGTGTGATCAGTGTATCAACCCACACGCTCCTCCTATACACTGCTACATACCAGGCGTTACAAAGGTGTATGCTGTCTGTCGCCACATGCTGGCACCCGTGAAACAGCACCGCAGGACACTCCAGCAGACTTTACTAATCTTCTCTGCATATGCTTTTGGCTTCCCTTCACCTTTTCAGACCAGACACTACCTACTCCGTACAGGCTACCAGTTAGCGGAGACTGATCCACCTCGAACTCAAATTTTCACCCAAGCTCGATCGAGTCTCGCCTTCACCAAATCTCGGCCGCAATCGACGATCCATCGCTCAATTGTTGCTACGGCTCCGATCTCTCCAACAGTCCCAGCGCCCACCCACGCTGTTCTGCGTGTTGTTCCGCCTTACGCCACCCACTTCGGCGCGACGAGCAAGCTTCTGTCAACCCCTGGTACTGTTTTCATACCTCGTCGACCCAACTGGGATACAGCTAACCCAGGTATAGCCTGCTGGGGCCGTCTCCAAATTCCCCAACCCAACCCAGCCCACATTTTCTTCCGATTAAGCGCTTGAGCTCGACATGCGCTTGAACATACTCGTGTCCACGCATTTCTCGATCATCTCGATTCTCGCGATCGCTCTGCCCTCTGCCCTGGTCAACTGTACCTTCAAAACGGAGCCATAGATTGCCAACCCGCCTCCACAACAATTCCAGACAGCCAAAAGACCGCCACAAGACAAGGATCGCGCTGGGAGCTACACTGTTGAAGCGACGGACAACTGTGAGAACCCGACAACAGTCAAGCAGCGCTTGCCTTAGCTTTGTGGGCAATTCTGTTTCCCTTCCTGCTCATACTTGCCCACACACTCAGTGTACCGCTGACACTCGCGGTGGCCCACCCCCCCTGCCTGCACTCTTGA
This sequence comes from Sarocladium brachiariae, assembly GCA_008271525.1. Lineage (NCBI taxonomy): Eukaryota > Fungi > Ascomycota > Sordariomycetes > Hypocreales > Sarocladiaceae > Sarocladium > Sarocladium brachiariae. The sequence continues at coordinate 619,572 of RQPE01000009.1, read as the reverse complement.
GCAAAGTCTTTCTTGTCCTCTTTTTTCGCCCTGTTCGCTCATAAGCCTGCTGGCGCCTTTAGTTGCCTACCAGAACCGTCTTCATGCAGCGACGGCAACCAGGAGAAGATGACCTCCAAGGCTTGCCACATGCTACCCCCTCTGCGTCTCGACGAGGCCCAAAGAACTTAGGTGAACCTGGCTCCCTTGAGGACATCTCTCCAGTATCCCGCAAAGCTACCAAGGTCCCTGCGCGCAGCCACACATCAAACGCAAAGACAGCATGGCCATCATCCTCCAATCTTGTTTCCCATAAACAACTGAACCAGACAGGACACAGGTCATCGCAAACTATCGCTACTTCGAATCCTCCTCCGTCCTTTTCCCCCAGCGTCTCAGCTCCAGCGCTGGGTGCTTCCCATAGTCAAGCTGATCCTGCGCGCACAAAGTCAGGAAAACGCTCGTCATCAAGACAGGCGAAGGGTGACGGCCGAGGCAACCCGTCCACCAACATGATGAGCACTGCAGCTCCAGCCAAAAAGCCTCGAACAGGATCGTCACCTACACGTCAACTCGATATCCCAGCAGCTGCTTCTGCACCATTGTCAGCGTCCTCAATCGGTCGCGCTCAACAGCGCGAGGGGCTACCGACGTCTCCCCTCTTCTTCTCACACAAGAGTACGCCCCGCCATACCAATAGGCCTGCGGCCTTTCCGCCTACGGAGACAACAGCAAGCATGCTCTCGCGAATCCGAGAAGACTCAAGTGGAGGAGTAACGACTCTGAAGCTCCCCCGCGCCAGCATCTCTACCACAGCACTTTCGGGAAGCACTCCGGGCAGTTGGAGCTCGTCAATGGAAATTTCGCTCCCCTCCCTAAGCACTGACTGCAAGACATGGCCGGCAGAGCTTCAGTTCATTAACAATGTCGGCGTTCTCGAGATACTCGAACAAGATGACCGTCCAACCTTTCTCGTCGATCTCAACAACACTGCAAATGCTAGTAGGCCGGGCTTCCACATCCATTACATGAACCCTGCTCTGAGACGATCGCGACCTCTTTTGAACGACCTCCTCGTACTGGACCAGTCCGACCTCGAAGCTGCGGAGGCATACTCGCAGTTCAAGGCGTGGCTTCTGAGCCCCGTCAAGACACATGATGGCTCTGATCTCCCGCAGACCCCTTTTTCATATGCAAACGCGACCTGGTCCAGCTCAACCCTCCGACGACGGTTCAAGTTTGTAAGAGCTGATGCAAGCTATCTTGAGTTCAGGACCGAGTCTCCCCTTCCTATTACTGATGAAGCGATTATTCCTGCGTCGAACAGTCGCCCTGCTACCCCATTATTGCCAGTCACGCCAGACGCCGATACTATGGAGGCCCCCGATTACTTTGGTGGAACCTCTGGAAAAGCTTCGCAGGATTCAGATACTGTAGATCCACTTGACTTGGCCCCGATGGACACCGACATAGATCGCCGACATCCAGATGATTTCACGAACCAGGTCCTCCAATCTCAGCCGGCGCGGTCGTCATTCGACTGGACACGGATTGAGCTGAATGACACATTGCCAGAACACATCAGATTTGCTCGAAGCGTTGATTGGGGCGCAACATCGCTAGGGCCCATTGAAGATTGGCCGCATGATCTTAGAGCCATGGCGAACCTCGTGATGGGCAGCCCGCACCCTGCAGCCATGTATTGGGGTCCAGATCATATAGCCATATACAACAGCGCATACATAGCGCTGGCTGGCAAGAAGCATCCCAGCATGATGGGTAGCAGTTATTGTGTTGCCTGGGCCGAGATATGGGACGAGATTAAACCTATCTTCCAAAGCGCTTGGGAGGGTGGGCAAGCAACCATGAAGTCTGAAAATCAACTCGTGATAAACAGACATGGCTTCTTGGAAGAGGCATTCTTCAGTTGGTCGATTATCCCACTCGTAGGCCATGACGGCGAGGTTGTGGGCTTGTTTAACCCTGCATTCGAAGATACACGCCGCTTGGTGACAGAGAGGAGGATGCTGACGTTGCGCGAAATTGGCGATCGAACCGCTGCAGCCACTTGCATCAGCGACTTTTGGCCTCAAGTTCAGAGAGGCATGGAGTACAATGACCTTGACATTCCATTTGGCCTGATCTATGCTGTCAAGGATGATTTGGAGTCGGATATGTCATCTCTTCATTCAGGAAGCCTCGGTCATGCACCCCAGCTGGTCCTAGAAGGAGCAATCGGTGTTCCTGAAGGTCATCCTATTGCTGTGCAGTCGATGGATCTTCGGACTTCTGATGAGGCATTGGCCCCCTACATGCGACAATCCATGACCATGGGGGGGTTACCAGTCGTTCTCTCTGAGGAAGACGGAACACTTCCTCAGCATCTATTGGAAGGGATAGAGTGGAGAGGCTTTGGTGATCCCTGCAAAGTGATTGTGCTTTTCCCTGTCATCCCTACGACTGGGAGCGAAGCCGTAGTTGGCTTCATTGTGATGGGCGCCAATCCTCGACGGCCATATGACGATGACTATAAGCTCTTCGTTAATCTCCTCGGACGCCAGCTTGCAACATCAATGGCTTCTGTTGTTCTTTTCGAGGAGGAGATCAAAAGAGGCCAGAAGGCTGCCAGGCTTGCTGCGCTGGATCGCCAGGAGCTTTCGACACAGCTTCAGCTGAGGACCGAGGAAGCAGTACAAAGCGAGTATCGATTCACTCGCATGGCTGAGTTCGCACCAGTCGGTATGTTCATTGCCGATTGCAAAGGCCATATTAGTTACTGCAACGACATGTTCTGGCAAATTTCGAGGCACTCGCGCGCAGAAGGCACTGAGGACCTTTGGATGAACTCCGTGCAGCCCGATGACCGTGAGCGCCTCGAAGCGGCATGGCGAAAACTGATCGATCAGAAGACTTCTATCAGTGTCGAGTTCAGATTCAAGTGCAGCCAACAAGACGGCGACCATGTTATCGAGACATGGGTTTTGATGAGCGCGTTTCCCGAAAGACACCCGGACGGCGCACTAAAGTCTATTTTCGGCACAATGACTAACATTTCGAGCCAGAAATGGGCTGAAAAGGTGCAAAGTGAACGTCGCGAGGAGGCTGTAGAGATGAAGCGACAGCAAGAAAACTTCATCGATATCACCAGTCACGAGATGCGGAACCCCCTGTCTGCTATCTTGCAGTGTGTTGATCAAATCACAAACAGCATTACTACCTTCTCACATTACGCCGCCAAAGATGAGGTTGAGCGGCTGCTCGAGAGCTGCCTCGACGCAGCCAACACGATCAACCTGTGCGCGTCTCACCAAAAGCGCATCGTCGATGATATCTTGACACTCTCGAAGCTTGACTCGAACCTCCTCGCTGTTACTCCGGTCGATGACCAGCCAGTCAGAGTTGTTCAAAGGGCTCTGAAGATGTTCGAACCGGAGCTCATTGCCCGCGACATAGAGTTCGAATTCAACGTCGACAGCTCCTTCAAGGACAAGGGCTGGAAGTGGGCAAAGCTTGATCCGTCGAGATTGCGCCAGGTCCTTATCAACTTGATCACCAATGCGATCAAGTTCACTCAGGGGCGCGAGAAGAGGCTAATTCTTGTTAATCTTGGCGCTTCCACGAACCTGGCGGAGCTGAAGGAAGAAGGAGTCAACTACTTCGAAAGGAACGACAATCAGAGAAACGCCGCCATGGATATTGACAATGAAGAATGGGGCACTGGTGAGGTGTTCTATATCCATTGTAGCGTCTCGGACACCGGCCCCGGTCTCAATGCTGAGGAGCTCAAGCTTCTATTCCAGCGCTTCCAACAGGCATCCCCTCGTACTCACGCGCAATATGGAGGATCGGGTCTGGGTCTCTTCATCTCGCGCATCTTGACGGAGATGCAAGGTGGCCAGATTGGAGTCAGCTCACAGCGTGGGCTTGGGAGCAAGTTCAATTTCTACATCCAGTGCCGTCGTTGCATCAACCCACCATGTGAATATGAGCACATTTCGCCGTTCCGGATCGCCCGCAAGATGCAATCCCCTGAGAACCTTGGAGGAAGTCAACCGCCCGGGGTATCTCTGTCGCCAGCACAGAGCACGCAAGAGGCTGAGGCTGGCCCGCTGTACGACGTGCTCATTGTCGAAGACAACATCGTCAACCAGAAAGTGCTTCAGCGTCAACTACGCAACTGCGGGAACAACACGTTTGTTGCCAATCACGGCAAAGAAGCACTACAGACATTGGAGAAGTCTCGTTTCTGGTTGGGCAAGGAAGCCGAAGGTGTTGATATTTCAGTCATCCTTATGGACTTGGAAATGCCTGTCATGGATGGTATGACTTGTGCTCGCAGAATCCGTGAGCTTGAGCGCGAAGGAACAATCAACGCACATATCCCCATTATTGCTGTTACAGCGTATGCCCGGCCAGAGCAGATTGAAAACGCAAAGGCCGCCGGTATTGTAAGTCCATGCCCATCACGTATTCATGATTATACCAGCAATGAGATTCACATACTAATGTAGACGATAGGACGACGTGATCTCCAAACCCTTTCGGATCCCAGAGTTGCTTCCAAAGATTGAAGAGCTCGTGGGCAAATACAAGACTCTTAGTGTGTCATCCTAGTTGCCTACTTCTTCTGAGAAATCATGATAAAAAGGGGCGTGGTGGCCATTTTTACGGTCGAGATAATCATTGACAGCGATTTCGTTCTGCTTGGACACATCTGGAAGACGATGCATCCCACGGTCATATTGTTTGTTCTGTTTCGTTTGAGGAGACACATGCACGTACACGCATATACTTGATATGACGACATATATGAGGCGTCAGGAGTCTGCGCAACATACGTTTTACACCCTATCTATTTCACTATCCATTACTCGATTCCCCCCCCCCCATCCTTTTACACACTACTTCGGGTTTTGGAATGGGCTTGGGAAGGAAAGTCTGATGAAAGAGAGTTATGGCATGGCGAAGGAGGCAAAGATAATACTCTCCCACGGAGATGTTCTCGCATGATCGGCGAAAAGACTTTGGGATATTTTGGTGTTGTCTTTGGGAATATATGATATAAAAGACTTGCAACAGCGGTTTGGGGACGTGGGGGGCGTTTTGCTCTTGGTGGGTTCGTTTATATACTTGCATCGTCATGGCGTGTGGCGAAAGAATTGATGGACCGTGAATTCGACTTGTCGACCCTTCAAGCAAGATCTCATTTCATTCGCTCGTGAATGATAATGAGTATGAGTTGATAAGGATGATGGCAAAGACAGACCAGAAAGTCCAGGTGGCAGACGATGGTCGACTAACCCCCCAAAACAGAAGTATGTCTGTAAGCCCTCAACCACAAAGCCTCACACGACTTGAACGATGCCATTTCGAGACCTGACGCAAGGGGCTTACTCGGAGAGCTCTGATCTACGGACTGACAGAGCAAACAGGAATGATAACATGAACGGCAGCATTTGTTATTAATTAAGCTATTAAGTTGGGGTTCCGCCAGGGGGACTCCTTCTTGCCCTCAACCAACATACCCAGCACAAGAGGCAGAGGTCAAGGCGGCTCAAAGGAAGGTTGGTGTGGCCCAAAACAGACAACAGTCAAGCCGGGGGAGGCTGACGATAAACAGACCAAGAGAAATAAAAAACCAGTTGGTGCCATTTCTTTCCATTCCCGGGTATCAAAAAGAGAAGGACAAGCGGCCGCGATGCAAAGACAGTAGACAAATAGAGACCTTGAATGAGGCGCGATGTTTTTTTTCCTCCGATCAAGCTACGGCGTAGCACCTTCGAGGCCCTAAAGCTCAGGGAGGGAACCGCGCGATCGACTCGTCGGTGATTTCGGTTCGATTCAGTGCAAAAAGTAGAGAACTTGTTGTAAAAGACAATGTATGGTATCGGGTATGGGTAATTGTGCACCGGGTCTCGACTGGGTATCGCTGGTATCTCGAGCGCACAAATACAGAAACCAATCCTTCCCGAAGTGATGTGATGCTTTGTCCCCAAGATTGTCAATTAAACTTAGTCGAGGTTTCCGTTCATGGATTTCGTGACTTGGCGTCATCATAGCTAGCAAAGGCGGCGTGCCCTCTAGGCGGCGGCAGTGACAGCAGGTGTAGTTGTGGAGACATTCTCGGGCTTGTTCTCAGGCTCGGTGGCCTCCTGGGTAGCGGTAACAGGAGCGGCATCGGTCGATGTCTCGGCAACAGGGGCAGGAGTCTCCTCAGCCTTAGAGTCAACGGCAGTCTCCTCCTTGGCAGTCTCCTCAGTCTTCTCCTCAGTCTTGGGGGCCTTGCCCTTGATGGTGGCCCGGAACTTGGAGAATGGGTTGCTCTTCTGGGCCTTGGGGCTCTCGCCGTCAGAAGCGGGAGTAGGAGACTTGTCACGCTTGCCGAAGGCAAAGGGGAGAGAAGACTTGCGCTTCTCCTTGACATCCTTCTTGGGCTCCTCGGCGGCAGTAGCAGGGGTAGCTTCAACAGTCTCGACGGGGACGGTGCCAGGGTTGTTCACCTCTACAGCCAGAGGCGTAGAAGCCTCCACAGGGGGGATGACGGGCGCGTCGGCGACCTTGTCCTCCTCCTTAGTGGCAGTGTCCTCACTGGCGTCAGCAGGCTTAGCGGCCTCAGGCTTGACGTCGGCGGTCTTCCTCTCCTTCTTGCCAAACACACCTCCGAAGAAGCTATTGCGCTTGCTGGTGGGAGGAGTCTTGACCTCCTCAGATGGCTTCTCGTCAGCCGCAGCGGGAGCATCGGTTGCGGCCTCCTCGGTCTTGGGAGCCTCGGTCTCGGGGGCAGCGGCCTCAGCAGCGAGGGGCTCAACAGCAGTGGGTTCCTCCAGCTTCTTAGACTCCTCAGCCTTTGGAGACTTGGGAGCAGCGTCCTTCTTGGCGCCAAAGCCGAAGAACGAAGCGCGCTTGCGGCTGGCAGAGCGGCGCTTGGGCTCCTCAGCCTTGGCCTCTTCCTTGGTCGCATCATCAGCGACAGGTGCAGCGACGGTGTCCTCCTTCGGAGCCTCATCGGCAGTAGCGGGGGTCTCTTCAGCCTTCGAACCCTTCTCGGCAGCAGCAGCAGCAGGCTTCTCCTCCTTCTTGGCTGGCTTGAAGCTCTCAAGGGTAGCCTTGTACGTCTCGGACTCAGCGACGGTGGGGGCAAGCTCCTTGGCCTCAGCGATCTTCAGCTTGAGCTGGGACACCCAGTTATCGCGTTCGGCGGTGTTCGTGGCTTTGAAGGTGTGCTTGTTGCCCTTGGAGGCAAGGGTGAATTTGTTAGCCCCATCGACCTCGGGCTCTTTAGCATCAGCCTGTCGCATCGAGTTAGCCATAATCTCTGGATCAATATACTGTCAGTCGGTCTAGAACTTACGAGGTTGATGATGCTGCTGGGGGCCTTCTTGTCACCGACGAAAAGAAGACCCTTGCCGGTCTCTGAAGCCCACGCGATGTTGCTCTGGGCAACCTCGGCGGACTTTTCGGAACGCTGGTAGGCAGACAGAGACTTGGGCTCGAAGGAGTCAGTGCCGAAGAAGAAGAACTCCTTGCTGGCAATCAGGTTCCTGCAAGCATTGTCGGTTAACAAGACGTTCCACACACAGTATTGCCAGCGCATTGCTGTGCTGGCAAATCTTGCCATTACTTACTTGGGGAAGCTCAGGCCCTGGGCCTTGTGGCCAAGGTAGCCCTCTTCGATAGGCTTCACCTCCTCCTTTTCCTCAGCCTTGGCCTCCTCGGCGGCCTCAGCAGGCTTGACCTCCTCGGTAGCTGTAGCGGCCTCGACAGGAGCTGCAGTCTCCTCGGCAGGCTTAGTCTCCTCAACGGGAGCGGCGGTGGTCTCGACTGGAGCTGCGACCTCAGTGGTCTCCTTGGGGAGTTCGACAATCTTCTGTGCCTCGGCCATTGTGATGATGGTTGGTAGAAGTGTATTTGAAGAGGTTGAGTGTTGTGGTAGGAAAGGGTATCTTAAAAGCAGCACAAGGGGGGGTTGGGGTATCTCAATAAGCAAAGACGCGAGGGTATATTATAAGAACGTAGAAGAAAGAAACTCTTTCGGGGTATCAGAAGACGTGGTATGCGCAAGCGGCTTTGTGAGGTCAAGAAGAGAAAGAGAAGAGAGGAAGGGGAGAGAAGCAGGCCGAAGGTGAAGGGGCGGCGAAGGGTACTTATTCCATCCAGGGCAGGATATGCGACTGGGCGGGCATTGTCTTTGTCGAAGAGGGCCCAGACATAATTACTCTAGTAGGTACTGGTACCGGTCCTCCGTGAACAAAACACAGCACAATACAGCAGCACAGCACAGCATAGCACAGCATAGCACAGCATAGCACAGCACTGACCAACGGCTGGGGCAATCCGGCCTTGGCTTCAAGAGAAAGATGGCCAACCACTGCACTGACCATGTACCTACCGGTGAGCACTGACATGGACCAGTGGCCACTGCAGGCAGTCCACCTTAGGAGACACCAACTGAAGCTGTACCTGACCTGACATTAGGAGGCGCACCTGATGAGCCTCCAGCGTCCTGATACACGGTATGGCACGCCACTTCCTAAGCTTCTCTATATACGAAGCCTAGTAGCTAGTACTGAAATGCTGATGATGTTGCTAATCCGAAAGATAAGTACTTGTACTAAGGTACACAAGGCTCCAGTTGCATCTGCATTCACTGGAATTGTTATTACTAGTCTGTAACTAGTAGCCCAGCACTGGTGCACTCCCTCGCCCACACGCACTACGTATATGTGGTCCTGTGTTCTTGCACAAACATTCAAACGTTCAGGATCGGTGCAGGGGCCCTACGTCTGCTCTACGAGTGCAATAGACCTAAGGGAGGTTCATTGGAGCCAGACAGAATGAGATCACGGCACCACTACCTGCGACACCAAAACCACAAGAAAGCCGCATCGTGTTGGAACATTTACTGGAGCGATACGCCGTACACACACACGCAAACACGAGCTACGTGCTGCTGTTGCCTTGCCTTATTTTAGGCTCTCAGACATAGTTTGGCGCGCTGTTCGTTGTTGCTGGGACAGCCCTGGAGACGGTGGACCGTTTACTCATATGAAAGCTCGAAATTGCGGTCCCCCCTCGTGCCGTAGCGGCAGTCCAACACCGGCGCTAGCTAGCATTGATGCAAGCACACCCCGGACCACCCCCCCCCCTTTTTTTTTGGGAGTGCGTGACAAAATTCAGTGACCTTTCTTTCATCGGCAGAGTGCTTCTTGTCCCCATCTCTCAGGCAACTTGACTGAAAGAGTAGTGAATGATGGATCCAAACCGTTGCAGATCAGGAAAACTTGGGCAGGGCCAGTGTACTGTGTGTGCATCGTCATCTGCGACACGTAACCTGGGTAGTAAATTGTGCGCCTTCATGCTCTAGCCTGTGCATGTATGCTACATCGTCTCCCTTCTTGGTTGACTTCCATACGCCTCCGTATCCGCAGCCAATATCCGTCAGCAGCCAGCTGGCCTGTCATTATTCCCCTAGACGAACCGATGCGGTGACTGGGATTGGGGTTGCGTGAATGATCGACCCAGGTCTTTTTTTCGAGCCTTGGCTGGAAGACGGTAGAGTGTAGACCTCTTGGACAAGTGCAATAAGACGTTCGGGTTGGCCCCCCTAATTTAGTCAGGGAGTGGACCCATCCATCAATCAACCAAACACCGCGAGACCCTCACATCCTTCATCAGACCCTTGGTGTCTGCTGGTCGTCGTAAGATACATGAGCGAGTCCACCCTTTCCGAGACTTGCGCATAAGTAATAGCACCTACGGAGTATTAGTAGTACGTCTTTTTGAGGTATTGACTTGCCGCAGCCAACCGTAGCGGACAACCTAAGTCACAAACTACAGGCCCCAGCCGGTGTGAGCTTCGCAGATTTTTAGTTCTTCGCAATTTGTCGGCCATCTTGCGTTGACGATCATATTTGATGCACGGACAAGGACCAGATCGTCCACTGCAGACACTAGCAAGGGCCTGTACTGACTGTATGTACAGTAAGGGGGTCGGGGAAAGTGACCCCATGCACTGCACTGTGTAACTCTTTTCGGTTTGTACCCTCGGCCTTGGTTTACTGAACGTAATCTGCCAAGCCATGTCAAACTGACTGTATGCTCAGAAGTCTTTTCTTGTGCCAACCGCCCCTGTCGCGCCAGAAGACGTCATATGGTGCGGCCACCCTCTGGCTGTTACAGTTAGCAGGCAAGTTGGTGCACTATGCTGCATTGTTGAGGCTGCAAGACCATGCACGAGGCCACGAGAACAGCGGGTCCAGGGCCGTGGCTGGAGCGTCAACATGTGAAGGTTGCGTGTCAATTACACAACCCAGTAACGAAAGTTGTGTCTGGTCCACTCACGAAGGGAGTCAAGCTCACAAGTGCCGACAGGTAGTTGTAATTACTGCATAGAACCTACGACAAGGGTGTCCACAGAGGGCCTCAGAAGAAGAAAGGGAGCGCCTCTGGTGGAGCTGGGTGGCTTTTTTTGGGGTTTCCACGAGAGCTGCTTTTTGTTTTAACAAAAATAGATTTCAGAGGCAAGAAAAGATGAGATACATCCTCTGTGAAGGTGTGCATCTGTCCCTAGAGTACTCTCATCGGGAGCTCTCGCAGACTCCAGAGGGGGGTTCGATAACCTTCTACCTCTTGCTAATCGTTAAGGAAGATGGACCGGCTCTCCAGCCAGAATCGATGCATACGCAGTACACTTACAACTATTGGCAACTATATATATGTACACAGGATTTCACATACATAGTACATATAGAACCGTTGCGCCCTGCCTTATATGATCTTTATCTGTCTCGGCCAGTGCCATATTTTGATCCGTGTCTTCCGCTTGCCCCAGTGACTTTCCTGGATATCTTGAGGAGTGGACCGACCAAGCATCCGAATACCACAGCGCCATCCGATCTCGGTTCGTCACCTGTGTGTCACTGGCAGAAACGGTTCACGACTCGTTGCCTGAAACTTTGCGTGCCAAAAGCTGCCTAGCTTGATTGTGGCCTCTATCGTATCGTTCATGTGACACCTGTTACATCGTACTTGTAAAAAGGAGGGGGGGCAACCTTCAACGTGATGTGTGCCTCAGATGGCGTTCGCAGCCTGGACTTTGGCTCGGTGTCTTGTGTGTGAGCATTCCCTCCATAACTGGTAGGTGCGCACAGCGCGGTTGAGCACGTTATCCTTCCATGCGTCTCCCGCAAGTTGACATTTTTGTGCTACAGAGGTTCCATCTTTTCAAATCGGCCATACGTCCCTTGTTCGGTTGGGTGAGACATAGCGAGTCTAGCCGCCCTCCTAGAACCAGGTACAGACCAAAGCATACCGTACTCCGTACTAAGGTATGTAAATATTGACACTCGGGTAGACTTTCACAGCTGGGCCTCAGAAAGAGCACAGTAGCCAATGATTAGCGGTTTTTACCACTGGAAACCAGATGCTGGTCATGTATGCTGTGGTCTCAACCGATATGGAAGGCCTTGCACGATCCGAGAGGCATCACCGTGTCCACCGTTCCACGGTCCTCCCTGCTGGGCCAAGAGCAATCAACTATGGTCCACTTAAGACGCTCATCGCACCCACTGCCCAAAGCTTGGCCCTGACCGACCAGTAGCCGCCTTACCAATGAAGTTTTGGTTGGTTGGTTCTTGTCCTTAGCTCCCTTCGTTGTGTAAGACTGCCTGGATAAAGATGCAATTCTGGGCCTGGAAGATGACCCCTCTCATCGAAGGGATGCCGTGAGAGCGTCTCAATGTAACATCGTTTGGGTGGTGAATTTCCCTGCTTGTTGCGTGGGTCATAGATCGTCCCTCCTTTCGATGTTCTCAGCATGGAAGCCGTTGAAGGACCTGTTGCAAAAGTCATGGAGCCTTGGATGGCTTGACCCCTGACTTGGAATTTTCGCTTCTCGTTCGTGGGCGTTCAATTTTACTTCAGGCGGCTGATGCGCCAGTCTGGCACGGTAAGCGAATCCGCAGCCATAGGAGTCGAAATGGATACAAAGGCGTTCAGCCCTTCGAAACGGCCCCATCAACCCTTTTCATTAAGAGCCTTCACAGCCTTGTTCAAATAGCGTCTCTCCACCCAATTTGAGCACAGTAAGGCTTCCCTTAAAGTCTCAAATTTTTCGAACACGAGCATCTCCGCCTTGGTGGCCCAGATCTGGTTTCTGCAGTCGGAGGAACCACATTCACGAACGACAAATTGTTAGTCAGAATTCCAATGCGATGAGGAACGTAAGAAAAGCTTCTGCCAGTCACCTGCATAAGACAGCCCCACAAGGACCCCTCCACCTTGGCGCCCAAGTGAAGAAGATACCACATCACGAGCTGCTTAGGTGTCGTTTCCCTACCAGAATAGAATCATCTAGCACCATAGTCGCAGAGATTTCTGGAGGTGACTCTGAATCTCGAGGATCACATCGTGGGACTTAACACTGCGGGATCTAGTTTCAGCCACTTTTCATCGAGTTGGGAGCAGTATGACGTAGGAATCGGCATTTTGCGTGGCACAATTCTTACAACTATCAACGATCGACCGACTCAGGGAATCATTTATATTAAAGACTTTGCTGCATGGATTACGTCCGATGATGCAGTAAATGCACTAAGGGCAAGCTTTAGAATAGATTTGATCTGGACCTACTGGCTATCTGGGCTGACTTGCATTCGATCCGACTCGCCCACTGCATCCTCATCGCTAGAAGGGTGCAATGCAGGCCTTACTGCATCACGACGTCGGGTGACATAGTTGCGACTGGTGACTCATGAGTAAAACTGATTTTGATTAAACATGTTGATGGTACAGAATACGTAGCATTCCCACCGTGGCGTCGAGCAGTTGGTGATCAAATCGAGCGCACTCAACTGTCGGATTGCATCTATCCATGTCATACTTGGAGATAATCCACATAAAAGCTTGTCTCTTGACGATGGGCATGGACGGAGTTTTGGGTGATAGGTTTTGTTGCCGATTCTCCAGTCACCAAGGTGGCGCACCTCCTGACTTGCCAACAGAACCGTCACGGAACCATAAGGAACCCATCAGGGATATGAGACGACTATGTATGATATCATGTATGGCTATAACTCATGTAGGTACTTTCGGGTCCGTGAAAATCCCGGCCGAGGGTGTAAATTACTTCATGAAACTTGGTCGACCAATGAGCACTGTTCGGAGTCGAGGACCAACCAACAACTATGAACAAATGTTAACTTTACCTTGAAAGGCTGGTTATAGGTATACGCAACCTTCTGCATGGTTCGCGATCCTACCACGGGCCGCCTGTGTCATCATCTATTGCGTTCCTGACGGCATATCCTCGCTTCACTCCTCTTGAGATGCGTCCCATGACACTTGATGCCAATTTCGAATCATCTTCAGAGAACAGGGGACAGAAGTCTTTGCTTTATTGGAATCGGCGGGATTTATATTCCGTTGTTGGTGCCGCGGGCGGTACTGTAGCGAGAAATCACGGAAGCAGGTGGAACGCCTTCCATCTAGCAAGCTGCATAGAACTCCCCGATGTGGCCCTATAGGAAGGGCAACATCGACTATACGTCCTGCGCCTCGTCAAAACCTCATTTCGTAGCCTTCAAGGCTGTGAGTTGGCCGAAGCATGCCGCTAGATCGATATGGATGCATGGGCTCTCGCGCGCCCCCCCCCCCCCCCCTCCCAGAGACTCGGTGATAGGGTTCCTGTGTATCCACGCACGGAATAGCTGACACGTCACAGAGAGTACTGTTCTAAGGGAAGCCTCTCTCCTTGATGAGTACTCGTCTTTGCACACTTTCGCAGTCCAACAAGAAAGAGGCTCTGCGGTGACCAGAAGAATGGAACATATGTGGCTCAAATGAGTTTTGGAGGAGGTTCAGCGTTCTGATTCTGAAATCGGCGAAATGGTAAGTGGCTGGTGTTAAGCCCATCTCATTCTGGCTTCTTTGAACCCAAATTGGTAGATCTGTTGTTATAGCCATTACAAAACTTTTAAGAATGCTCGCGGATAGCAGTTCTTGCTGTACTCTATACTACCTCTGTGCCTACTACCTAAGGTACTATTTTACTACCATTGGGCGGCCCTCAGGCATTGCTTGAGGGGAAACTACTGCCTACGCAGTACCTTTCTTCGCCCATCGAAAGCCTTGCCAGCCTTCACCATCTGTCTTCTTCCCTCACAACCTCTTCCTCTTCACATCTTCTCTCACTCCATCGCACCCTCGGCACTTCTCTCTCCAAGACTCGACCCTTTCTTGATCTCTTCCTTTGGTTTACACATCTTGGAAGCCTCGATCCTCTTCAGCATTTTGTTTCTTCGCCTTTCTTGATATCATTCACGATCCTTGCGTTTTTTAATCTTTTGCAATTTGCCATTTCATTCGCGCAGGCCAACTTGCCACCATTTGCATAGCTTCATCAGAATACATTCGTCCTACACCAGCTCATCGGTATCTTGAAAGTCTGATAGAGATACATATTTCTTTCAACCTCGAAGCAGCCTCATTCATCTTTTCCCTTCGCTGAAGAACATTCAAACTGTGAGAAACGAGGTCCGCCAAAAACAAGAGAAAGACCGCCTCCAGCATATCTGCCGGACAAGCCATGATCGGCAAGTCCATGGAGAATTTGAACGGCTCAGGTCCACAGCAGCAGGCTTGTACTGAAAGTACACATTCCATGATCCTCCGAAAGCACGTCAGCAATGGATCCCCTTCGCCGGCCTCCTCCCTTGATGAGAAGAAACAAGTAAGCAAGCACAGCAATCCGCAGACAGCGCCGTCCTGACACTAAAGATATTTTCTATCAGAAGAGGAGGAAAGGGTCAAGAAAGAATTCTCCCAAGCCACCGCCGCTCAGAAAGCTAAGAGTCTCCATTAACTCTTCCTGGGAGCCTGAAAACTATTACACAAGAGCTGTAGAAGAATGGAGAAATGCCGGGTACACCGTGAGAAAATATGACTTGGTTGCATCTCGCAGGGCTCTGAAGATGAGAGGGGGTTTTCGATCTGAAGTCACTGTTCGGAGCCCAGAGCAAGTGGTCTCTGACTGGATTCAGAGGGCCGCCACACTGTTCGTAAGCCTCCCTTCGCGACAGGAATGGCTGAATGGTAAGAAGTATGGAGCGGTAAGTGAGCCCTTCTCCTCAGCGCGTGAATATACACGTGCAGGTATCGGTTTGTCCATTTTGGCTTGCTTGTTAATTGAACAAAACCAGGGTCCCCTTTCTTCACGATACAATCTAATGAACAAAGAATTTGAGCCTCCTAGCCGTAGGCCTGCTGGAGCCATCTCTCTTCCGTTGCAGCTACTGAGTCACCCGGATTTAGGTCCAATGTTTCTGGAAATCTTGTGCAGTGACGGAATCAAAACTATCCAACAGTTTGCGATGTCTTCGAGAGATCATTGGCGGACCGCATGCAAGACCTTGGTGAGTCTCTACTCCGGTTCTTCCGATTCAGGTTGCACTGTTGATCTTGCAAGATACTGACATTTTATAGAGGATCTTGAATATGGTTCCAACAGAACGCCAGGCAAATGGCCACAGTTGTGTTCTCCTTGCAACAGAGCCCGAGTACACGGTTGACGATTTTACCATTGCTGGGACGGTTAACCCCAACGGGGATAAGGCAGCCCATTCTACCTCAAAGGGTGTGAAACGTCCCCATGGTGATCAGCACTTCCAGAAACTCCTGATGGACGTAGCTACGAAGCGGCCCATAAACGGGTGCCACGTATCAAGTAACGGAGGCAAAACCACCAACAGGGGCAAACCGCAGCTCAGCATCCCCTGGAAAACATCCAAGGTCCTTGGTCTGATCTCCGATGGTCACAACCTGTGGCTACGGGAGCAGGTCACTGGTCCTGAAGGAATGCAGTCTTGTCGACCAACATATTTGTTACAGGGGCTCGGTCTTCACAGTCTTAGTAGGTATTGGAAACCCTCAACTATTCTATGTGAAATACTGAATTTCCCTTTCCTACCCAGTGGACTATGCCTTCGACACGAGAAATTCTCTACGTGTTCTTCATCTACACAATATCGCATTTTTTGATCGGCGACTTCTATCAATCCTCCTACGAGACTGTCCGAACGTACGGATGGTGGGTGTTTACGACTGCCCCCTCATTCACTATGCGGATGTAACCAGTATCCTGGATTTGATAAACAAAGTTAACTGCGAACGGCGTGGCAAATATGTAGAGATTGAGGCGTTCGACTTCTTTCCACACTTTCAGCGCGGTAAGCCATACCGTGATGACGGTTACAGCGGTGCCATGGGTCTCACATGGAACCCCGAGAACCTCGAGGTGGTTCAAAGAGGGTTCTATGTTATCCTTTTGAAGGCCTTCCTGAAGTGCAAAGCCATGGGGCTGAAACTCCTGTTCTCCAAAGATCATGCTTTCAGGAGTTGGATGTTCCAGCTACCGTTCACCCCATTGGCCATTCCAACCTTTCTTGATGCACTTTACCGCTATGTGGATCTCAAGGGCTCTCCAGAAGTCAACAATCTCATGGAAGCGCTTTTCGATTTGCTGAAGCCTGTGACACAAGGCTTACCCAGCATGCCTATCTCAACTATGGCGTGGTATCCAGACGAGATGGGCATGCAGAAATTTCGCTGCAGATGTTGCGGTTATCGACTGCTTGGAGAGTTCTTTAGAAGCATCGAGTGGTCACGACTTCACGAACATCGAATCTGTTCAGGCTGCCAGCTGCGAAGACTTCTTGATGAGGAGGAAGATCACTTGAAACTGATGAAGAAGTCTATTATTGAGCATCTTTTAGAGAATGAAAGATGCGATGGCTTGAAACCAGATGAGGAAGCACCCTTGCATCAGGCTGGCCGAAGCATTATCCACAAGGAAACGTCTAGTCGTGGTGCAAAGCTTCCGAATTCTCTCAATGCATTGTTCAATACTATTGAGCAAGCTCAAGATAGATGCAGCTTTCGCTTGTCAGAGCTCCCAACCCTTGCGAAGCTTCATCAGGGTGACGATTCTCATCTGCGATAGAGTCGCTTTGAGGAAGCGGCCGCCAACCTTGAGATCGTCCGTCGAGGTATTTGTCCTGCTCAGAGTCAGACCCCTACAGGCGCAGACTCTTTTATACGCGAGGTGGGAGTTACCCCTTTGCCTGATTCTTTTGATGAGCGGCAGAAGTCGCCCAACGACACTGTAAGCCCACAGTCATTCGACTTTCAACGGGCATTACAATTTCACAACGTCATGACCCGCAAGGGGTACTGAACCCTTCACGTGGAAGCTCTTCAGGTCTTCCGGTAGTTCAACGTACACCTTTAGAGAATGAGAGGTTTGATGTCTGCAGTGAAATTAATGAGATAGCTTTTTGCTGGAACACAGTTCAATCGCTGATCGCTGATCTGATTTGGACTGGAGGTGGCTTCATTATTACCGCAATAATTTTGGTAAGAGATGAGGGAGTGGTTGTGACCACCATACAAGGTATCGCATGATGATTTGCAAGAGAAGCGACAAAAAGAAATCACAGATTGGTGAGGAGAATAGGAATTACGAAATTTTCTCCGAAGGCGGTGTTACATTTGCTTCTCAGTGACTCTTTGTAAGATCTCGAAGATGAGATATTCATTTGGGTGTAGGGTGAGTTCTTTCAAGTTTCACCGCCATCAGTGCCGAATCATAATAGAGGGCGGTCTCTGATACTTTCCCTACTTCAAGGCGTTAAAGCAAACATAACACTGTCTTACCTACCATATTCGTCAGGTAAGGTAGACAGTTTAGCTTATTTACAACGGGCGGATGCTGCTAATGTAATGTAGTAGTGAAGTACGGAGGACACTTGCGCATCTTGCGGTTGGAATTGTGTCACGTGACGTAAGTCACACTGCCTGACTGCCAGACTCCAGAATCTAGAACACCAACTTTTTGAGAGAGCTTCGAACGCCGAGCTGAGCAATTGCCGTTCCCAAAAAACAAAAGTATACCCGAAACCGCCGATTCCCGGTCGCGAGGTGGCCAAGATCCTTCTAGGAAAATTTAACATGGCGTCATTACTACGAGCCTTCACGCGGACAACCGTCCTCCCATCTCTCCCCCGACTCTCGAGCCTACTCCGCGTGACATCCCCCGTGGCAATGACGATGCAGACTCCCCAGCCTGCCATGGGAACGAGCTTCGCGAGGATCGTGGAACAGACTAGGGGAATGAAAGTTCACTCTGCCGTCAAGAAGAGGTGTGAGCACTGCAAGGTGAGATTCCTGTGCTTCTTTGTTCCCCGCATAAGTGATGGCGAGGATGACCAGACTGACGACAATGGCCTTAGGTTGTAAGGAGAAAGGCTGGAAAGAGGCACAACGGATACCTGTATATCATCTGCAAGGCGAACCCGAGACACAAGCAGAGGCAAGGATAAGGCAGCCGCAGACTACACAGGATGGATCACGACCGTCGGCAAAGTCATTGTTGCTTATTCGGCCACCAAGGAAGGGAATGTACGAGTATTAAGGAGACCACACTGTGGCGACGATCTCGACGAGTTGTTGGACTCATACTGAAGAGCTTTGGGGCGACAGATTGTGGATGTTGTACAACACGAATCGAGCGATAACAGATCACCGACTATACTTGAACCTTGAGCGTACCTCTTTCGAAAGTGCTGGGGCATTCCTTGTATCAATTCTTGACATGTATCAAACTACTCCTACAGCAGTTCTGATTGTATTCTATACTTTCTTGATAATATTACATGTTGCCGATGTATCTCTCCATAGCTTCCCATTCCGTCTTTCCCGTGGACAGAAGGTAGCGAATATGTGACTATGCCAGAATCAGAAGAGCTCAAGACTGATTTGTGAAAGCGAGCAGACAAAATAATATAAATAATATAGAGAGGGTTCGGGAGAAAGAAGAAGGGACATGGCCAACCTACAATGTCAGTCACTTCTCGATGCCGCTCAAACTCGGCTCGTGCAAAACTTCGAGTTTCGTTCCGAGTGTTGTGATCAGAAATGCGACGGGTTCCTCGGATAATTGTTCGATAAAAGGATAGGACGCGTGAGCGTTGGAGGAACTGAGGATGCAAGGAATTAGTAGAAGGTCATACAGATCGTGGGTAGTGTCATGACCTCCAAGGATGGACATAAGGAACGAATGCACAAGGTTGCGAAAAACAATCTAGATATACAGGAGATAGACAGAAGAGAAGGAGATATAGTATCATGAAGAGAAAACTCACATGATCAAGACTCAGTGTTTTGTTCAAGCGCGAAGGCCTGGCATGAGTGGCGTATGCCCGAAGCAGCCTCGTGCCACGGTTCATTTATGAGACTCCCTCATCAACAGTTCCTAAAACTCCCACGCTCGCACTCTTTCATGAACGTTCTTTGGTCGTGGCAAGAGATCTGAAGATCGAACCTCAATAAGAGACGATGTGGTTGCTGGCCACGGTCAATTTCCAATTGTTGATGTCAAGGCTTGACAAGAGATGAAACGGCGAAACCTCGGATTTTTGACAGCCCGCGATGAACTAGAGGCAGCACTTATAACGTGGTTTGAGACGCGTCGTCGTCGGCCTTACATCGAATTTGTCCACAAAAAGATAAAAGAAAAAAATTCCTCCATCCAACGTCGAC